>CM061031.1:41760485-42360485 GCA_030763125.1 Hippophae gyantsensis
CTTATTTGAAATATTGCTTGATATTGTTGCTTGTCTAGTTTTGTTTGTTTGGTTGATTGAAGATATGTTGCTATGAATAGTGATTTATTTTTATTTCTTCGATTTAAACGATGCATAATTCTTTGAAAATTTTGAATATTGTCTAAATGATGAACAATTTTTACGTATGTTTCATTTTTACAAGAATGAATAGTCATGAGCACTAGTCTTGATTTTTGAGTTGCTATGATAATTTAGAGAAGGTTTATGTGAGTATGAAATTCGATTGATTTTTGTGGTGTCACAGTTCTTAGAATTTGTTTGATTTTCTCTCGAGGCGAAATTATAGATAACATTTAACTAAGAAAATGATTTAGGCCATCTTTGGATCGTTTGAGCCTTTCTATCTAACTTCACATGCATTATCCATAGTATACCCCTTTTGAGCCTCAAAGTTTATATATATATTTTTATCTCATTTCAAAAACCTACTGAAAAAAATATATATATGTGTTCAGATATATCTGTGTTCATTATCCCACTAACATGTGACAATTGTTAGTAAATATTTAAAGTTATATCGAAAAAAAGGGATACTGAAAAGAAAAAAAAGAGAAAAAAAAGAGTATTGTATGTGATGATAAATCCCAAATTGGGAAGTAATTATTGTGATGATAGAATTATCTTTTTCAATCCTGAAATGTTATGCTCGGGAAAAGTTTTAAGCTAAATATTATCCTTTATCCTACCTTTACCTAAGCCATACATTATAAGCTTAATAAAGTCTTATTGATTTTCGTGTTTTGTGTTTGTCTACATTAGTGGAGAGAGAAATGAAAAATAAACTTATAAGATTTGTGATTTCATTAAAAATTTGTTTGATTTTATATTTGTATAAACTGATCCGGATTGCATGTGATGAAATATGAAAAGACTTCACACACACAAATTCATTGTGAAAATGTAATATACTCTTAAATTGATTTTGATGTTTAGATAAAATTCTTTTATTTTTTTTGAGTTATGTAATTACAAAAAAAAAACATATTTTGAAAATCACTATTTTAAATGCATTTATCTTTGTTTGATTTCCTTCCTTTTGCTCGAGGACTAGCAAAAACTTAAGTTTGGGGGTGTTGATAACTGTATTTTACATAGTTATTTTTACCTATTTTATTAATTATAATTGCTATGTTCTTTCTATTTTTAGTTCATTTTAGTTTAATAAATTAGTATTTATTGTTTTATTATGTATTTTAAGAAAATTAAATAAATTGTCTCGAAAACGTACTTAATTGCAAATTTTTGTCCAAAAATATAATTTCAAATAAAAGAGTGCTTAATTGGAATTATTAAAAGTTGAAAATTTAATTTAAATTAGAAAAAGGGCTATATTGTAAACTTTACTTAATTACAAATATAGCCCTTTTTTAATTTAAATTAAATTTTCAACTTTTAATAATTCCAATTAAGCACTCTTTTATTTGAAATTATATTTTTGGACAAAAATTTGCAATTAAGTACGTTTTCGAGACAATTTATTTAATTTTCTTAAAATATATAATAAAACAATAAATACTAATTTATTAAACTAAAATTAACTAAAAATAGAAAGAACATAGCAATTATAATTAATAAAATAGGTAAAAATAACTATATAAAATACACTTATCACATACCTAATCCAATAGGTATCTAAACAAAAAAATAACAAATCACTCATCTTTTTTGGTCATTTTTTTCCTCGTTTCGTGATCAGATAGAAGCACAAATTCCTTTCTGACAAATATTGTCATTTCTGTTAATTATCAAAATGTTTCATATATTTCTGATCTTTGTATTTCTGTATAAGAGTATTGATTATTTATACTAAGGAAAAACAAAAATAAAACCCTAACCCTAGCAGCTACTGCACACCCATACTTTCTACTCCAGTAAACATTGTTGTCTGCCATTGTCACAGCATACGCCAACACTCCCCTTCAAGTTGGTGCATATATGTCTCTTATGCCCAACTTGTCAAGTGAGTTGCAGAAGTTCTTTGCAGACACAGATTTTGTGAGTATATCAGCCAATTGATCTTCTGATTTAACAAATAGAAGTTGAATAATCTTTTTTTCAAGATTCTATTTGATGAAGTTCCGATCCACTTCAACATGCTTCGTGCGATCATATTGAACTGGATTGTGGGAGATGGAAATGGCTGCTTTGTTATCACAAAATAAGTTCATTTCAGAGTTAGGAGTAACACCAATCTCAGTTAGAAGTTTTTTCAACCAAAAGAGCTCACATATTCCCTTGACCATTCCTCGAAATTTAGCTTCAGCACTAGATAAGGAAACTACATTTTGCTTCTTTGCCAGAGATATACATCTCTACCACCTAGGACTACAAGGCATAGTTGGATCCTCCCAACTTCAGAGTTAGAAGCGGTTTCGGTAGGTTGAGGAAAATCCTCATTAATATATCAAGTTTGTCTTTGCCAGAGATATACATCTCTACCACCTAGGACTACAAGGCATAGTTGGATCCTTCCAACTTGATACTAATGGGAGTATTCAACGCTTCAATTAGCGGAGGTTGTGAGGCGGTCTAAGCTCTAGTTAGAACTTAAGTCATTTTTGTAGTCAAATCATTCAATATGGAATTAGTAGTTAAATCTCTAGATTCTGCCATGAAATCTATCAATTCTATTTTTTTTCCTTTTTTTACGCGTACACCAGCCAAATATAAATAGAATATTTAGAATTGTAACCCTAATTCGTTTTCTCTATTTGCCAGCCCTCCTATGGAGCAACGCTTTTCTTCTGCTGTGCTTTTCTGAACCGCTTCCGCCATGGGTAAGAGAACTGGAAGTTTTGGTAAGAGAAGGAACAAGACCCATACTCTCTGCGTTAGGTGTGGTCATCGTAGCTTTCACCTTCAGAAGAGCCATTGTTCTGCTTGTGCTTTCCCAGCTTTGTAATGTTCCTTGTAGATTCAAGAGGGATTCAGAGAGGGCACTCAAGAGCCACCAAGGAGCAAGTAAGCAATAGTTATTGCTTAAGTGCCACCAATGGAACAATTTCATATATCCATGAAGACCATAGAAGATTTAACACATCAGCTCAACTCTGAAGGACATTAGCTAAAATCTCATATATCTTCAGTAACGGCTGAGAACAATTTGATTAGTGAAACATATCAAAATGCCAAAAAATGAACTACAGTGTGTGATTTCTAAACTTGAAGAGCAACTCAAAGATAGCAAAGCAACTGAAGATGCTTCTTTTTTTTAGTTTACAAAATTGTAGAAGAACACAGGTAAGAGTCCGTAATAGAAGAACAATATGGTCACAAGTAAGAGTATGAAGCAAAAGAACAGTACAGCTGTCCCAAATTAGCCAAACTAGCCAACTAGCACACCAGATCAACCGGTGTCGACAAGAACAGAAACCAACTCAGCGAGTAGCTATCTAGCAAGCAATAACTTGCTCTGATACCATGACAAATATTGTCATTTCTATTAATTATCAAAATGTTTCATATATTTCTAATCTCTGTATTTCTGTACAAGAGTATTGATTATTTATACTAAGAAAAAACAAAAATAAAACCCTAACCCTAGCAGCTACTACACACCCATACTTTCTGCTCCACTAAACATTGTTGTCTGTCATTTCCCTACTCCACTAACATTGTTGTCTTCCATTGTCACAGCACACGCCAACACTTTCTTCATTATAGTCAAGTTAAGCTTGAATTAATGTGTATGTTAAGGAAAAACGAAAATAAAACCCTAACCCTAGCAGCTGCTACACACCTATACTTTCCGCTCCACTAAACATTGTTGTCTGTCATTTCCCTACTCCACTAACATTGTTGTCTGCCATTGTCACAGCACACGCCAACACTTTCTTCATTATAGTCAAGTTAAGCTTGAATTAATATGTATGTTCAAAATGTTCTCTTATTAATGAGTAGAAGATGTTTGTTTTCACATTACTGTAAAGTATTTTGAATTTTATTTTTGTCTATGATTGGCTCATCTTATGTGGAATTTGCAAGCCTCTATTATAGGTGAACTATAAGTGAGAAATCATACCAGTTAGCAATGTCTTATGTCATTAACCCAAGTTGGTTGTATATGGTTAAAAAGAAGAGGATATCATGAACCTAAATTGTGAGACAAGTATTTGAAGGGATGGAAAATATTTAAGAGGGAGATAAGTGGATTATTTCATATAATAGAGAGTAAGTTAATTATTGTAACGTTTATGAAAAATTATGTTATATGATCAAAGGCATTTACTAATAAGTGGCTAGCTTACGATAATTTAAAATGTGTGTACATTGAAGCTTAATCATGAAGAAACTTACACCGATGGTAAAATTGTTGAGATACGAAATGAATGGACAAAGTTCATAAATCGGTTCTTACTGCAATAGTTAGCTAGTTAGACTATCTATGCGTTCTTGTTTACCTTTTTTGTTGGATTGACTTATATTGTGAACAATTTGATATTTGATTAATATTGTTAATGGAAAACTTTTTACATGTATTTCATACTTTGGAACACTTTAATTAGCTAGCTAGTAAGGTTTTATTGCGTTTTGATGCATAAACTCTCAAATACAATTGCACTCTTAATTTTAATATAATATGACTTTTAATAATATAATTGATAAATTTATTGTAATTTATATTGAAAAATAGGTATTGATAAATAGGATTAATTGAGATGTATATGGTCACGGTTTAAGTGTAATCGAGACAACAAATATACTATTTAGTCATGGTCTTCTAAAAAATTATGACCAAATTGTATGTCTATGGTTATGATCTCATGAAAGCCTTGACCAGATGCAATGTCTATGATCATGGTCTTATTGAAAATCATGACCAAATTGTATATTTATGGTCAGAGTCTTTTATAAAATCGTGACCAAATACTATGTCTATGGTTACAATTTTTAAAAGACCATAACCAAATGGTATGCCTATGGTCCAAACGGTATACACATGGCCTTAGTATTTTATAAGACCATAACTAAATGGTATGTCTATAATCTAGGTTAAAAATTGATGTCATATATAAGAGTCTATGGTCTCGATATTTATAATAATGGCTATAAATATAAGATCATGGTAAAAAACTATGGTCATATATCAATATTGTAGTAGTGGAGGAAAACTCATCTTAAAAGTTTGAAGTGATCTAATAAGTTCTTCTATTTTGATATTGCCAACGTCATTACTTTCATCAATGGTAGTGACTTTTTCATAGAAGTAATCTAGTAATAAGCATAGAATCTTTTGAATTCTTCTGAAATCATTAATTTTCTCTCCAAAATTGACAAAAGTGTTAGTAATATCACATAATTTAATATAAAATTCAAAAAGAGTCATCTTCTTTCGTCCTAATATTTTCAAATTAAGTACTAAGTATGCAAAATTTTGTTTGTTTAACTTGTAAGGTACCCTTATGGACAATCTCTAAAATATCCTAAAGATGTTTAGCAATATCAGACGAAACTCATCAATAGATACAACACTAAAAATAGCATTAATATCTTTTTTATTCTAGTTACTATCAGTTTTATCTTCAGTGGCCTAATCTTTGATAACCGTAGGTGGTTCCTAATCATAAAACATAGAATTGCATACACTTTCATTTATGAATCATAAAAAAGCTCTCATGTGGGCCTTCCAATATGGATAATTAAACCCATCAAAGTAAAGTGCTTAGGGTTGTAGAAGAACTATCTCTCAAGTGATCCATAACAAGGTCATAGGCATACTAAGTGTATCTAGTTATAGCTTTGATACCAAATGAAAGTTCGTTTATTTAGTTATGGATCTAATTAGCAAAATATCAATAGAAGTACAACAAATTAAAATTTTGTAAGCTACGAAACAATCAATCACATGTATGTAAAGTAATGAGAAAATAAAAATATCAACACATGAGACTTTAAGGTGAAAACAACCTTAGTCACACTAATAACCTAAGAGAGAAACTGTTGATCCACAGGACCACCTAACTATCCACTGTAGATTCCCATAAGTAACCTACTTGCAAGTCGTTGTTTTCATCAATCTCTATAAAAAGGTATTCTTATCCGGATGAATATTTTGACAAACTCGAGTTCTATGAGTTAATCAAACTTTCATTGCTACCACTTGAAAAGTTAGCACATAAACACAAGTTCAAGTGTATGTCCTAGAGTAGATTCAATAATGAGAAGCCCTAACTAGTTGATTTAAACAATATATCAGATAAATCAAAAACAACTAACAACTCTAGAACAATTAGTTAAAAGCACAATAACACAATTATTATTGTAGGTTTATTAATCCATCAATCAAAACCACAAAATTTTTGATAAATTAACTTAATGAAAAAGCTCACTTAAAAATTTTCAACAAAATAAGAGAGAATAAAAGATGAAGAGAATAAGCGCTCTTGTATGGTTAATTTCAAATTTTTGTTTAGGTTTGTATTTATAGAATATTTTAAATCACATTAGGTTAAAGTAAAATTACTATATTGTCCATAAAATCAATTAAAACACTTTTAAAAAATAAGGACAATATAGTAAAAAGCCAATCCATATCGTAAAAAAAGTAAGTTTTAAAATCATGTAACTAGTTGCTTGATCGATTGATTACATTGGTCGGTCGATCGAATATAGTCTCGATCAATCTAATTATGTATTAAAATTAATTTAATCAGGTTATATTGCTCGATCGATCCGGTTATTGTTTGATCGATCGAGTGGTTTAATTTCACCCCATCGTGTCTAATATGTAATTTAATGTGCAAGGGAATAGAAATATACTTAATATGTGATCATTGAGGCTCAATGGTTTTTTTTTTTTTTTTGCTTCAAAATATTCTTCTAAGACACCTAGAAATTAAAATTACAATTATATGTTTTGTTTTACGAATATTGTCAATACTAACATAAACCTACCTAACATGTTTAATTTTTTATTTTTAAGAATTTGTTGAATTATTTAAAAACCATGTGATTCCTCTTTAGATCGACCTTGAAAGTATGTTTATCATTTTTTGTAAGTAATTTGTGTTCTTGCAAGCTATTTAAAATATACAAAATATGTACATCAAGTTTTGGCACATCACAAGTTCATCCAAAATCAAGTGATATTCTTTGCCATATTTAAATAACTCATTATAAGACTCGGGGATGTTGTTTGGTACTATGATGGCTTGATCTTCAAGATCCACTTGCTTATCTAGGTTTGCAAGTTGAGCGGTTAACATCTTGAATTGATCAAGATTATATTCCATGCTCTTCAACTGATCAATTTTAAAACAAAAACAAAAAAACAATTCCTTCTGAAATATTTTGTTTGATATAGAAGTCTTTACATACTACTTTTCTACTTTTTCCCAAATCTATTTTGCATACGTCAAATCTTGTATTTGTCACAACACATTATTGGCTAAGTACAATTCTATATATGGTGCTATGAGCCTTCGTTAACATCATTTTCTTGATTGCTTCTTTAACATCAGCATTAAATTCTTCTGTAAGTGCATGATCGATCTCATATTGGATTAGAACATTCTTCATCTTTAGTTTTCGTAATGAGAAGTTATTTGATCCATCAAGTTTCTTTATCTCAGTTCCAACCACATTTTCTAATTGTGTCACAAAACAGTTGCTCCAAGTTTCTTCACTAGGATCTTTAACCTTTGTTTGGCATATGAAGTCTTGAATCAAGACTGATTCCAAAACTTTATTTTCGATCTGTGTGCGGGAAGAGGGCTCTGATACTAGATTTTTGTGATGAATTCCTTATTAACAACTTGATCTTTCTTAGATTAATAATACACCTTTCACAAACTTATACAGAACCAATTTTAAGATTAAACATAAACAAGAATGCACCAAATATGTGTGCATGGTTCAACCAATCAATATATCGATGTACTTCATATGGAGACCTAGCAAATTCACTATATATGTCAAACAATAACAAGATTACAACCTATAGCACCTTACAATCAGCATTTCAAAACTATCTCACAGCCTCATTTCAACAAGAACACCTTGTACAATGAATGATATAAAACGATGATCAGTCAATGCATAAGTGCTTGCTATATATACGTCAATATCCTTCTCTATCACTAATCATAGGAAGACACATGTGTGAACTATATTGGGCCCTTATAAGGTACATGAGCTAATTAGTTCTAAGAGAATAATAGAAAACAAAAATATAACAAACTATTGGCTATATCAAAGACTAATATGCACTGCAAACCAGCCCCCAAGCCTGGAGTTTCTAGTTTTAAAGTAGTCATTTTGCTATCATATTTTCCAAATTTAGAAGGATAGCGTTCAATATTAAAAAATTGTCAAAGTTAATATTTTCCATCGATAATAGGTAATTTATTTCGGACATATTTGATAATGATTTTTATTTTTTATTTTTAATTTTTTAAAATTTAATGAAATGATTGATTTTATATTTTATAATTCTTTTGTAAAAATAATTACCAATATGTTTATTAATAATTTTTAGTCAATAAATTTCAAGAATAAAAAAATAAAAAATCAACTACACGTTGTTTGTAACTGTTTTTGTTTCAAAAACTTAAAAAATAAAAAATAAAATTAGTTATTATTTAAAAATCTAAATTTTTAATTATTCTCTTCCAATATATATACACATACAACAATCAGGTGTTCATTTACTACTCCCTGTGTCAAATGATATGTGAAATTGAAAATATTAGAAATTAGAAATCCTATTAACAAAATATATTTTTAATAAATTTATAAATTATCTTATATTTTGATAATAATTACTTAAAAATATGAAAATTAATATCAAAAATCATTATTAAACATATTTGATTAAAAAATTACTTAAAAATTTAAAATTTAAAATAAAAATTGTTATTAAGTTCACCCATAATTCATAGTTTTTCTCCTTGTTTAGTAGATCATCATGATTCTTTGGTGTGTATCAAGACAGGGTGGTATGCTATCTCTTCTATCTTTGATTTACAGGATTAATGAGATTCTAGATTGAGGAGAAAAAGGTGCCTAGTGGGAAAAGGGTTATATAAATGAGAAAATCAAGGAGTCAACCTCTATTTAATTAACATACTATATGAATTTGTACAATGTAATGTAATTGAATTTTTTTTTTGTTGATCCGAATGAATCGTGCCTGCTATGTAAGAGAATATAAATTCTATGTTAAACTACAGTTTGACAATGCTTGGTGAGTGGATAACACCCTTGAAGTTATTGTAGTTAATGTGATAATTAATTGTAAATTTAAAATAATTATTATTATTAATGACATTATTTTATTACTAATTTCGATGAAAGACCAATAACTTTGAATATAATATACTATTTTTTTATTAGTATTATGTACTAACAAGGATAGACTTAGCATTAGAGAGGGAAAAAAACACGGATAGACTGAGAAAAAATACTCACATAGCCCCAGTTTACACAATGAGGATAAATAAAATGATACGTTGCAAATTTTGAGAGAAATACCCCTACAGTTTTTCTCTCTCCTTGTTTTAAGATTTTAAAATTAATATTATATCTTTATATAAAAAGTAAGAATATGCAATCGATATATATATTTTTTATATTTATTTAAATTTTTAAAACAATAAATACCAAAATGATAATATATTAAATATATTTTATATAATATAATTATTTTTATTATATTTACGACGATGTTATATTTTTATTAAATGCCCATAATATATAAGATTTAAATTACATTACTCCTTTTACTTATATAAATGATGTCATCTAGTTTCATAATTTTGAGAACTTGATATTTAGTCTTTATATTCATAAAAATGGTATCAAAAAGAGATATTTAATAATTTTTATATAATTTTGAGAACTTATATTTAGTCTTTATATTCATAAAAATAGTATCAAAAAGAGATATTTAATAATTTTTAATTTATTTAAAAATATAAAAATTATCGAAATATTTTAGTTATAGAATGATAGTAAAAGAAAATAATAGTCTCATCAGTTATGTTTGTAATTTTTTTGGTTCAATAAAATGGACATAAATGACGAAAATATTTTCATTAATATTTATTTAAATTTTTTTATCAACAAAAATTTCAGTAAATGACTGGTTGAATAATAGACTCAATTGGAATATAATTTTGTTTATGGTCTTTGATTTTCATCAATTATCTAATAGCTAATTGTTGTAGCAAAGTAATAAAGTTTTTAAATTAATGTTCAATTATGTTAGATGTGCAATCAAGTTCCTACCCTCTATAGGTGTTTTTTTTATCAAATCTCTTCCACTAGCTATATATATCATGCTTTTTCCATAGGAAAAAGTCTTTCATTGAAATATTAAAGAAGAAGTTGATTACTAATTTGGTACTGAGGATAGCTAATAAACAATTCTTGAAACTCTCCTAATATTCATATAGAGCTCCATTTTATATTTATTTATTTCAAAATATTTCTTTTCTAATTATTATGGATCTAGAAATTAAGAAATACTTAACTAAGAATAGCCTTTCATTTTATTCAACAATGGTGCCATAAGGGAGGTAGTAAAGCCAATCCTTCGCATTGTTAGCTAGAGACAATGAGAATGCCTTTGGTTGATTTGTTCTTCAATGATCCTAACTAATTTCATGCTTGAGTAGTTTACATAAAAATCCTTTAGGTATTTACTTGGGTCCTTTCCAGGTATACCTCTAAAAAGTAGGTAATAAATGAATTAGTCTTGATTTAATTCAAATGCTACCTACATGTTATGATATTTAGTGCAAAGGGACCAAGTCATTTGCAGCTAATTTCTTGAGAGTCTGATCAATATTTGCCATCTTTTCTTGTTTAGTTTCATAGTCACTAAAAAATAATGAATAAGGTAATTAGTAAAAATAAAAGGAATAAAATAAAACATAATATAAAACATAAAAAATAAAAAATGACAACTAGCTAATGATATTAAAACATTTAAACAGCATCCGACAACAAGATGCAAAAATTTTGACTTGCCTCGAAAGGGAACTTCAAAGATTAAGTAGTCACTTCTAAAAAATGTATCAATTGCAATATAGTTGAATAAAGAGTTATTATCCATTAAGGACTAGTGGCAATTAAAATATTAAATACTAACGATAAAAAAAAATAAATGAAGATTTTGATTTTGAAAATACAAAATTACATTAACTTAAATGAGTACGAAACCATAAGTTAAAAGTAATGAAAGGCACCATACGATTAAGAGAAGATTTTCACCCTAGATTTCAATTTTGATTAAACTATAATTTAATTACTTTTCTATTCATCGTTATGTTATGTGATATAATGCATAACCTATTATATTGATAACTTTAGCTCATTGACTATGAAATAATCAATAATCAATCCTAATTATTAAACAACTCAACGAAAACAATTACATATTTAATTTAACAACTTTAAATTTTATAAAAATAATAACTATTCTAACCAAAATTTATCATACTTACAATTTTTACCTAAATGATTGATTTTACTTACATAAGTAAACCACAAACTAATACATTAATATTACAATAATTAGTAAATTTAATCTAATAATAAACACGGATACATAAATAACTAGTAGGCCTAATAATCATTAAATAATCTTGTTGACTTGTATATATAATAACATTACTAATTTAATAGACAAAAGATAATTAAATCGTAAAATAAATTTTAATTGAGTCATCATATGTGGCCCAAAAATATCGTTAATGACATATATGTATTTAGCTATCCATAATTGATAACTCTATGAAAGTAAAGTCATTAGCGTATTTTTTTACTTAATATTTATTTTTTTATTTAATAAATAGTATTTTTAGATTACAAATATTAAAATATAATTTTTTTAGTGAAAAGATGTAAAAATATGATTATTGGGACTTTTTTGAAATTTTTATGAATTTTTTATGAACTTTTAATGCAAGGCCAATCAAAAGCTACCACGTGACCTACCACGCAAGTAGAGCAACTGATTGGGCAAGTGACACGGATGCCAAGCAAATAGAGACAACAAATCATAGATCACCTCGTGTAAGGAGCAAAGTAGCGCATGTCACATGTCAACATGGCGTTCAATCCGAGTTTGGAGAGCAGTCAAAAATTCATGCCATATGTCGTCATACGATTGCTCCATGCATTCAGCATGCATTGATTGAGACCGATCTCCTCTACCACGCATCGTGCTCTAATTCACCCAGTTAATAACATGTGTCATGTGTCGTGTTGTGATTAACTGATGCTATTCATTTTTCTTGTTTTGATCTCAACCTTTGATCAGAAGTTGATCTAATGATCTATATTACACCTAAACTATATTTAAGCCCTCAATCATCCCGTAAACCCTAATGATCCATCATTAGTATAATTTTGGTCAATTTTTGGAGCTAAAAAGAGAGAAAATATTAAAAATTTTAAAAAGAGATACAATTTTGGTGGAGATTCAAGAAAATATTAACACTGCAATTTAAGAGATTGATTATATTTCTCCTTCTACTCTTTTATTTATCAATTTTTAGGTCTTTCTTTATGAAAAATATGAGTTTTATGAACAAAATTATGTCTAGTTAATTTATTAATCTAGAGATCTTATTAACCCAATTTTTATTATGTGATGATATAATATTTTACTCCAATTATAATTTTAATTTAATTATATTATTTAATCTGATTTTTATGTTATTAATTGTTTGGCCAATAATTTATCTATAGAGGCAATTAAATATATTTGAGAGAATTATTTAATCGTTTGTCTTGATTAAATAACATGCATAATTTCAAGAAAAAGATGTATGATTCTTATATATGTGATCCATAATTGAGGAAATTAATGAATCATATGCAATTTAATTGGAATGAGAGCGTGATTAAATTAATTACTATATAGTGTGTAGTTTACTTGAGAGAAGAATACATATTAGGTTAGATTCAATTGATCATGTAATTAATTGATAATTATATTGAAAAAAAATTAGTAATTCACGTATTTAGAAAATTGAGAAATTAAGTATTCTCAAATATTTTCTTATATATTTTCTTAGTTACTAAATCTAATTTAATTAATTATTGTTATTTATTTTTAGTTATTTTAATTTTGTTTTCTTAAAATATAAAAACACAGAAAAAATAATTTTTATATTTTTAGTTTTAAAATTTTTAATAAAATAATCTTCGAGTGAACGATCTTTTTTTATATATTATATTACTTATTATAATAAGTTTAATTATGTATTCATTACACACATAATTTATATAACGATCAAAATTTTAGCTCTATTTCTAATAAAATAAAGTGCGATGAGAAAGTTTTTAATAAAATAAATTTCAATGAAAAATATGTATAATTTTGCTCTTATTAAAGCATAAAGTTCTAAGTTGTGGGAGAAAACCATCTCGTAAACAATAGAAATAGTAGGGTTTGTCTTTTGCGTTTACGATTCTAATTTAATAAAGAAAAAATCTTTAATGAAGCCTAAGAAGGAATTATCGGTTACATCTAAAAACACGATACATTTTGTAGTACACGTGGAAGGTGTAGATTAAAAACATGCCCGAATGTTTTAGATCTGTATTTTGAACTTGAATTTAATTTTAAAAAATTGATCTGATTAGACTTCAAAAATACATAGATTTATAATGTCATGCCTGAAGTCGACTCAAACTAGAAGTTTTAGACTTGAGCTAGTCTGACCTGTCGAATTTACATATTTAATGAGGTGAGACTAGTAATAGAGTTTAAAAATTTGATAGTTTTTTTCTTCCAACAAATTTATATATATGTCTTATTTTAAATAGATTTTCATGTCACAAGTTATATAGTATAAGCATTATTGATTGGATGGATAAATATTGATTATTTTAATAATATTAGAATTTATGTTAAATATACTTTTTTTTATATTCTAAATATCACTATTGTTATTAGCCAACCACCAAATTTTGAATTTTGATCCAAATAAATCAAAACAGTCAAACACAGACCCAAATAAATCAAAGCAGTCAAACACAGACGCGTTGCTTAAGGGAGAAAAAACAAAAAATACAAAAAAAAAATATATCTAATCTACATCATTATTACCTCAGAAAAACCTATATTATTACATCATAGACTTTTCTGACTTCTTTTCTGTTCCTTTTCTTTTGGGTTAGACAGCTCACGTTATTTTCTTTATTCTTTACCTTACTTTCAACATTAAAATCTAATCTACTATCATTATTACCTCAGAAAAACCTTAACCAATTGGGATTATATATATAGGTATAAAATTTTGTGGGTATCATTTTTATTTTAAAATTTTTAAAATATATATTTTTAATTTAAAATCCTTATCTATCACCATTAACTTATTTTAATCAATTTTTTTCCTATATAACTTATATATAATGAAATAAATTATGTATACATAAAAAAATAAAAACTATAATGATAAATTAAGAATTTAAAATTGATATTAAAATAAATATATATATTAAAGTATTAAAATAAAAAAGACAATCTAAAATGTATTATGCGAAAAATATCACATCAAATATATGTTATATATATATGCGTATTCATTGCACACACAATTTATGATATATATATTTATGATACGTATATTTGCATATTCATTACAAACACAATTTGTGTGGCGATCAAGTTTTTGACACAATTGTCAAGGATTTATAAATATTAGAAATTAATAATTTTTATTATTATTATTTTTTATTTAAGTTTTTTTTCTTTACTTTAATTATAATTTACTTTTTTTACTGACTTATTTATTTATTTATTTTAGTTAATATATTCATTTATTCATTTATTTTAAATTTTTATTTAGTTTTAATTTAGGCATATCTTTTAGTGATTTTAGAAATACATTTGAGTCTATTGCATGAGCAGAGTTCGTGAAAGAGAAATCTTGCCTTTAAATCTTGAAATTGAACGTACTTTAAGATCAATTAGAAAACAAGTTGTCACCCAAGAGAAAAAAAATGGTTAATCCATTAAAAATAAACAATAATGAGTTAAATTTGAACAATCAAATGCTTTTGATGGATGATAAAGATAGAGCTATAAATGAATATGTAATACCTACGTTGGAAGAGCTAAATCCAAGTATTACAAGACCAAACATTCAAGTTAATCAGTTTGAACTAAAGCCAATGATGTTTCAAATGCTACAAATAGTTGAATAATTCATCAGATTACCAATAGATGATCATCATCTTCATCTTAGAACGTTTATTGATGTTGTAGATTCATTTAAGTTCAGTGGTGTGACCGAAGATTGTTCCCTTGCTCTTTACGAGAACGTGCTCGAGTTTGGCTAAACTCTTTGCCACTTGATTCCATTACAACTTGGAATGACTTGGCAAAAAACATTTTAATGAAATACTTCCCACCAACAAAGAATGTCAAGCATAGGAATGAAAATACTTCCTACAAACAATACTAAGGAGAATCTTTATATAAAGCATGGGAAAGATTCAAGGAATTGCTAAAGAAGTGCCCTCATCATGGTATTCTTTCTTGGATTCAAATAGATACTTTTTACAATGATCGCAATGCTCAAACAAGAACTATTGTTTATACATCTACTAATGGAGCTTTGCTAGCCAAATCTTACAATCAAGCTTATGATTTACTTGAGAAAACAACTAGTATTAATTATCAATGGCCAATAGACAGAATGACAGTCACAAGAAAAGTAGCAGGAGTGCATGAGGTAAATGATATCACAACACGTATAACTCAAGTGTCATCTTTGGTTAATCTTTTAAAGGCTTAAAACTCGACAGCGAGTATAAACCAGTTCCAAGATTCAGGAGTGTCATGTGTATTTTATGGAGGAACTCATTTGTTTGATAGTTTTCCAAATAATATTGAATCAATATTTTATGTGGAGAATGTGAACCGAAACAATAATCCATACTCGAACACATATAACCTAGGATGGAAACAACATCCAAATTTCTCTTTGAATAACAACAATCAAGGTGATAATCAATTCAAACATCAATCATTTCCACCACATGGTTTTCAACAACCACGTCAATCACAATCTAAAGAGAAGAAGCCACCTACTAAGGAAAATACAAATTTCTTAATAGGGATGATGAAAGACTTCATCCCATCAATAAATACAAAAGTGTTCACTCAAGAGGCTTCAATTCGGAATTTGGAGAACCAAATGAGGCAACTTTCTCATGCCATAAGTCAAAGGCCTCAAGGTAACCTTCCAAATGACACAATTATAAACCCAAGAAGAGAAGTAAGGACCATTGTAGTGTCATAGCCTTGAAGAGTGGTGAAAATCTAGAAGAAGATGAGACTTAAAAGGATAAGAAAGACTATGGGACTAAAAAGGATAAGAAGGAACTAAAAACTATAAAGGATGAGGAGTAATTAATGGATAAAGTGAGTAATGGAAAGGAAATAATTCAGCCAAAAAGAGCAATCTTTACAAACCCACTATTTCTTTCCCTCAAAGACTACAAAAGAAAAAATCAAATACGTAGTTTTCAAAATTTCTAGAAGTCTTCAAGAAGCTACACATAAACATACCATTTGCAGAGGCACTTGAAAAAATGTCATCTTATGCTAAATTCATGAAGGATATACTATCAACGAAAAGGAGGCTTGAAGATTGTGAAATAATAACCTTGACTGAAGATTGTAGTGTCATCCTTGATAGAAAACTACCACCAAAACTAAAAGATCCAAGTAGTTTTAACATCCCTTTCACTATTAGGAACATCCTTTTTGGCAAGGCATTATGTGACTTAGGTTCTAGCGTTAACCTCATGCCATTATTGATCTTCAAGAGATTAGGAGTTGGTAAAGCCAAACCCACTTCACTAACATTAAAAATGACAAATAGATCAATTAAGAGACCTCAGGGTGTAGTAGAAGATGTGCTTGTAAAAGTAGACAAATTCATCTTTCTAATAGACTTTATTGTGTTATACATGGAAGATGACCGTGATATCCTATCATAATTGATCGTCCATTCTTAGCAACCAAAAAAGCACTCATTGATGTATAAAAAGGTGAACTTACAATAAGAGTGCAAAATGAACAAGAAATGTTTAAAGATTTTAAAGCATCTAAACCCCCTAACATTGGTAGTGCTAATGAATACTCAAGGATAAATATTACTGAATGTGGGGACAAATTAAAAATCTGTTGAGTCACCCACATTTAAAACTGTTACATATGATTCTATGAACAAGGAAATAAACTCACTAGAAAACAACTCAACTTGTTTTAACTTTGAAAGTATGGAATCAAAGGTTGATATTGTAGACTGTGTGAATTTTTTGAAGGATGTGTCTATCATGTGTGTATCAAAGGCAATTATGGAAAATTTTGAGATATGATCTAAGCTCAAACCATCAATTGAAGAGCCAACAAATTTAGAACTCACACTTTTACCCTTCCATCCTCAGTCAAGTATGAAAGTGAAAAGTCCAATAGAGAGGTGAAAAAGATGCTGAAAATATATAAATTGGATGAGTTACGGTAGAGTGCTTATAAGAAGGCAAAAAAGTTCAAAAGGAAACAAAAATATGGCATGAGAAGAGAATTAAGCATCATGTTTACGAACCAGAGCATAAGGTATCATTGAACAAATCAAGACTCAAAATGTTTCCAAGCAAACTAAAAGTAAATGGACACGAAGGGATGCACCTTAGGACGTGATATGACCGTCTAGTCAAGGACGTTAAATGTGACGTTGGTTGGGAGGCAACCCAACGTTATTTTACTTATTATTTTTTTTATTTTGTAGGTGAATAAATGTTGAGAGCAATGACATAACAAGAATCATCATTTTAGCTACATATGTGGTGTACCATGATTAAGGGAGTTTTCTTTTCTTTTACCTTTTCATATTTATATGTGCACATTGGGGACAATGTGTAATTTAAGTTTGGGGGAGGGAACTTCATTCTCTACGTTAGTATTTATTATGCATTTTAAATTTTTTAGGAATTTTTTTTTTAATTTTTAGGTTGCTTTTAATCATAATTTGGGTAGAAATTGACAAATATATGGAAACTAAATGCATGCATGCTTGATGCGGAACATATGAACTCAATGATAAAAATTAGTTGTCAATGACTAGGATAAGAAATGTAACATATTTGTTAAGATATTTACATTGATCATGTGATATGCTTGTTAGTTTTGATTAAATTGATTCAAATTCTTATGCACACGTTCATGGTTGATTTTGGTGTGCTTATTGAGAAAATATTTGTAGTGAGTTATGCGGGTCGATGATATCTACCAGGTTTTAGAATCTATTTGATCATCCCTTGAGGCGAAATCCTAAATATTATTTAGTAAAAGAAATGATTTTGGCCTTATTTGGATCGATTGAGCCTTTAAAGCTAACCATTGTTAATATCTTTAGTCACCCATTTGAGCCTGACAAAGAACCATTCATATCTTTAAGTCACATTTTATATCTAACTAATAAGCATTACCTTTATCCTTGCACCTATAGCTTGTATGAAAAGAAAAAATATATAATCATGTGTTATGCTATGGAGTAAGGTGAAATGTAATACACCCTATAAAAGAAAAAGAAGAAGCAAAACTCACAACACAATTATCCCTCTAAAGAAAAAGAAAATGGAATTGAAAATAAGTTTGGAGATGTTGTGAAGTTTTAATAAAAAAAGAGAAAGAGATGTGGAATAAAAGAATATGAAAAGAATGGCAAAAGAGGGTGCACTAAAATATCAAGTAAAATCTCAATTGTAGTTAAAAAGTGCACGATAGGAAAAAAAACTAAGGTGTGGAAAGAGCCTAAGTGTCTTCATTTATTGACCCCCACCTAAGCCTTACATTACAACCATGTAAATTCCTTAGTGATCTTGAGCTATGTGTATATTTATATTAGTGGATAAAGATGTAAAAAATAGATTTATGAGACTTGTTCTAAGATTGAATTGATTAGCATGATCATATATGTTGATTTCATGAGTGCAATGGATGATATCATGTGCAGTAAACACACAAATCAATTTGTCAAAAACATTACATATCCTAATATTGATGGAACGTTGGTTGATAAATATGTGAACCTTTTTATCATAGGATTGTATGACTTTTGAGAGGGATAGTTTTTGGGAAATATGCATGTACTAATAGAAGTATATTTATGACTATACTATCCATGTTATTTTATTTAGTTATACTTGACTTTACTTGAGAACAAGCAAAGAGTTAAGTTTGAGGGTGTGATGACAATATGAAAGTATAGTCATTATTGTACTTTTTTACTTAATATTTACTTATTTTATTCAATAAATAGTATTTTTTGGGACTTAAAATATTAAAATATAAACTTTTTAGTGAAAACGAGTGAAAATATAATTTTTGGAATTTTTATGGATTTTTTATTAATTTTTAACACATGATCAATTAGAAGCTGCCATGTGGCCTGCCACGCAGGGAAAATAAATTGTAAATCGTCACGTGTGAGGAGCAAAGTAGTGCGTGCCACATGTTAGCACGACATTCAATCCAAGTTTGAAGAGCGGTCAAACTTTCACGACACTTGTAATCATGCGATTGCTCTATGTGTTCCACCCATGCGCAATGCCATCTGTTTTAACGAATCATGTTGCACCACGTAGCGTTGACTTAGCATGCATTGATTGGGACCAATCTCCTCTACCACCCGTCGTGCTCTGATTCACCCAGTGAATTCTGTATGTCATGTGTCGCACTCTGATTAGTTGGCACTATTCATTTTGCTTATTTTGATCTCATCCCTTGATTTGACGGTCCAGATTTCACCTGAACTATATTTAAGCTCCTAATCATCCCATAAACCCTAATAAGTCTCCATTAGCATAATTTTTGGAGCTAAAAAGAGAGATAAATATAAAAAAAATCAAAAAGAGATATGATTTTGGTGTAGATTCAAGAGAAGATTAACACTACAATTCAAGAAATTGATTATATTTCTTTTTTTATTCTTTTCTTTATCAATTTTTATCTCTCTTTTTTTATGAAAAATATGAGTTTTATGGAAAAAAAATTGTCTAGTTAATTTATTAATTTAGGGATCTTATGAACCCAATTTTCACCATGTGATGATCTAATATTTTACCCTAATTATAATTATATTATTTAATCTGAATTTTATGTTTATAACTATTTGACCAATAATTTATCTATAGAGGAAAATAAATAGATTTGAGAGAATTATTTAATCGTTTGTCTTAATTAATTAACATGCATAGTTTATAAGCAAAGATGTATGATTCTTATGTATATAATTCATAATTAATGAACTTAATAAATAGTATGCAATTTAATTGGCATAAGAACGATTAAATTAATTACTATATGGTGTGTAGTTTACTTGAGAGAGGAATACATGCTAGATTAGATTCAATTAATCATATAATTAATTGATAATTATATTGGGAGAATTTTAGTAATTTACATATTTAAAAAATTGAAAATTGAGGCATTAAATTTTTCTAGATATTTTCTCATATATCTTCTTAGTTACTAAATCTGATTTAATTAATTATAACTATTTATTTTTAGTTATTTTAATTTGATTCCTTAAAATATAAAAAAACACAAAAAAATTAATTTTTATTTTTTTTAGTTTTAAAAATTAGTTTTTAATAAAATAATCTCTGCAGAAATGATTTTTTCTTATCATTGTATTATTTGTTACGATATATATATATTTGCATATTCATTATATATATAACTTGTATTACGATCAATTTTTTGGTGTAATTTCTAATAAAATAAAGTGCAATGAGAAATATGTATAATTTTGCTCCTAATATTGCATAAAGGTCTAAATTGTGGGAGAAAAACATCTTGTAAACAATAGAAATAGGAGGGTTTGTCTTTTGTGTTTACAATTATAATGTAATAAAGAAAAAATCTTTAATGAAGCCTAAGAAAGAATTATCAATTACATCTAAAAACAAAATACATTTAGTTGTACATATGGAAGGTGTAGATTAAAAACATGCTTGAATGTTTTAGAATTGTATTTTGAACTTGAATTTAATTTTAAAAAATTGATCTGGTTAGACTTGAAGAATACATAGATTGATAATGTCATGTAGGGGTGTCCATAAACCGGATTGAATCAGATTAAATCGAAAAACCAGACCGAATTGGATCGGATCGGACCAAACAGTTTTATAAATGAAACGGTCTGATCTGATTTGTATCAATTAAAACTATTGTTCAAATGATCCAATTCGATTATATTAATTTTAAAACCGATCGAACCAGACCGAATCGATTTAATAATATATTAAAATTTTCATATTATTTCTCATCAGATGTGTCAAAAAATTATGTCAAACTGAAAAAATGGATAAGATTGAACATTTTTATAAATTAAATAGTCTCGTTTGATTTGTATTAACTAAAACTATTTTCAAACGATTTAATTAATTTTTTTTTTTAAAATCGATAGAACTAGTAATGTCAAGACTGAATTAGGTAATGTCATGCTTGAAGTTACTCATACCAGAAGTTTTAGACTGAATTAGGCTGACCTGTCGAATTTACATCTTTAATGAGGTGAAACGGGTAATCGAGTTGAAAAATTTGATCGTTTTCTCTTCAAACAAATATTTCTTATTTTAAATAGCTTTTAATGTTACAAATTATAATATAAGTATTGATAAATATACTTTTCCTATTTTAAATATCACTATTGTTATTAGCCAGCCACCAATTTTGAATTTTGACCCAAATAAATCAAGCAGTCCAACACAGACGCGTTGCTTATGGGAGAAGAAACTTTGAATTATATTTTTCGTTTATTAATTTATCATTTAAATATTTTAACCGTTAATAAAATTTTATAAATTTTTATTTATTAACTTTTTTATATTTAATTTAAATTTGAAAACTATACTAAACTATAATATAATAATTAGAATTAATATTTTTAAAAGCTTATTTTTTTAATATTTTAATTTCTAAAATTTAATTAATTATTTTTAAATCAAAATTAAAATTATTAAATATAAAAAAATTATGTTAAGTGATTAGAGCGTTAAAAACGATAAATTTGTTGGAAAAAAAAATCTAATTGACCCAAGAAAGACGAGTGTAGTTGACCCAAGAAGAGATAAGAGAATCATAAACTTATATACTTTCTCGTCTTTTACAAATCAAATATCTCATCTGATTTCGGCCATTGAGTTTGTCTACGAACAGCTCCAAATGTGGTGGTGGTGGTGTTTACTGTTTGTTTCAACGACGGTGTTTCAAGTGCAAGCCCAGCAGAGTTATGTCAACAACCACCAGCTAGACTGTTACAATCATTTCACATCCACCGACGGCAACATCTGTAACGGCAACTCATCAACCTGCTCGAGTTACCTCACCTTCCGCTCCACTCCTTCTTACAACTCTGCCATCGTAATCGCCTACCTCTTAAACTCCAACGTCGTCGCCATTTCTTCCCTCAACAACATCTCCGACGTCGGAACCATCCCCACCAACATTCTCGTCTTTGTCCCCATTAACTGCTCTTGCTCTGGCCGCTATTACCAACACAACGCTTCTTACCTAGTGAAGAGCAACGACACTTATTTCGGCGTCGCTAATAATACTTATCAGGGTCTATCTACTTGCCAAGCCCTCATGGTCCAGAACCCCTACGGTGATCGGGATCTCGTCAGCGGTCTCAATCTTCGTGTTCCTCTGCGTTGTGCTTGCCCAACAAAGAGCCAAACTGCTGATGGCGTTAAGTTCCTACTTTCGTACCTTGTTTCTTCGGGTGACAGTTTTTCTTCTATAGCAAAGGAGTTTGGGGTTGAAGAACAAAGTATATGGAACGCCAATGAGTTATCTAGTAGTGATACCATATACCCTTTTACGCCTTTGCTTGTTCCTCTGAAAACCGAACCTTCTCTTGTTCAATCTCCACCACCACCGGCTTCGATTCCTTCTCAGTCACCTCTGGTTCCTTCTGGGGATTCCAAATCTTCAAAGAAATGGGTTTTTATTGGTGTTGGGATCGGAGTTGGTTTGCTTTTGCTTCTGGGTTTTGCCCTATTTGGCTTCCTGTATCGGAAGAGATCTCGGAAGGAAAAAGCTGTACTGGAGTTGCCAACACCACAAGGGAAGTTTTCTGGGTCCGCCGATTACATGGAAGTACCGGCGAGCAAGCATTTGTCAATTTCTTCTGAAGGAGTTCGATATGCTATAGATTCTTTGACTGTATACAAGTTGAAAGATCTGCAAAAAGCGACTGACTATTTCAGTGAAGAGAATAAGATTGGAGGATCAGTGTACAATGGTGTGTTTAAAGGAGACAAAGCTGCGGTTAAAATGATGAAAGGAGATGTATCTCATGAAATCAACATTTTGAAGAGAATCAACCATTCAAATGTAATTAGGCTTTCTGGGTTTTGTGTTCATGGAGGAAACACTTACCTTGTGTATGAGTATGCTGAGAATGGATCTCTTAGCGATTGGCTTCAATCCATCAAGTATCAAGTTTCATCTGGGTCCTCTGTTTTGACATGGAAACAGAGGGTTCAGATTTCCCATGATGTAGCTGATGCTTTGAATTATCTTCACAACTATACCAATCCTCCTTATATTCACAAGAACTTGAAGAGTAGTAATATCCTTTTGGATGGAAACCTGAGAGCCAAGGTTTCAAATTTTGGGATGGCAAGAACGCTTGAGGGTCAAGACGAAGGAGGACTTCAATTAACTAGACATGTTATTGGAACTCAAGGCTATATGGCTCCTGAGTATATTGAGAACGGAGTGATTACTCCGAAAATGGATGTTTTTGCATTTGGAGTTGTGATGTTAGAGCTCTTATCTGGAAGAGAAGCTGCCGTTGCTAGGGATAAGAATGAAAGAGAGGAGTTGCTTGCAGTGTCCATAGATGGTGTGCTTGAAGAAGACAATGTGAGGGAGAAACTAAAAGCCTTCATTGATCCATATATGAAGAAGGAGTACCCCTTGGATTTGGCCTACTCCATGGCAAAACTGGCTAAGGATTGTGTTGCTCGCGATCTTAACTCTCGGCCTGCAATGTCCGAAGTTTTCATGGATCTTTCTAAGATACTCTCGTCTTCACTAGATTGGGATCCATCTGATGAGCTTGAACGCTCTACTTCAGGAGGCCAAGGCAGATGAGAGTATAAATTATAGGGCGAATATAATTTAGTACAATAACTTTTACCACTTTTAATAATGTCAAAATTTCTCAACTTTTTTTATCCTGATATTTAATGTATTTAATTTTAATTTAAAAATTAAATTAAATAATACAGCAGTCAAAATTGTGTTAAATTTTTTTAATTGTTTAGTACTTTGCTTTTAAAATTTAATATATTTAATCTAGAATTTTAAATTCAAATTAAAATTATTAAATATGAAAAAGTTATTGAAAAAAAGTTATAAAGTTTTTATTAAAGAATTAAAGGGTTAAAAGTGATATTTCACCCAAATTACAATGAAGTAGTTCTTACCCATTTGGTTGATCATTGTCTGCAATATTTGTAATAACAGAAAAAAAAGATTGTTATATGCTAGTCTCTCTATTGTGCAAGAATTTTTTTATCAATATAATCATGAAATTGTATGCTACATTTTATAGGAACCGAGCATGTCTTCTCAGATTCATCAGAGAGTTAATTCTTCTCATAATATATATATATATATATATATATTAATTCTTCTCATAATATATATATATATATATATAGAGAGAGAGAGAGAGAGGTCCCGAAATTTACAAGGCATCTACTAATTATAAAACATTTAAAATCAATTAAAACTATTCTAAAATGAAGGTTAAAATTTAAGGTGAAGAACCAAATTGATCATTTTGTTTAAACAATAAGTATAGTTTAATAACTTGATTTTTATTCCTTTTACTGATAAGAAGAATATTAGATATTTTTTTAATATTATTTTATTATTAAAATATTTATCATAAATATCAAAAATCTTTAATTAGTTCATTTCTTAAGAAAAAAATGAATGAATTAATATATTTTATTATCTAAATAACTAAACATTAATTTTCAAAAAAAACAAAAGAATTTCTATTATATTTTTACCTAAAAGTTAATACTTAATATTAGATACAAGGGTGATGAACATGTAACAAAAATTTATAAGATTATTTTTTACTTTATGCAACTGTGATACGTTAATTCAAATCCACACGAAGACATGTGTACAATCTCAAATGCTCTATTTTTGGAAGTTGAGCTCCATTTTTGGACGTTGATAGGTGTAGTTTAGGTTTTAAGAATGGACAAAATTCATAAAAAAAAGTATACAAATCATGAAAACATTTTTACGTAAAAACGGGGAAGAATCTGGACATGTTTATAACCAATCAGTAATTTTAATATATTTTTTCAAAAATAATTAATATTTTAATAAAAATTAAAAAAATATTTTATCGTGTGTTGTAAAAGCAATGGGTTAAATAGCATCATTTTTAGAAAATTAGACGTAAATCTATGTTTGCACATAAATATTATATTTAGAAAGTTTTGCATTATATCAATTTGTTGTTGACACAAACAAATAAGTTAATGAAATTTCACACCATGCAATTTACTTATATTATTTAAATCTACTAATAATAGCATAGATATATTGTTATTAATTTTGTCTACAAATAATTTACACCTTAATAAAGGTAATAAAAAATACCCTAACTATATATAGTCTATATGTTTGTGTCCTACATCATGAACAAAATTCTTACCTAACTTAATTTTTAAATACGTCCATATTAACATCCAAAGCATCTACTAGAAGTGAAATAATATCGCATCTATTTCGTATAACTCCGATACAAGCATTCCTGATAATTTAAAATTCTAACAACTCATGTACACCATGTAAAGTAATTATCATTTTACAAAATGATATATGAAAAGTGTTAGTTTTCAGATGTCATCTCTCATCAAACACCGACACCAAAACATTTTCTAAATGTATTGTGGCATAACACAAGTATAAGATCATACTCATATATGCAATAAAAAAACTACTAAATTTGAGATTGGTTAAATTCCACCTATTTTGTTATTCAGGATGAGTGATAAGTCGTAATAAATCTCGATAATATTAACATATAAATAGTATCAATTAAACATAAAAATAAAGGTATTACTCAAATTTAATTAAAAATTAATATAAAAAACTTTAATCATACTTAAATCCTTTAACTAAATTTTTTTTCTATGAGTTTTGAAACTCTTTAACATAGACAAATTCAGTGGACTGACATAAAATAAAGATGACTTGTCTAAATCACCATAAAATCCCATTTCTTTTTCATATTATTAAACATCTTCATGTTTTATCTTCGTAAGAATATAAGACATGCACCTAACATCTTTAATGAGACTCCATTTTGCTATCTATAGAAAGCATTGATGTTATATCCATAGAAATATTTGAAGGTTTCCTCTTTGTCTTATTTTATTTTCCTATAAATGAGTTATTTAGTTGATACATATATTCATTTCTTCCCCAATAAAAGGTAGTCTCCGATCGTTTATTGATACATAAAATAAGAACAATTCAATTAAATAGGAAAAAAAATATAACGATACACATCAAACAATAAATCTAAATCAAAAAATTGATTAAGAAATAAAGGAACAATTTAATATATAAATGTTGGACATAGGTGAGTTTCGGTACCCTTACCATTCCTCATTTGTAAGGCTTGGTATCCCCACATGGTTCCTTACTTGAAAAGTTCTATACCCCTTACCATTCCTCACTTGAAAAGTTCGGTACTCCTACCATTCCATAAAGGTAAAGTTCAATACCCTCTATCGAACCCTTTGTTACCTTACACTCAATATTGTTTTGTAATGGGTACCGTACCCTTTTAAGAAGTTTCGGTACCCTCTGTCAAACTTTCAGTGATTGTCATATATTCTCCTATCGAATCTCTGGTTCACCATTATCACCATCGCAATCAAACTCAAAGAGAAACTGATTTTTTTTTTTACAATTTATCAAAGTGGAAAATAATTGAAAGAAATGGAAATGTGGACAAACCTTAATCAATGTGAAATGAAGATTGTGTGATCTGTTCGAAATCAACTAAATGGTGTGCAGGTTAAGTCAAGAACTATTAGTTAACCGTCACGAAGTGGTGGTTAGTTCCTTCAACAGTAACAAGTTGGTAGTGGGCCTCCTTTACAAGTGGTGGCTTCGTCAAGGAATGAGAGAGCAGATAGGCAGGATGAACCTGAGCTTGTAGGGTACTTCGTCGGGGGATGCCTCGAGTAAATGGCGTTGGCCTTTGGGTGGGATGTAAGAGATATTTTGGTAAATTACAATTTATTACATTTAATTTGTAAATATTTTATAGTTAATAGGATAACTCGCAGTAAAGCTCGAAATTTCTCCATAATTTTTCGGGGGGAGAAAAAAAAGTAATCAAAGTACATAATAAACAAAATAAACAAGAAACCAAACCGAATCAACTGTTCATGGCCACAGCAAGCTCAGCAAATGTAAGTTACATGATTTGCACAATTTACGTACAGCATTGTTATTACAACAGAAAGAATGGATTTTTGAAACCTACGAGCCTAAAAGATCATTACTCTTTGCAAGATTATGTTGGTAAATAAAAAAAGTTGAGTCACAAGGTGAAGCCCAAAGTAGGAGAAATTGTGTAAGGTTATTCCAATATCTTCTGTGCAACCTTCCAATATCTCATGCAGGAAGGATTTGTGTGGATCGCTCTAAGGACCCATCTCTGTGGACTCTGACAGAACTCAACACTTGAAATGTCCGATTTCGATTGAATTGCAAGAAAATGCATTTGGAATAACAGTTCGGCAGGCCTCATTTCTGTAAAAAAAAAATCCGGGTCACGTCATTATCAAAACAATTGGTTGATTATTAATTTATTAACAATCAAAACTCTCCTAGCTCAGCTTTCAACCAATTTAGCCAACTCAGACTCAAGCATTTGAAAGAAAAAGATAATTTTTCCTAGAAAATTCATCATCTAGCACAACCCAGTCTTTGGACTAGAACTGATAAAAAATACAGCAAAAAATGGGGCAACTATAACACAACAATTTATGTAGTTTCACTAAAAAGTGATTTTGAGATGAAAAGATTTATTTAGAGCGTAAATATTAACAGAAACCTGCTAAGCTCATTTGTGGTTTTATAATTAAAAGGGAAAAAGGAATGATGAAGAATAGTAATGGATAAAACATAACTAGCCTTGTTTACAAAAAACCATAAAAGATTTAGTTTTAAAATATAACTAGCCTTGTTTTCATTTATATCTACCTAAAGTGGTTTCCATAGGTTTTAGACCCAGGACAACCTGGGATTTTTTAAGCCCTATTAAAGGTATTCTGGTTTTTGTAATTGCTTTTGACAAGTGGCTATGAAATTTAAAACAAAAATAACCCCAAACAGACCCAACCATGCATGACATGAGGTATCAAACCTGGAGGCCAAGTAAACCATTCGAAACGTAGGTTATGCTCCCATTTCTCCCTGGAACCAAGGCTTCCTTCTGCTTGAGCCAGCAAAATTGAAACTATAGGTAGGGGGATAGGAGAAGCTGCTTGAGCTTTATTGAGACTCCTAATTGCTAGAGATATATAGTGGGGGTCACTCAACTGCCTGGAAAGCTCCATAGAGATGACACCTGGACCAGTGAATCTTTTTATTACCGGATGAATAAAGAACATAACATAAAAGTTTATCAATATTTAAATGCAGAAGACTAACCATATCTAAACATAATTAGAGAGCTGAAAGAGAACTACAGCTCAAATTTTGAAGACAACTTGTCCACGTGACACACAATTGGTACATGAACAGTAAGATGCAATTATTTTCAGAACGCAAGAAAACAAATATACTTTATAGATAATTTTCACTCAGGACAGCTGATTTAGATTTACTACGCCATATATACAAACCATTCTTCACTGGGCCATATTAATGTCTAAACAGTCGGCAAAAATGCATCAACAAATACTAATAAATAATAGGATTACCATGACAGAGCTGAAGGCAGCTCTCTGCACTAGCCAACGAACAAGCTTGCAAGAGAAACTGTTCTGCTGAAAGGAAATCCATGTTCCATACAGAAACCAAGCCAAGCACTAGATTATACACTGCCATCCACATTTTCCCTGAGTTCTCTAGTAAGCATTTTTTCAAGTTAGACTGCAGTATATCTGAATCATTTTGTATCCTGAATCGTGACGCAATAAACTTCAGACAGATCCAGCCAATGTGACAATCTGTTTTCAGATCCAAACATCTCATATACTCTTTCTCAAGGTTCATTATATCACCACTTGAGGCATAAGCACGGCATAGTAGCAAATGGGAAAAAAATAGATAACCATCGGGAAGCACAATTAATGAAGCATTATTGGCATGGTCAATGCAACCAATCTGATTTCCACCTTGCAGACAAATCTCAGCAGCAGAAAGTAGAAGTTGAAATTTTTTATATTGATGAGACATATCTGACTTAGAATATGCTGCTTGGGAAAGTGCCACAAGGATTAGCCTCTCAAGCATATTACAAAGATTCCTAGGAAATTTCTCTTCTCGTGCTTTCTGCAGCAAGTTAAGAATAAGCAAATATCTGGCAGTCTGGTTCCATGGTTCTTGGCGCAAGAATCTGCATAGTGAAAATAAGTTATTCCCTTGAAAAATGGATAGCTTGGAAAAAAAAACCAAGAGTAATTACCATAAGACAATAAGGTCCTTCAGAGATTTGAGTAACTAAGAGGATACTAGAAATCTTGGGCATGGAACAGTTTTTAAGATTATAAGAACGACATCCCATTTAATTTATTAAAAAAAATTCTGGATGAATCAATTCTTGCCCGGTTAGAACCACATTATACTGTTAAGTTTTCTTTAAATAGAATAGAGTTGATCCTTAAAAGCAAAGACTTGTATTTTCTCCCCATTCTGATAGAAAACTGAATTTTGAAGACAAAGAAGAAAAATTGCATTACTTTTGCAGCTGCTGGATAGCTCCCCCATTAAGACATTGATATGTACAAGTTGGAAATGAAAACTTTGGATTGATAGTGCTAATAGCATAACAAGCAACTGCTCCAGCACCAAGAATCTCATATGCTGATTTTAAACCTTCTTCTTTTTGATAGCAAGAAACCTTTGCACTGCAGCACCTAGTGGCAACATGAGAATCATACCAGCCTTCATTGGATAGCAAAAGATAACCAAGTAGGCTCCTGTTTGCAGCAAGTTTTGTTAGATGATCGCAAATTGGTGGTAGCAATAGGCTTGAATGTTTGGACAAACATTGGAAGTATAATTACATGACTAAAATGAAAAGAAAATACAATTTAAATGAACAGTATTAAAGCTCCAATATAGCTGATGCAAATTGCCTTCTAAAACCTATAGGGGGACTTTGTTATTTAAGCAAATTGGAGGGAGATATTTGTAAGCTGTCCAATCAAGTAGCATGCATATAACTTATACAAAAATGATTTCGTATACAATACCTGTTAATCATAAACTACTGATCCTTTTAACATGCACTAGGCTAGAAACTGCATGTGGTCACAAATGATTCGTTTAGACAAAATAAGCTTCTTAATCTTCTTTTCAATATCATATTACCCTCATACTTATAGGCTATAGAAACTGTATGCAGCTGCAAATGATTCAATTAGATAAAATAAGCTTCATAATCTTTTTTCAGTATCATAGTACCCTCATTTCTTAGTCTTGCAATAACAATTGGAACTATCATTTATTAATAAAATATTTCCCAGCAGTATTAAGTCACTAACTTGGAACAGCTAAAAGTCTAACCAAACTATAATTGCATTTCCATGAACAAATAGTTAGCCTCGAAGGAGGCAGGAAGCTCATGATAGCAAATAAATTAGGTTGCATTCTCATTGTGCACCAGATATACCTTAATGAAACACTGTTAGGGTACATGTGAAGAGCCTTTCTAAGATGAGCAATTCCATTCTGAAATTGAAGACAGTATTCGGATCCATGTTTGATCTGCATATCCCAGAAAGCAGTTAAAAAAAAACCAGATGTTCGCATAAATATAAAGAAAAAATCTAAACCAAGACCTGAGGAACAAGTTTTAGCAACAGTAAAAATATAATTACCAGTTTACCAATTGCTATCAAAAAGTGCATTCCACATATCTCTTCTTGGGATCTAAGAGATTTTCGGCTACTTGAGACCACAGATTCCAGACGATTGCTTCGGTCAAGAGCATGAATGGAAGATACAATAAAACTAATTTTTGAACTCTGAAATAGCCCCTTTGGCATTTTCAGAATGCTATTAATGGCTGAATCCATCCCAGAAATACGGAACAGCAATCTACAGATCAAACAAACAGCTGCAACTGCAGCTGCAGATATTTGATCCATAGTAGAAACAGTTGCAGCCAGATTTCTCGCTGCTGAAAGGACCAGGTCGTTTTTACCAAGTTGCCATAAAGAGAGAGCATATATTTGCAAACCATCCACACCAAGCAGACCTTAAAAATCAATTACACACAATATGACACATTAACAAAAAGAATTACGAAAAAAGAAGACATGTAACAAATTTAGTAGGACTTATGGTAACTTCAGATTCTCATGCTTCTAAACGAGGCATATCGTTTTGGCCTTTTATTTTTCTTTTTTCATAAGAATGATTGGTTTGACTAAAGCAAGGAGAAGAAAATAATTTTTTTTTTGTTTGGGTTGGGTAGGGGGGGGGATCAGAAATAAGAAAAACATCTCTCTGCATGGAAAACAGTGCAATGATATAAACAATGAGGATTATGTCACTATTTGATTAATTCACTGATCATCTTGTTAAAAGGTCTAAAGCAAAGTTGAAGAAATAAGAGGTTCCTATAAAGTGAAGTTAAAAACAGAAATAACCTTCTTTTTTTAAATTTTCACACTCCCGCAAAGCATCTGCTGCATTTCCTGCCTGCACAAATTAAAGGAATTAGCTCAAGAATGTTAAAAAGAAAGGAAACAAAAAATGTAATGCTCTTCTATTTTTTTATATTAATCGATAAAAAAGTAAATAAAAATCCACAAATAGGAATCCATTAGGTTCATAAATATAAACTGAACTCATATTCTTACCCTACAAAGTGATCTGGCCAAATTGATTGATATGTCTTTACTATGAGATTTTGGAATAATGTCTGAAAATTTCGTCAATGCACAACGCGCTAGCCTAAAACAAGCAGCAGCAGACTGATAATCAGCATGTGCCTCACAAACTAGGCCATTTAGATTATGGCATTCAGGATACTGAGGAGCAAGCTGCACAGCCTGCCTGATGGCTCCAAATACCTGCAGCAATAGCAAACAAGGACATTTCAAACTTTTTACAGTAGGTTCCTTCTTAACATTGTTCATCAAGAGTTGGAAATATATGTTATGGCCGAGTAACCTATGAATAAACATAGTCAAACCTGTGAAGAATAAAGATGCCCTGAAACTAGAGCAAGCTTTGCAAGACCAATTTGAAATTCTGCAAGCTGCACAGATGGCTTGTTAAGTACAGCTCAGCAAGTTGAGAGCTTAGCAACACAGCATGAAAGATGTGCTAATAAAGAATAACATGGAAATGACCAATAAGACCAACATATTTGTATCTGCTTAGAATAATGAAAGGGTTGATCAAGCAAAGAAAAGTAGAAAATTTCATTTAATGTTCCATCCTCTATTAAAACTATGTTACGAAGCTGAAGACTGGATGAAAGAATTACTGGAAATGTCTGGGCTGCTCGTAAACAGCTTTCGAATGCCTCATCTGGTGCAGGATCACTGAATTAGAAAGTATGTCCTTGTTAATAGAGCCTCAACAATAATATTATTACATAAAACATACATTTGAAATAAGAAATGAATATAAGATACGAATTAAAAACCCAAAAAGTTCACCTGGACTGAAAATCTGCTGACATGCCAGCCCAAGGTAATGCAAGCGAAGGATCTACACTTCTAGCACTATCAAAAGCCTGCCTTGCCAGTAGCTTTTCTCCCTCTTTCCTAAACAGCTGAGAAGAAGAAAAATACACGTGTAATATATTTGTCAAAACTCATGAGAACTGCTAGTTAAAAGTTTCGAACAATATTCACAATATCTTTAAGATGTTCGAAACTAACAGTAATTAATAATAACATTCACCAATATCATGGGTACAAGTCACATTAGTTACTCATTATGCTAATTTCAACAAGACTATACAAAGATAAAACAATAAAATGGAAACAGCCAAGCAAGCCAAATCATAAACTGTAAGAATATGACTTGATTTATTTTAACATATATCAGCTAGACAAAACTAAAAAGCAACATAAGCTATTCGAGGCTGTCCTGAGAAATTCCAGCAAAGAAATATTTCGTACTTAAGATATCACCATCCTCTCATAAAGAATCTAGTGCACCAAGTTCTTATGCAAAGAAATGGCCCTTAAGACAGAATATGAACCTGGTCTGATGCATAGACAACCCAAATAACTCCACTTTTTTCTTGGGACATTTTTTTCCCAATAATAACAGGATGTATGGCCACACAACAATAATGTAATCAAAACCTAATTTCACAAACAAGGCTGGTAAGGTAGATATGTGCCTTCTAGATCCATATGAAAATTAAAGAATTTTAAAAAAATCAAAGATGCTAGGAATTTGTAACTACTGCTTGGACCCAGACAAAAAAGAAACCACAGGTTATAAAATATAAGCATGTTAGGACAATCCCACTAAGCAATGTCATTCAAAATATGCAACCATGAGGCACTTGATTAAACATTAGAGCAACAAACTTTTTTCCCGCTCTTAAAAATCCTCTTAATGAAAATTTATACATTGAAAGAACAAATAAAAAGTCATAGGATAAAAACACTATTTAAGTTTTAACATAGAAAGAATTTTACAAAAAGGAGTGAACATTACCTTCCCTAGGTATGCCCATGCAACAGCTAGAGATACATCCAACTGCAAAGCCCTGATTAAAGCATGTTGTTTCAACGCATTGTAATCAGACAAACATCCCAAAGCCACCCAGAACTCATGATTTGCACTCTCAAGTAATAGAGCCCCCATGGCCATTTTCTCTGATGGCTGCCTGGTAAAGAAGACGGTAAGTTTCAAAGCAATAAAAGAAAAGTCTAGCAGGCAAAACAAAAATAAAGTCTCAAATTTGGAAGAAGGAAAAACACCATACCGAACGTTTAAGTCACTTCCAGAACTTTTGTTTAAAGTGTAAATAAGATCTGAAGTGATAGCAATATCAGTGTACATGTTAGCTTGCCATGGTGCCAGGAGCAAAGATCGCTGGTAAGAGCGTCTAGCAGATATTGCAGCCAAATAGCAGGTATTCTTCCAGGACAGGATGGAGGCACTGAAAGCTTCCGCATTATAGTCTGATCCCTGGCTCTCCTCCATCCATGGATAACATTTTGCATACGTAAGCTAGCAAAAAGGGCCATAGGTCTAGAATTATTGACCTAGCCAGGATAAAATACTCCTTCCTTTGCATAACAAGTATGCAATGCAAAATTTAATATGGGTAGGTAATTAGATCTTGTAGTTACATTGGGAACAAAACAGGACTAAACTTCTGAATAATCGTACCTGGATATCACCGTGAAGCTTCCAGGTGCATGATAAATTACCAGCTAATAGTGTGCTTGCATTGGCAACTTTAGATGCCTCCTGAAGTCAATTTTAAAATATCATCTTTCAAGGTTGCAAAGATTAGAGATCTAGGAATTTAAAAAAAAATACATAGATTAACCTCTAATAATGTAGCTGACCACTGCAATGCTCCCAAACAAATACATTCTTTTGCCATACCAAGCAGCCCACAAGCAAGCCCATAGAATGCAGACACACATTTGGGTGACAAATCTAGAGCTTGCCGAAACTGTTCAACTCCCTTCAAACAGAAAAACTGCCGTATAAGATCGCTATCTCATCATGAAAGATTGGACACTGCTAATACTATACAGCGTTATTATTGTTCACAACTAAGTAAAAGTAATTTCTGAAAATAATGCATCCCATGCAGATACTCATACACTCAAACATCAGACATTACACATTAATATGAATAAAATAACGATCCAATGCTGTTCATTTAGTTGATGATTAGTATAAAAAGATATGAATGACTACTCGGGAAAATGAAAAGCAAGAAAACATAATGCAATTTCACCATTTAATTTATAAAGTGAAATATATAATATTGTTCTGAAGACGCTTAATTATAAAAGAAATGAATATGCCACATATACCTAAGATTGACTTGAACCATTGAACAATCAAAAGAAATAAGTATGATGATGAAAAACATCAAATGACTACTACACTCATATGATGAACAAGCTTACCTTTTTGAATGAACCAAGCATCAAAAACACGTTACCACTTTCAACCAAGGAAAAGACTTTTGCTGACTCCAATTCAATGGACCTCCCGTAGGACTGTTAAAATGGCAGGTTAAGTTAGACACTTAAAAGGAAAGAGTGAATACAATTGGAAAAACACAAAAATGGATCAACTTTATAAATGGAAATTTAAAAAAAAAAAAATTGAAAGCACAATAACAGCTAAATGGAATATAATCCAAAGAAGTTAAAAGGACCAAAGAACATTTTCATGAGAAATCAAAGGAGATGTGTGATAATAAAGGAGCAGAAAGTGCAAACAATACATGGTACCTTAAGAGCTGCAGTGAACCTGCCCAATCGTTGGTAGGCCAGACCGAGAGCCTAAAACTTTAAAGATTCAACATTTTACGAAATTTACCAATAAGTAAAGAAAGAACAAGATTGGATTGGAGTAATTATACCTCCCAGAGATCAGCACAAGTAGGATAACCTCGAATTGCATGTTGAAGACTCTGCACAGCTTCAGACCATTTCTTTTGATGAACCTGCACATCCAGTTATAAATTGTAAGCAAATACCAACAAGAGAAATAGAGGTTACAACCCAGATAAAAGGAGCACTAAGAATGAGAATAGAAAAAAAACCAGCAAATAGCCCAATCTCCGGAAGGCCCAAGAGGCTCTAGGAGATTTCTCGGAGGCTTCACGACAAACTGCTATCTCCAATGTCTCCTTTCCAGCGACATCCAACAAATCACATAGGGCTTCCCCGGAATGTGAATCGTCAGGATTAAGAGAAACAGCTCTCTGATAGCACCTCATAGCTCTCTGAGAATCATGGAAAACTTGGTAATAGTGATGCCCTAAGTATCTGAATGCGGCCCCGTTCTGAGGATTGAATTTTGCGGATGCCACAAAATGCTCGGCGGCTTTCTCTTTGGTTTTTCTGGCGTTCTCGCCATCATCATTGTCACAATTCTCCCACAAGAACACCGCCTAAAACACCCCCATTTCAAAATAAAATTTAAAGCTGGAATTAAGTGATTTTGGAAACTGAAATAAAATCAAAATGAACATCAACAAGTTATGTGATATGTGATGAATGATAAAATCACCAGATTAAAACGAAGCGAAGCATCGTCCGGTTGAGCCTCTACAGCCTCCTCTAAACGTCTGAGCACAGCTTCTTTATCTTCCTCCTGAAGAAATTTTTGTACAAACAAATTCATAATTGAAACTGTATTGGCATCCATATAATAAGAAGGAAAAGAAGAAAGAAGAGAGAGGACCATAAAAGAATAAAAAGCGTTGGTTGCAGCTTCAGTGAGGAAAACCAGGAGACGCTCCCTGTAAAAACCCTAGGACTGTCTTTATTTTGCTTGCTCTCCCTCAAACATAAACACTATACTTCTCACTTCTCAGTCGACTTTGGACTTTGGCAACACCATCTTCATTCCGCTACGGCCTTTCTCAGAGAGAATTTATGAAGGGGTTAATATCAGGATTTTGCTAAAAGCCAATTTGACTATAGATTAAAATATGACACGATAAGGATTATTTTAGAAAATAATTCCAACAATTTTTTAAAAATTCAATTTTATTTTTATTTCATCATTCGTTTATCCAATTTGTTTTTTAATTATTATTTCGGATTACTTCTTTCAGTGTTATCTTTTAATTCACAGAGGAGAGATTTTCTATCAAACGATTGAAAATTTGTAACATAAACATCAAATATTTCATAATATATATTTAATAAAAATAAAATTTAATATAAGATATAATTAAATTACTCTTTACGATGGTTAAATAAATTAATTAAAATATACTTTTATTATAATAATTAAGTTTATGAATAAATATTAAAAAATTTATATAAAATTGTGAAAAAAAAGTTCGTAAGTATAACTTCTTAACCCATATTATAAATGTAATTTTTCAATCCTGTTATTCTATTGGTGAAAAAAAATTGAGCTCTCTTTATATTTTCAAAATTAACAATACTATACACTTCCAAATGTACGTGAGAAAAAGTACAATTATATAATATTTAGTTTTAAAAAATAATAAATATGTATAAAATATCTAAGAGAATGAATATAATATTTAAAGAATTTTTAACAAAAACAAATCACTTAAATTTTAAAGCCTTTTATGTGCATTTTATCTTTTAACATAAGAATATTATAAAATTAATCATTTTATTATAATTTTTTAAACATGTTAATCTTTAACTTTAAATTTTAAACTCTATCTTTTTAAAAAAATCATAATAACGATGGTTTCTTAAATAATAAAATTATAAAATCCTTTATATTATATATTATTTTAATAATAATCACGTAATAATGCATTTTTTTATTTTATGTTTTTGGATTTAATGGTAATGATATTTTAAATTCAATGATTAATTTGTTAAAATTAATTTATGCATTAACCATAAATTTGTCAATATATCTTGAAAATGATGAACAAATAATGATAACAAAAATATTAAATTTATCAATCTAATAAGATATTTAGATTAAATTTTATATTTTTACCAAAATATCTCTTATGTAGGGCTTAATACTTGTGTTGTAAGATATTGTATTATTATAATAAACTTTACCTTGACATTTTGATGATTTCTCAACGCAGTCCAATATGTTACAACACTAAGTTAATATGAATTTCATTTTTCATTAAAAAAATTCTAAAATAAGTCATTGATGTGATAAAGCATTATATTATCATGATAAGGATTACAAGATATTAAAAATCACTAGTAAACTTTCTCATATTATACTGATATCTTATAAAAAGAATTATTACTTATTAAGAAAAAAAATTCAAAATTAGGTGATACATCACTTACAATAACTATCCAAAAATTTAAAAAAAAATATAATTTATTTGAAACCACGTGACATAATTTTATTTCTTGTGCTCATAAAGAAATTTAGATTTAGTATAAATATTAATAAAAATTAACAAAACTCAAATTATATTATAAACTTGAGATAAAAACGTATATCCAACAGAGTACTAAATCAATCTTACAAATATATTACTAAATACATTTGCGTTAAGGTTGGCACCCTTTATGAATTGCATATAACTTTGTCGATAAATGCAGCATGTGATAGATAATTCAAGTCTTAGGAGTCAAGAGGTATATTTTTTGCAAAATTTTATGATACAAATTTATGTTGGGTATTTTTAAAAATTAAACATGTAATTTTTAAAAATAATTTCAATCGAATATATTAGTTTAAACAAATTTAAAAATTCTAATAAATTAAATGTATCTTACATTTTTTGTAAGATATAAAGACCTATATTGTATACATGAATTCATCTCGTATCCTTTGGATGGTAGCAATTGCAAGTATTTATATATGTTGGTTTTTTTATGTTAAAAATACTTAATGATTATATTATATTTTGTATATTTAGGAATATACATGATGTTTTTATATAAGAGTTATAAGTAAACTAGATATGTCTAAAGTAAATTAGATATGTCTAAAGTAAACTAGATATGCCTAAAGTATTTAGGAATATACATGGTGCCTTTATATAAGAGTTATAAGTAAACTAGATATACCTAAAGTAAACTAGATATACATTAGCAAATATAATATACATTAATATGTTAATAGATATACATTAATAGTTCCCCTCAAACTCAAGGTGGATGTAAGACTAGCTTGAGATTGTCAACCAAATTACGAGAATAATCATTAATAAAAACAACAAAATAACAAGATTCACCAATATTAGTAACAGGAGAAGGTCCCTAAATATCAGAATGAATTAACTAAAAAAATACTATTAGAGATAGACTCACTATTATGATGGGTGTTAAACGCACCCAACTAAGTGCGCGCGCACAGAGAAGAGAGAATAGGCATGTGGCTTCAACCCAGAGCCACGATCGAGCTCGGAAGAATAGGGGAACCACTCCAATCTGTTAGGAAGGACCACGCAAGCCGTTAAAAGAATCTCTGACAAGGTGAAGGGCACGAAGGTAGTGCTCATACCATTCCCGCTATTTTTCTGTTATGATCCAACTATTTTTTTGTTAATCACTGTAATTTCACTACAATAATTCCGATCTATAAGGCTATATAAAAGGCCAAGCAATCCAGAGAAAAGTAATGAGAATCAAGGTATTTTTTCCCTCTTTATGTGTCATCTTCTTCCTCAACTCAATTTCTAAATTAAAACCCTAATAGTTGTATCAAAGCCATGGACACCAGGAGTAAATCCAACGCTGAGTTTCGCAGTGAAGTAATGGAAACCCTGGCAAGGCATGAATCAGGCTTCGATCAGGTAGGCGCAACCTTACAGGTTGTGTTTACCGAGTTGAAAGGACTTCGTGCCACTCGAAACTTACATGAAGAAAACCCACGCCCAAATGGTGGGTTAAGAAACCCTAATGAGCCACCACGCTCCCACTTTAGGCTATCATTTCCTACCTTTGCAGGAGAAGAACCCACTGGTTGGATATATAAAGTTGAGCAATACTTTGAGTTCACAAATACTACACCAGAATAACAAGTGCAGTTGGCATCGTTTTCATTTGGATGATATTGCCTTACAATGGCATAGATGGATCACCAAGTTCCGTGGACCACTCACTTGGGAGGAATTCACCCAAGCCATACAGCTGCGATTTGGGCCAACTATTTATGAAGATCCCTTTGAAGCTCTAACCAGACTCAAACATACCTCAAGCGTAGCTACCTACCAGGAAGCATTTGAGAAACTCTCTCACATAGTGGATGGTTTTCCAGAAGAATTTCTAATAGGCTGTTTCATCACTGGGTTAAGAGATGAAATCAGAATTGAAGTAAAAATTAAGAAGCCACGAACGCTGGTTGAAGCTATAGGGGTGGCAAGATTGATTGAAGACAAGAATCTACTCTAGAGGAAATCCATTCAATATCCATTATACCCGACATCCTCAGTAGTAACAAGGACCTCCACTAACCCTACTGTTGGTGTGTTAGGACCTCCATCCCAACAATGACCCAACTCAGCACTAATTGCCTCAACTACTACCTTTCGTCGCATCACTAATCAGGAGGCACGTGAGCGTCGAGACAAAGGGCTATGCTACTACTGTGATGAGAAGTTCACAACTGGCCACCATTGTGCACATCCACAACTATTTATGATAGAAGAGATGGAACAAGATCTCTCAGGAAACTATGAAGAAAAATTAGAACAAGAATTACAAGAGGTAATGCCTGAGGTCTCATTTCATGCTATAGTAGGAGCTGAACATCCTCAAACCATACGAGTAATGAGGTAGTTAAAAAAAAGAGTGCTAGTACTGATTGACGGGGGAAGTACTCACACTTTCATTGATCAAGCTCTTACTCTCCAATATGGAATAACTATCACCAAGGGAAAGAAGCTGGAAGTAATGGTGTCCAATCGTGAGAAGATGGAATGTGCAGGGCAATGCTACAACCTTAGCCTTACCATATAGGGGTAACAAGTAACTACAGATTTCTATGTTCTTCCTGTTGCAGCATGTCAACTGGTTTTAGGTGTCCAATGGCTTGAGACTTTGGGTCCTATCGAGATGGACTATAATAAGCTAACCATCAGCTTCCAAGAGAAAGGTATTTCTCATAAGCTTTAAGGGTTAGGGCACACAAACATCACATCCCTAACCTGTAAGGAAACCCATAGTCTGTCAGATACAAGGTTATTCCTTCAAATACTTCCCAATAAACCCTCGAGAGAACAAACTATAACTCATTCACCTGAGATAAGTGAAATATTGGATGCATTCCCTCAAGTGTTTGAACCCCCCACCAGCCTTCTTCCTAAATGATTACATGATTATTGTATTCCTTTGCAACCAGGAACAGAACCAGTAAATGTAAAACCCTACCGTTACCCTTACTACCAGAAAACTGAGATAGAAAAAATGGTATCAGAGCTCCTACACTCCAACTTGATTAGACCAAGCAACAACCCCTTCTCATCACCAGTATTGTTAGTAAGAAAAACTTATGGGACTTGGAGATTTTGTGTGGATTACAAATCTCTGAATTCCATTACTATCAAAGATAAATACCCTATACCTGTCATAGACGAGTTATTGGATGAATTGCATGGAGCCAAGGTCTACTCCAAACTGGATCTTCAATCAGGGTATCATTAGATCAGGGTTCGTGAAGAAGATACCCCAAAAACAACATTCTGAACACATGAAGGCCACTATAAGTTCCTTGTGATGCCTTTTGGCCTCACTAATGCCCCAACCACCTTTTAAAGTTTAATGAATGATCTTTTCAGACCTTATCTCAGGAAATTTATATTGGTTTTCTTTGATGACATTTTAATGTATTCTCAGTCATGGGAGGATCATACACTACATCTACAAATTGTTTTACAGGTGTTAGCAGCTAACAGCTTAATTGTTAAACCTTCCAAATGTCATTTTGGTGTATTGCAGGTAGAATACCTAGGATACCCGATATCTGAACAAGGGGTTGCTATGGATCTTGCAAAAATTTGAGCTGTTATGGAATGGCCAACCCCAAACACAACAAAGGTAATCAAAGGGTTCCTAGGATTGGCTGGTTATTACAAAAAGTTTATTAGGCACTTTGGTGGGATAGCAGCACCTCTCACCTCCCTACTAGGAAAGGAAATATTTCGATGGAATGAGGCTACAGCTCAGGCATTTCAAAAATTGAAAGAAGCACTGACTTCCCCTTCTATCCTAAGGTTACCTAACTTTACTTAGCGCTTTGTCGTTGAATATGATGCTAGTGGCATAGGGCTAGGAGCATTTTTGACCCAGAAAAACCATCCAGTGGCTTATTATAGCGCTGCCCTCAAAGGGTCAGCTTTGGCTCTGTCAACTTATGAGAGGGAGTTGTTGGCTGTGGTGAAAGCTATCAAGCTGTGGCGCCCTTATCTGTTGGGAAAACCTTTCACCGTGCGCACAGATCAGAGGAGCCTTAAGTACCTTTTAAAGCAAAGGATCACCATTCTAACTCAAGTAAGATGGTTACCTAAGCTGCTCGGGTATGACTATCAGATTGAATACAAGAAGGGCTTAGAGAATCAGGTAGCAGATTCATTGTCAAGAAGGGTGGAATTTCAACTGATCTCCCTCTCGCAACCTCAGGCAACCTAATGGTCTAACCTCCAAAAGGAAGTCCAACAAGAGCCATTTTATGAGAAACTACAGGCCAGAGTCTCCACAGGTGTGACACATTTTTTTGCCAACGTGATGGGGTATGGTTCAAAAGAGACAAGGTTTATCTAAACCCACAATCCTCCCTAATTCCTCATATACTGGCTGAATTCCACTCATCACCAACATCAGGGCACTTCGGATTCCACAAAACACTTGCCTGCATCAAACAAAATTTTATCTGGCCCAACATGCAGCAAGGTGTGAAAGGATTCATACGCTCATATGATATATGCCAAAGGTGCAAATATGACTATATGAAACCAGCTAGATTACTACAACCCCTACCAATTCCTGATAAAAGCTGGACATATATCTCAATGGATTTCATTGAAGGGCTACCTCCTTCCAAGGGGCATACGGTGATTATGGTGGTGGTGGATCGCTTGACCAAATATACCCACTTCATAGCTTTGAGACACCCTTTCACTTCCCTAACTGTTGCTAAGGCTTTTGTGGCAAACATAGTATGCTTACATGGCATTCCTACTTCAATAGTCAGTGACAGACACAAAATATTTGTAAGTTCCTTTTGGAAAGCCCTGTTCAGACTACAAGATACTAAGCTATGTATAAGTTCAAGCTACCACCCTCAAACCGATGGGTAGACAGAAGTAGTCAACCGCACCTTGGAACAATATCTACGTTGTTTTACTGGTGAACTGCCAAGCCAATGGATGGAATGGTTGCCTTGGGTAGAATATAGTTATAATACATCCACACATTCTTCCACAAAAATGACACCCTTTGAGGTAGTTTATGGCCACCCACCCCCTCGCTTATTGGCCTATATTCCTGGCACTTCCAAAGTCTAATTGGTGGATGAATGCTTGCGTGATAGGCATACCATTTTACATGATCTACGCCACCATCTCATGCTAGCTCAGAACCGTATGAAGTGTCACGCTGATCAATACCGTAGAGAAGTATCCTTTGTAGTAGGAGATTATGTATACCTCTGCCTTCAACCATATAGACAAACATCTGTGGCTTTTCGAGCTGCCATAAAGTTAGCTCCACGTTTCTATGGCCCATACAAAATCACAACACAAATTGGTGTAGTAGCATATAGGCTAGACTTGCCTCATGATTCTCAGATACACAATGTTTTCCATGTTAGTCAGCTCAAAAAACACTCGGGGCATTACACACCACCTCTCGCTATCCTACCTCCTATCTCAGATAATTCTACAATGCTTTCTCAACTTGAGGTTGTCTTGGAACGAAGAATGATCAAAAAAGGTAATTATCGACCAAAATCAGAAATTTTAGTGAAGTGGGCTGGAGCATCTATAGAGGATACTACCTGGGAAAACGAATGGCGTTTTTCTAAGACATATCCATCCTTCATCCTTGTGGACAAGGATTCTTAGGCAGGGAGGAGTTGATGGGTGCTAAACGCACCCAACTAAGCGCGCGCGCACAGAGAAGAGAGAATAGGTATGTGGCTTCAACCTAGAGCCACGATCGAGCTTGGAAGAAGAGGGGAACCACTCCAATCTATTAGGAAGGACCACGCAAGCCGTTAGAAGAATCTCTGACAAGGTGAAGGGCGTGAAGGTAGTGCTCATACCATTCCCGCTATTTTTCTGTTACGATCCAACTATTTTTTATTAATCACTATAATTTCACTACAATAATTCTGATCTGTAAAGCTATATGAAAGGCCAAGGAATCCAGAGAAAAGTAATGAGAATCAAGGTGTTTTTTCCCTTTCTGTGTGTCATCTTCTTCCTCAACTCAATTTCTAAATTAAAACCCTAATAGTGGTATCAAAGCTATGGACACCAGGGGTAAATCCAACGCTGAGTTTCACAGCGAAGTAATGGAAACCCTAGCAAGGCATGAATTAGGCTTCGATCAGGTAGGCGCAACCTTACAAGCTGTGTTTACCGAGTTGCAAGGAGTTCATGCCACTCGCAACTTACCTGAAGAAAATCCGTTCGCATGAGAAGAAAACCCACGCCCAAATGGTGGGTTAAGAAACCCTAATGAGCCACCACTCTCCCACTTTAGGCTATCATTTCCTACCTTTGCAGGAGAAGAACCCACTGGTTGGATATACAAAGCCTAGCAATACTTTGAGTTCACAAATACTACACCAGAATAACGAGTGCAGTTGGCATCGTTTCATTTGGATGGTATTGCCTTACAATGACATAGATGAATCACCAAGTTCCGTGGACCACTCACTTGGGAGGAATTCACCCAAGCCATACAACTGCGATTTGGGCCAACTGATTATGAAGATCCCTCTCAAGCTCTAACCAAACTCAAATATACCTCAAGCATAACTACCTACCAGGAAATATTTGAAAACTCTCTCACAGAGTGGATGGCCTTCCATAAGAATTTCTAATAGGCTGTTTCATCGTTGGGTTAAGAGATGAGATCAGAATTGAAGTAAAAATGAAGACGCCACGAACGTTGGCTGAAGCTATAGTGGTGGCAAGATTGATTGAAGAAAAGAATCTACTCTAGTGGAAATCCATTCAATATCCACGATACCCGACATCCTCAGTAGTAGCAAGGACCTTCACTAACCCTATTGTTGGTGTGTTAGGACCTCCATCCCAACAACGATCCAACTCAGCACCAATTGCCTCAACTACTACCTTTCGTCGCATCACTAATCAGGAGGCACGTTAGTATCGAGACAAGGGGCTATGCTACTACTGTGATGAGAAGTTCACAACAAGGACCTCCACTAACCCTACTGCAAAATATTTATGATACAAATTTATATTGGGTTTTTTTTTAAATTAAACATGTAATTTTTTAAAATAATTTCAATCGAATATATTAGTTTAGACAAATTTAAAAATTCTAAATTAAATGTATCTTACATATTTTGTAAGATATAAAGACCTATATTGTATACATGAATTCATCTCGTATCCTTTGGATGGTAGCAATTGCAAGTATTTATATATGTTGGTTTTTTTTATGTTAAAAATACTTAAATGATTATATTATATTCTGTGGTGTAGGTTTAAGTTTGGAGAATAAAGATGAGTGAGGTGTCATGTGATTACAATAGGCAGAATCAAAAGGCTAAGTTTGTGACTTACCAGGTATAATTGAGAGAGTAGTGGAAAGAGATGCATTACTAGCCATTTGAATAGCCTGAGTTACAATCTTTTGTAGTTTAGTGGTGGAGAGGTTGATAGTGGATCTAGAAGACTGGGACTCAGTTGAAATGGAAGTCATCAGTTGAGTAGGCTTAGTATTAGCAACATCAGTAGTAGATTTGTTACGACGGTAACATGTCTTAATGATGTGACTATAACACTTGCAATAATTGCAGAACTTCTTGTTGGTCTACCTATGACGATTGCTAGAGCAAGAGGAATCACCTGACTGTTGAGATTGCTCAATGGCAGGAGTAGAAGCAAAAGGAGTAATAGCCAAAAAATTGAACTTATTTTGGGTTTGTAGGGTTGCAAGCCGAGCTTCTTCTCTAACCAACTCGTTTACGATAGTATCAAGAGAGAGAAGAGGACTGCGATTGAGAAGCTGACCCTGGATGGGCTTAAAGTCCTTATGAAGTGACATCAGGAACTCATAAAGACGAAACTCATCTCTAACTGTAGCATATTGTTGAGCATGCCCAAATTGGATCACAAAGGTTAATTTGGTCCCAAAGAAAGCAAAGTTGATCATAGTAGTCATTGATAGACTGTCCTGGTTCTTATCAAAGTTGATGTAATTCAACTACTAATTGATATTTCATAGATCTATGAGTAGTGGAGTACCTTTTGGCCAACACATCCTATGCTAATTTTGCATCATCAAAGCTGCCCAATAGATTGGAGATTGAGGGAATATAAGTATTCCGAAGCCATGTGAGGATTATATGGTTGTGACTATCCTATTCAATCATGCGACCAAGGTAGGCAGCATATTCTTCACTTGCTCCTTTAATAGGAATGGTAATTGCACCAGTACATTAATTTCAGAGCATGCAACCCTTAAGAAAACTGCGCATAGCTTGAGACTAGGATAACTAATTCTTGGTTCCCTCCAATACACTATTGATGGGGCGAGGAAGAAAAACATCATTTTTATCCATTTAGAAACACAATATGCAAAAATGAAATCTATGCGAAAAACTGGGTAGGGACAACCCGAAATGCAAAAAGTCAATGGTCAACGATCAACAGTCATGTCAACGGTCAACAGTAGCAATGCCACGGTCAACGATGGTCAACGGTGATGTCAGTAGAAGGCGATAATGATGTTAGCCCTAGGGATGTATCACTGATGACGTCATGAAACTAGAGTGCTACGTGTAAGGCATGTGAGGAAGATGTGCAGTTCCTTTGAGCAGTGCGTGAGGGAGCGTGAAAATTCTGATGATTGCGATACTTCCACAGTTGTGTAGATTTGGTCGAGCCAATCACAGTGGTATCTGCAAAAAGATTGTCAGAGTAAGATGCACGACAACGTTTGGTTTTCTGTTGGGTGTGCGTAAGGAAGATGTGCAGTTCCTTTTAGCAGCGCGTGAGGGAGCGTGTAGATTTCGATAAGTGCAGGACTTCCACGGTTGTGTAGATTGGGATGAGACGATCACTGTAGTACCTGTAGAAGTGTTATCGGAGCAAGATGCAGGACGGAGACAGTAGGCTCGAAACCTAAGGACAACGACGATTGTAGGCTCAGAACCTAAGGACAACGACTGAATGACGTTGGAGGTTCAACGGTGAGTGGTTGTTGTGACAACGAAAGCTATGAGGGTGCAGTAACACCAGAAGAGAAAAGACTACTAAGAGAAAGGTAAGAGCAGTGGCTCTGATACCATATTAGAAATACTTAATGATTATATTATATTCTGTGTATTTAGGAATATACATTGTGACTTTATATAAGAGTTACAAGTAAACTAAATATGTCTAAAGTAAACTAGATATACATTAATATATTAATAGATATACATTAATATTTTAATTATTGATGAAATTAAGAATACAAAAATAAAGATAATAATTAATTAAAATAAGATATATTAATCGGGGTATTATTACGTAGGAATTTATTATGCCTTTTAAACTTCATATTTATCCTTAAATTAGGATTTAGATATTATTTAATATTTATCAGTTTCGTCATTTCAATCATATGAATAAAATTTAATATTTTACTTTGTATACATACTTGAATTATTTAATACAAAACTCATTTATCCCTCCCATTATTTTGCTTATTTACCTCCTAATTATATTCGTTGAAATTCCTAACTCTTTTAGATGTTATTTCTCTTCTTTTATTAATTCTTTCTCCTAATTCCTCTTATCATGCATTTTTGATGTCCTAATTAAACCAAATTTTTTATCGAAATTTTTTTCAACTCCAATCTGAAACAAACAAAAAAAAAAATATCAGAAACAAACAACTTTAGAGAACCTTGTGTACCACCATCGCCCCTCCTACCATATTTTTGAAAGTCACACTTTTATACATCCTTCGTTGGGTCTCTATCATTCATATTTAAATTTTGTTTATTAGTTATTTTGTTGAAATATTTTAATAAATTTGCATATATCTCATTAAAAAATATTTCTTGTCAACTTTTAAGTGCCAAAAATATTATTTAATGTAAATAAGATTTATCTAATAGAGATATATAGAGATATATGACTCCTTAATAATTTTTTATGTTTTTAAATTTCATATTTATCCTTGAATTAAGATTTAAATATTATTTTGTTAATTTTAATTTTAATCATTTTAATCTTATAAATAGAATTTAATATTATGCTTTCAATTATCGAATACAATATCCATTTATCTATCCTATTTTCCCACTTATTTCTTCTCCAATTCTATATTATAAATCCCTGAATCTTTTGGTTTGTTATATCATTTATCTCATTTGGTGAATTCTTTCTTTCTTATTTATATTCTACGTCAATTATTTTTAGTGTTAAGATTTAAATATAATATATAAAAGAATAATTAATCTACTTCTTAACCGCTTCCACTTTTACGAGAATTCTAACTCCCTTTAACATATTACTTGATTTGTCATGCATATTTGTAAGAAAAATATATGGTACTAAAGATGTCAAATGAGTTTATCTAGTTCAACTCATCTAAATTTTATGCGAACTAAATTCAACTCAACTCAAAAATTAATTGTATTAAGCAGCTCATGAGTTAACTTATTTATCATTTTAAAAAATAAAAATAAAAATATTTATAATTTTTTTAAAAAATAATATCTTTTAATTACGTTTTTTTTTGCTAAAGGATTTTAATTGTGATTTTTCATAATAACATTATTATAATTATAAAACTTTTATTATTAACATAAATATTTTTGTTATATGAGCTCGAATTACTCATGAACTCTACAGCTAGCTCATGAGTTATGTTTTTTCAACTCATTAACTCATCAACCTTAAATGTATTGAGTTAGGTTGAATTGCTCATTTGACACAACTTACTACTATAAAAGTGACTTTTTTTTACATAAATTTATAATAACAAGGTACGATACTAACATAGAAGCTATTTCAAATTGAAGGAAAAGAACCTCAAATCTAGGAATTAAATAACCGTGATTCAAACCTGAGAGCAAATTTTGATTCCTTCAAAGAAAATTTCCGTGAATTACAAAATAACAATCATCAAAATCTCCCTCACCTTTTCCCCCAAGCTATCCCCTTAAAGGAAATCAATTACATTATAGACAAAATACACCTTAGCATTACTCTTAACTGATTAAAGAGAAACAAACAAATAAAAAAAAGATAAACAAATAGAAAAGAAATAAATGACAATAAGGCATTAAAAATGACATTAATGCTTAAAGTATAAAATGTAAACACAAGTCTTCCAGCTCTTATATCAATTGTCCTCTCCTAAGTCTTCCACGTAAGAAACTCCATTATCTAGTGGAAAATAGGGGTAGATGTTCGCTATATTGGATGTATGAGAGATTTGTAGGTGATCTAGCAAATCAACAACATATAAACATTTTTATGTTCTTCTTTTTCTGCCTCATTTGTCCAATTGAGTTTTGTTGTTTCAGAAGTTTTTTGTGAATTGTTAGGTTCTTTCTTTTTATCTTTAGAAGTATCACCTTGAATTTTTAATGAAGACTCCTCTTTTGAGCTTTTAGTCTCTAGAGGTTGTTTTGAACAATTAAGTTCTTCCTATTTCTTTCTTGTCTCTATAAGAGATTTCTCCAAATATAGTAGCTCGAGTTGTTCCTGAAGGATTGTTATATCATTTTCCTTTATCTTGATTTTGATGTCAATATGTTCTAATCCTAAAAGCATAAAAATAGTTAGAGGTGCTAATTCTCTAGTAAGAGCATCTGCTAAGCTATTTTTATGGCCTGGAAGGTGTTCAACATCAAAATTGTAATGGTTGAACCATTGTTGCCATCTAACTAATATTCCTTGTTTGTAATCACCTACATATTAGTTCTTAAGAAATAACCAAAATTCTTGTTATTTGTTCTAACAATGAATCTGGAACTTATAATAAATGTTGCAAATTTCTTAAAGGCTTTTATGACAACTAAATATTCTTTTTCATTACTATGGTAATTTAATTCTAAACCTTAAAAAGATCCTGATGTATATCTACAAAGATATTCATCTTTGTGATCTACTCTTACTTTAAGAACTGCTCCTCAATATTCTTGTGAAACATCTATTTGAATTATCATCTTATCATGTGGTCCTGGATGGTATAAAGTTGGAAAATATTTTACCTTGGCTTTTACTCTATCCATATATAGAGTATCTTTTGCTATCCATTTCCAAATATAATCTTTTTTTCAAATTTTCTTATAAAGGTTTTCGCATTTCTAGAAATTTTTTGATATATGCTTCCACATATGTTAAACATCCTAAAAATCTCTGTAATTGGTTTTTTATATTTTAATTAACTAGGAAAACCTTGAATATTATTTAGTATATGAGGTTGTAGATTATGTTTTCTATCTTCAATTTTCAACCCTAAATATTTAATTTTTTGTTGAGCAAGTACTGCTTTCTTTTCAGAAAGTACAATGCCTTATTTTCTACATTCTTGTAAAATATTGATAATATCCAAATAATCTTTATTTAATTCATTATTGAAAACCAAAATATCATCTATGTAAACACAGTAAATATCTTGTAATTTATTTAAAATGTTATCCATATATCTTTGTTAGACCAAAGGGCACGACTAACCACTCATACAATCTATGCTTATTTTTAAAAATGATTTTCCATTCATCACCCTCTTTCATCCTAATTTGATGATATTCACTTCTCAAATCAATTTTTGTAAAAATGTAACAACCATGAAACTTATCTAGCTTGTTTTAATCAAAATTTTATAATTGTTCATTGGAATTTTCCTTGGGGGCAACTAAACGCAATTAGTTTTTGGGATTCTTCATTTAGTCTTATTTGCAAAATCTACTTTTGCAATCACTACTACAAAGTGGGCCATTAAATTCTGTTCGTTGAACCGACTTAAAATTTAAAGTCGATTCAATGCGTGAACCAACATTAAAATATATATTGATTTTTTTTACATATTGCACTCATTTTCTACTCTACTAATAACTTATATTTGATCACATATAGCATAAAAAACCAAAATATATTTAACAAAGTTTAAATAATAATACAAATAATTGAAAAATTAAATATAATTAATTACTTGATAATTAAATTTATTGCAAAAATAATAATTTATATACAATATATATATATATATTTAACTTAAATTACAAATAAAATAATGTCGTCAAAGTGTCATGGATTTTGTGATATTCCCACTTTATTTCAAGGAGAGCAAGCTTGGTTGGCTTAGAATCACCAGTATAGTGACAAGAAAATTGGGCAAAAAACAGTTTGCCCATATAACAATTCATTCCTCTGTATACATGAGCACATAAACATCCATCAAACAAGCAGTCTAAACTTCAGAGGCATATGGATTGAGAAATTAAAGCATTATAAATATTACCATGGTGTTGTCTTATGTTATTCAAGATCATCATATTCTTCTCCTGTTGTTATAATTTGAACAAAGTGTTCTGTCCATTTTTCTTGTAAATCATCAAAAATATGCATAACATAGCCCTACTTGTTTCAACCAAAGAAATATACGTAATTAAATTGAAAATAAGAATGCAATATCATGAATTCACAAAAAATAACTTATATATGTTAAAAGATTAGTAAAAGAGATTACCACATCGACACCCGAGTGACATAATAATAACCTTATCCCTTCGAAATCATATTAGCAATTTATTAATCTTTTGTCTATAAATATGAAGCTATCTGGAATCAAGTTGGTATTTTTAATGCTACAATGAGCTCTAAATATGAAGTCAAGTGTAACTCCGATTTGTTACTTGGGTTGGTTGAGTTTTGGTGCCCATAAACGTATTACATAGTTATTTCATACGTTTATGGCCACCAAAACTCAAGCAAGCGGTAACAAATCAGAGTTACACTTGACTTCATATTTAGAGCTTATTATAACATTAAAAATACTAGCTTGATTGCAGATAACTTCATATTTATAGACAAAAGATTAATAAAGTACTAATATGATTTCGAAGGGATAAGGTTATTATTATATCATTTGGATGTCTATGTGGTAATCTCTTCTAATAATCTTTTAACATATATAAGTTATTTTTTGTGAATTTATGATATTACACTGGAATGATGATTCTTGGTGGTTTTCTTGTACTTGGCTGGCCAGTGATTACCATGATGTTATCATAAGGAAAGTAGGCAAGATAGATGAGATGAAGTTTGGGCAAACAAACAAGTCCATAAAACAATGCATTCCCCTAAATACATGAGCATATAAACATCCATCAAACAAGTGACTTCAGACATAGGAATAGAGAAAGTAAAGCATTACAAAAATTACCATTATGTTGTCATATGCTATTCAAGATCATCATAATCTTCTCCTGATTCTTCTTGTGATGATATAATTTGAACCATGTGTTCTGCCCATTCTTCTCGTAAATCATCAAATATTTATGGGTCATTGCCCGTCTTGTTCCAACCAAAGAAGTACATGTATTTAAATGTATATTGGTAAAAGATATTACCACATCTTCAATTGGAATTTTGATATTTGTGATGATTTTGCTCATAAACTTCATGACATAATAACCACATATGACTCCATCATTTTGTTGTGAAACCTAAAAAAAATAAGTGTACATGATTTTCCATATTCGAACATCTTTATTATTCAATAGTAAAATTAACAAAATTATTAATATTCGCTTATATATACCATAACTTTGTGCCATATAAGCTTATGAGATTTTTTAAGGGCAATGCCCCTAAACTTGTTCCACAGCTTCCATGCCCTATTAAAGTTTAAAACGGTTAGTTTTTTTATTAAATATTACAAAGAATAATAGAAGAAAACTAGATAGCTATAACTCTTACATTTCAACTACTGCTTTTGTATATTTACTCAGTTCTATAGAAGCTAAGTCATAGTACCAAACATGATTATTAAACAGATTAAGGATTACCAACATCCAATGATCTTGGCCTTGTTCAAACCTTAGTGGCCAAGGGATTATCAACTTTTGATTTCTGTTAAGCGTTAATGCCCTATCACATAATTGTTTAGCTCTGATGCTAACATCCTTCTCTTGATATTGATTGACATATGAAAAATCATAGAACATTGCTAAATGTGATTAGTGGTTATATTGAAGTCGATAATAACATGTCCTATATAAAAGAAATATATATAAATAATTAGATAATATAAATATAATTATATATGTTCTACATAAATGAAAGTTATTTATTGATTGAGGACTCACCTTGTCCACACTTGAATTATACTTAAATCGATCATTTGATATTCAAATAGTTGCAATATGAACTCGATTGATATAAATGTTTGGCTGATGTCTACACCAAAAATTTCTATAGGAAGTGGCACAGTCCATCCATCATTTATGCTAGATGCCCTCGCAACAATAGTCATCAAAGCGCCAAGATTTATGCTGAAGTTTAAAGCATAATCATAACTATACTTTTTCCAAGGCTTCTTCTTGAATGACTTAGTGCGCAATGATTGGCCACTAGACATAGATTTACCATAAGATACTTGCTTCATATCTCTTAAATGTGCCGCATTTACAAGTTCCAGTATAATAGACTAAAGAAGAAGTATTATGTATGTTAGTAACAATAAAAGATATAATAAAATAATAGTAGTCAAAAAATGTTATCTTTTAAGTAAAAAAATAGTACCATGTCAAAATTTAGAACAACTTGAATCGATGGCCAAGCCACATACTGTCCAACCGCCTCTTGGACTGTGGTAGCATCAGAAGGCACAGGTAGTGGACAATCATGGAGCAATGATTGATCAATTACTATTCACCAATGATTTGGAAAATATTGATTGTGAATCATCCGATCATCACTCAATTGTTGTACCGTTCCAATAGCAACAAAGTTCGTTGATGAAGGATGTTTCAACAAACATTTCATATTTTGTAAAAAATTTAAGTGTTATATATAGTAAATAAAACATATAATAAAAAATAAAAATAATAGATTATCTACACCAAAAATTTTAGTGTACTTCTCCTTACTGACCATCTGAGGCTTTTGTTTTGGAATGTTAAAATACTCCATATAACCACCATATTAGATACCTCCCCTAACATGCCTAGGATGCTCACATCCGAATGCATGATAAATAGCATCTTTTCCAGGCTCTTCGATTATTTCACCCCTGGATATTTGTTCTTGAACAGCTCTCTACAAATAATAAAGCAAACAAACATATCATACATTATTACATTAATTATTAAAAATCATATATACTTTTTGTCAACCAAAATTACTAACCAACTTATTTAGTTTTTCTTCTCCTCGCTTAGTCATTGGTCTTGACTTCTTCGTTTTAGGAGTCTTTGTTTCTATGTACAATTCAGATCAGGTAACCGATCTACCCAATTTAGCTTCCTACATAAATTAAATAAATTTATTAACCATAACATCAACTTAAATTTGAGAAAAATAAATATAAAAATATATATAAATTAACACAAACTAATAATATCATTCTATATCTAACTTCAGGATTAGAAGACCTCTCAGTACGGTTAGGAAGAATATTATGCATTTGTATATTCTAATGTTCTTCCCTAATAATTTGAAATTCATCTGTATGTCTATAATCTACGAAGTCTTTTCAAACTTGAGGTATCCTTCAGGGATTTTGTAGAACTTTATTTCATCAAGTGGTTCCAAATATGGAAAAAACATAATTTCTTGCCAATCTGGAAGTTTTGTATTCCTTCCACGCCTTATTTGCAATCTTATAACACTTGCTCTTCCAAGTGTTATCAACTTTATAACGATTTTGTAAAAACACACTACAAAAGATTAGATATAGTACAAAAAAGATATAATATATGTAATTAGTTATAAAATATAAGAGACTTACACAAATATTTTTCCATATTTTGAACTTTTTAGCTTCGTCAACCTGAGTCCAATTATTTATATTGATTAGTATACTTGACTTCCCAAGTCTACCAATATATGATTTCAATTGTTGGTCATTTTCCCCTATTGAATTACCAGTAGTATCAAATAAAACGAGTACTCTATCATCTGGGTTAAGTAGAGCATCAAGTATATTCACCCAATCCCTTCTTTTCAAATGCCCCAATGGATCATTTGGATCTATAAGCTCTATTACCTTAGGATCCATGAAATATCTACAAACAATGAAGAAATATAAATTAATTGACAACCTTTGATGTCTTTTTACTTTTGAACAACCTTTGAAAGTGAGGATTCGGAGGAAAGTACCAAAGAACCTTTACGAGCACACCTTTCTTAGGTGTTGTCTCATTTGTAGCATGCTTCCATATCGATTCTTTATACATTGGAAATCATCTAATGTCTCATATTCTTTTCTATAAAAAATGCAATCATTTGGACAAGCATGAATCTTATGATATTCCATGACAAATCGACTAAGAGATTTCTTCACTTCATACATTGAAAATGACAATTCAATACCCTCAGGAAACATATCTATTAGTAGATTTAGTAATTCTGTGAATCCCTTGTCTGAAAAACCATGTTTTGCCTTCACATGTACAAATGAACTAATCCTGGTATTTTAGTGTATTTTTTGCATTTTGGATACAACAGTTTTTCGTCATCTTCTAATTTTTTTTAAGGTTTCGGGATCATCCTCATGTAGTTCATCTTCAACACCATGAAACATATTTTCTGTCTGTACATTATGATAAGATGTATATAATCCACTCACATTATTATTTATCTCTTCCCCGTGAGTATTATCAATATTTTCTCCATGATAATACCAACATTTATAGGTCAAAAAAATACCACTACAGATAAGGTGATACTTAACCTCGCCAAATTCATGAAATCGATCATTTTTATATTTAACACATGGAAATCGAATCATACTAATTTCATTATTACTATTTCTACAAGCAAATTCCATGAAACTTTCAACTCCAGAAATGTAGTCCTCCTCAATTTTACACTTTAACATCCAAGATTTTTCCATTTTTTATTAATGACATTAAGCATATTAAATATGTATCCAATCAATATATTTTAGGTATTATTATATATGAATTCCTTAATTATTAGAATATATACCAAAACATACATAATACAAAATATAATTATTTATATGTAAATAAATTTATCCACGTACGATAAATATTCTAGTTCCTCAAACCCACAGCATCCAGATATTATTTCCATAGAAATCAGCTAAACAAATAATAGCATGCATAATACAAAACATACATAAATAAAAAACGTATACAAAAAATAACACAAAGTGATTAATAAATGTGTAGGATTAATAGAAATATTTACAAGAGTAAATGAAGTAACAAAATGAAGAAAATGAAGAAAAAAAGGTGTTTTATAAGTGAGAAAATGAGTGTAAATTTTTTAAGTATTTCACTCAAAAAATAGGGGATCTCGAAGATAATTTGGAGAGGAAGAAAACCCACTAAACGGCGTTTGAAATGGTTGTCGAAGGTGGCCAAAAAATACAAAAGAATGAAGAAGGTAAAGCTCGGTTTTGAGTTTTTTTTTGTGCTATAAATTAAAAATGATGTTTCTGATGAAGAAGAGAGAAGAGAAATGAAAAATACACGGGGATAGCGTCGTTTGACATGTTGAACCGATGCTAGACACGTGGATAGCGTCGATTCTACGTGTCAACCGACACTACACACGTGGATAGCATCGGTTGACACATAGAACCGACGATATCCATGTGTGTAGTGTCGGTTCAACACGTCAATTGACGCTACGTAGTTTATTTTTTTTATTTTAACAGTTTTTAAAATTGAAATTAAACAATACAATTTTTTTTGTCAATTATTTTTTAAGATTTTAACTATAGACCTTTTATATTTTTTTGAAAACTTTTCTATATTGTGTTTTTCATGCTATCCAAATTCGATAACTACATATGAAAAAATGTACATAAAATGAAGTATTCAAACAAATACACAAAATTCTATAAATTATATAATTTTAAAAAGCAATTGACTAAAAAAAAAGAAGAAGAAATTATACTATATATCCAAATTCAATTTTAAATAGTTCAAATAAAATAATAATTGACCAAAAAAAATTGTATTATGGAATTTCAATTAAAAACTATTAAAATGAAAACTTTACACGTGGATAACGTGGGTTGATACGTAGAACTAACGTTACGTCCTATGTGTAGTGTCAGTTCTATATGTCAATGCTACATGTAGCATCAGTTTTTCACGGAACCAACTTTAAATTGATTATAAGTCAATTTTCTCTAAAAATCGACTTTACATATCGTCTTAAATGCCACGTTTTGTAGTAGTGAATCAAAACTTGAGAAATATTTCTTTCCTTTTATTAAGGATAGTAGTTCTTCATTTTTTTAAATGAAGTATCCATCATCAATGATTTCTTTATTTAATGCTTTAAAGTTTATTACCATTCTCTTTTTTGCCCTTCTTTTTTCAACTTCTTTTTCAATTAAAAATGTTGGACTAGAGTGGGGTAAATTATTTGGTATTATAACTTTTAATTCCAAAAGTTCTTGAATTTGTTTTCCAAATTCAATCCTATCTTCTGGAGTATAAATCATTGGTTTTACTCTTATGATCTTGTTAGGATCTCTCAATTTTATGTTGACTATTCTTTTAGATTTATTTATTTTTGGATCAAAAAGATTTTCTGAACTGACTATTTTTAATAGTTTTCTCATGCTTGTTAGGGCTTTTTCTTCTTGTATTTCATTGAGAAAAGAGGTTTGTTTCTCTTATATATCTAATGAAATATTTTGTAAATAATATTTTTGTTGGTATTTTATCTCACCACATTTTCGCTTTTTATGTTGTTGCATAAAAGTTGGGTTTGAGATAGTTATTTCTTATTTTTTAGACATAGATGGTATCTCCTTCTAAGTTTGTGAGACTTATTTTGTCGAAATGTTGTATGAAAGATTGATATAAGTTTAGAAAATTATTTCCTATTAACAAATCAACTCCTGTTTCATGTGATATATGGTAGGAATGTGAAACTTTTCTCCTCCTATCATTATATCAATATACTTTAATATTTTATTAAGATTTATTGTAGTATTATTAGAAATTCTTGCAATTAAATCTTTTAGTGCTTGATTCCAGTTGTTTTCTGGAAATACATATTTACTGGCTACACATATACTAGCTCCTGTATCTATATATGCATGTAAATGATAAGTGTTATAGCCTTTAAATTTTAGTCCAATATAAGTACTATTTAGATTTGTAATATCATACAAATCATTCATCTTTTGATAAAGAATATCCACAATTTGAGTGTTCATATTTTGAGTTAGTTATTTCTTCCTTAATTACTTCCAATAGATAGATATTATAAGTATCATCTATTTTAGATTCCTCGATTGGTTCTAATTTCATTTTGAAAGCTTCTTCCAAGATTCTTGCTTTTTGTGGAAATTCCTTTTTATGTTGAAGTCTACTTGGACATTTGTTGGCATAATGTCCTTCTTCATTACAGATCCAACATATGCATTTTTTCTTTCCCGAAGAAAAATAATTCCTGTTTGGAGAAGGTTTATACTTCTTTCTTCTAAAATATTTTTTCTTATAGTTTTCTCTATTAAATCTTTGTTTATCTTTTTGAAAATTTTATTTATTTATATTTTTGTTTATAAGATTTTATATTACATTCATATTTTCCTGGTATTCTAAAATCTTTTGTATCACAATAAATTTTATTATTTTCTCTTATTTGCTTATATTCTCTTCTTTCTTGGCATTTAATAATGAATAATTTTTAAGGTTTCTTATTTTTCCTCCTACAATATCTGGTATGGTTTCTCTATTTCTTTGTTCCCAACTTTCTGTTAAGGTTTTATGTAGTGTTCCAGGTAATTTTTGGAAAAACATTTCTTTATAGGTTCTTTGCATAGAGGTGGTAATTTATGGTAATACATTTTCTATTCATAAATAAAAGAATCTATGTAACACATGTTACAAATTTTCATATTTGTTAGATGCCATTTAACTTCATTGATTTCATTTTCACTAGATTCAGTGATAGTTCTTCCTTTATCTTCTCCAATAAATTCTTTGTATATTTCATTTATTAATGTATCCAATTATTCCTTTCCTATGGAAGCATTCCCTTGCATTAACAAATTGTTTTGGTCTGTTAAGTTTGAAAACTAAACTTTAACATTTTCTGTCATTTTATGTGTTATAAGTACCCTACATATTGAAAGATTTGTTTGGGTAGTTTGAGAGGTTTGTATGAGCACACTCATACCACTAGCCCATGCATCTAAGGATTTCTTCCTATCTCTTATACAGTCTAAATCTATAATATTAGACTTATAATTATCATGGAGTTTGAATTATGGTGGAATACAACCTCTAGTTCCCCAATACAAACTTTCCTCCATTTTAGGTGGTTGTCTTCTTCTATCTGTGGTATTAGGTTGTTTTGTTCTTTACCTATTTCTTTCTCCTCTATGTGGGTCAGATGGTCCTTCTTGGTAAGGGACTGGTAATGAAATTGGTTTCATATGACCTTTTGGGGTCATGTTTTCTTGTTCAAAATTAGTCTCACTGATTATTATTATATCATCCTCTTCTTTGTTAGTACAAAGTTTTTCATTATAATGTTCTTCTATTTCTTCATTAGTTAGTGTTAATAAACTAACTAATGTTTCTATATCCCTATTTTCAGATTTCATGAATTTTCTTTCTAATTCTTTTATATATTCCATTAAATTGAGATTATCTCTTTGTTCTTAGATTGTTCTTCATTTTTTCTTTTCTCATTTTAGGAATCAAAGAATTTGATCTCCTAGGTGGTTCTTCTTTTAGTCATTCTAATGGATCATATTTATGACCTATTATTTCATTATTTCTATGTATGTTATATACATCTTTTCTTAATTTTGAAAATTTCATGTGTGTATATCTTGTTGTAGTTTATTATAACCACATTTCTTTATTTCCTTTAGTAATTCTTTTTGTACATCTATTATTTCCTGTAAATATTTTGTGTTTGATTCTTGGACTAAATCCATTTCCTCTATTAATAATTGTACAATTTCAAATAATGTTGTTTGATTTTTTGCTATATCTACTAGGTTTCCATTTACTTCAAAATGCATATGTTTTATTTTATCTCTAAACATTATTTTTCCCTAATATGTAGTTATGAACTATTGCCTTAATTATTTTGACTTCATTTTCTAGTTTTTTAACTTCTTGTTTAGAAGTGTGTATATCTTGTTGTAGTTTATTATAATTATATTCCTTTATTTCCTTTAGTAATTCTTTTTGTACATCTATTATTTCCTGTAAATATTTTGTATTTGATTCTTGGACTAAATCCATTTTCTCTATTAATAATTGTACAATTTCAAATAATGTTGTTTGATTTTTTGCTATGCTTACTTACTAGGTTTCCATTTACTTCAAAATGCATATGTTTTATTTTATCTCTAAACATTATTTTTCCCTGATATACAGTTATGAACTATTGCCTTAATTATTTTGACTTCATTTTCTAGTTTTTTAACTTCTTCTTGTTTAGAAGTTTCTCCTTCATGTTTTATAAAAGTAAATATTTGCATACTATTATTTCTAACAACATTACTTTTCTTCCTGTTATCAAGGGTTTTTCTTTGATATCTGATTTCTATTCTTCTTGTATTTCAAAGTCTGTTAATATTTCTGATTTTATTATTTTTCCAAGTTCCTTAAAAGTTTTGTCTATTTATATAAATTCATTTATTCATATTGAATTATTATGACTATTTGTTAAAAAAATATGCTACTAGATAATGTATTGATAATTGATGATTTCATTCTTTCACTAATTATTCTATTTTAAATTCATAAGCTAGGCTTAATACTTGATTTAGATTTTTGTCATGTATATTTATAGAAAATCTAGGATATGCTATAAATTTTATCTCTTGCTATCCTAAGTTACAATGGATCAATCCTAATAAGGCATCATTCCTATTTATTAGTCTGTTATCTAATAATGTTATTTTTATTGATGTATCTATTTTTTTTTTCTCTAAAATGAGATTTTATTAATATTTGAATTTCTCCTAAATTGATGTATCTAATTTTTCCTTTATCTTTATGAGGAAGTTTTGATAGCTTTTTTAATACAATTTCTTTATCAATTAATGGTATATTATACCTTCCTTTTGTATCTAAAATCTTAATACTTATTTCTTTATTACTTATGCCATAAGAAATTATGTTTTTCTTATGAAATAATTTTCTTAATAAAAATGATGGGTCTTTAAATTCATCACTTTCTTTAAGATTTAATTTTTTTTTTGAATTGTTCAAATTTCTTTTTACTTATTACCATTTATTGTGAAAAACATCATGAGATGTCTTCTGTTTCTATGTTTATCATTTCTTGGTTTATTTCTTCTTCCATTTTAGGAATATTACTATTCACTTCCGTTAGATTTAACTTCCAATATGTTTTAGGAATATTTTTGAATATTTTAAAATCTTAAGGGTATTTTTGAATTTTCCTTAAAGCTTGGGGTATCTATGATATTAATCCATTTTTTCCTTTAATATTATTACTATTCTTCTTTGGCAAAAGACATATGCACAAGCCAATATATCTAGCATGATGACTTTCATACTAATTGTGAGTTAGCCCCTCCACTTATTGTGGTAGCTTTCACATATCATAGTATGTAACCCTCTCAAAACTATGTGTCTCTTTATTACAACATTTTATACAATGAATGACAGAGTTCAACCATAATTTTCACACTCAAGGTTATCTCATGTCCTAAAATTTCACATAATTAGTTATAAACTTCAAACATGACATAATTACGTGTCTAGTGAGTGTATGAGTAGGTTCATGTCAATATTGATCACCAGATATGAAAAATATGTAAATACATAAGTCAAAATATTCATTTGTATAATGTATTGCTAATCAAAATAAATATGAATTGAGTATGTAATGATCATGTCAATGTTAAAGCATGCCTGCTTCCCTCTTTTTTATTTTTATCTTCTTTTTTTAAAACTAAAGACACATCAATAAAAACAAAAACAAACAAAATATGTTAGCATAAGGTTGATTAAGTATTTAAACAAAAGTATCTAGGTGAAACAATAAAGAATGATGATCAAGTGAACGGAAATAAATGATATTTTCTAACCCAAACTTTCTTAAATTTTGGTTTCTTTATATTTTTGGGTTAGAAATCAACTACCTTAGTTTTCATTGGTATATTATTGGTCTTATCTTTATATTTTTCATTCATCATAAATGAAGATGCAACATACATGGTAGGATAATGATAATTATTCCTAGAATTAAATACATTGAATTTCACTTTCCCTTTTTGAGCCAACAACTTCATAATTTTTAGTAGGAATTTTGAAGATGTTAACATAATTTTCATTCATCCTAGAATATGATGCAACATGCATAGATAGATTACGATTATTAGTCCTACTATGTGAAGCATGCAAAATATTATTAAATTTAGGAGCATTCATCAAAAATCTACACTTGACCTAATATGACATTTTTTACCACAATGATAACATATATGCACAAACTTAACAAAATTTTCAATCACATGTGCAACTATTCTTTGTGTATAATAAGAAACAATAGGATTAGGGTTAGAAGGCCTTACTATAGTAGTCTTTGATGTTGAAGCTATATTTGTAACCTATGAAGAATAAAGGTTTGAGGGTTTTACAAACTCAGTTGTTTTTGAAGATGATTGTGTAGAATCCTCATCTACATAGTCTAGTCTTCTCTTGTCTCTAACAAGTTTTCCATAATCCATAATTTTGTTTAGTCTTTCAAGTCTTATGGTTAATCTTTTCACAGCTTCTTTTGATTCTTCAAGTTCATGCATTAGATTCTTATTTTCATGTTTAAGATATGCAAGACTTGAATTCAAAATATTAGAGCATTCAGACAAATGAAAATTATCTTTTTCCAATACTGATGAATTTATTTCATAAGGTTTCAATTTGTCACTGAGTTTAATTACTTATACGGGCAACTTATCTTTATCTCTTTTGCATATTATGAACTCTCTAAACATTTTTTTAGTATTAGTGGGATTACATTTTTAAGTAAAAATTAAGTTTCACTTTCCTCATCATCTGAAATAATTTCAAACTTACTAGATTATCTAATAACATATGTAGTAAATGCCAAGTAATTTGAGCCAAATTCAACTGCATTATCATTATCACTTTCAGAGTCAGTAAGTGTAGCATTAAAAGCTCTTCTAATTTGGTTCATCTTATTTGCACAGTCAACTACAAAGTGACCAAAACTCATACATTCAAAACATTGATGTCCATTACGTTTAGATTTCTTACCATCAGAACTCACAGATTTCAGTTCTTACAGATTCTAATTCTTTTGACAACTTGATTGTCCTTTATTTTGAGGATTCTTGTTGTTGAGGATTTTGTTCAATCTTTTGGTTAAGAGTGCCATATCTTCATCATCATTGTCACTATCTTCAATCATAGAAGTTTTGAAAGTGATACCTTTGGAGGTTTTCAAAAGCGCATCTTAAATGTTTGAAGTAATCCAAAAAGTTCTTCTATTTTGATGGTGTCCACATCCTTATTTTCATCAATGGAAGTGACCTTTACATGGATTTGATCTGTTGAGGAGTTGAATTTTTTTTAAACTATTCTGAAATCATCAACTTTCTCTCCAAGATTGCAGAGGTGTTCATAATATCACATAATCTAATATAAAATTTAGAGAAAGTTTCATCTTATTTCATCATAATATTCTCAAATTAAGTACTAAGCATGTAAAGTTTTGTTCATTTAACTTGTGAGGTACCTTCATGGGAAACCTCCAAAATATCCCAAGTATGCTTAGCAATTTTAACATGAGAAATACTATGAAACTCAAAAGTAGATATAGCATTAATACCTTTTTTATTCTAGTTACTACAAATTTGATCTTGTGTGGTCCATTTGTTCCTAAACTTAGGAGTGACTACATTATCTTTAGTAATAGTAGGTGGTTCCCAACCATAAAGTACAGAGTTTTAGACACTCTCATCAATAGACCATATAAAGGCTCTTATACAAGTCTTTCAATATGAATAATTAGACCAATCAACGTATGGTACATGGGTTATAGATGAACCCTCTATTAAATGATCTATTACAAGTTCCTAGGCACACTAAGTGTATCTAGTGACCATTCTGATACCCAGTGAAAGTTCGTTTAGTTATAGATCTAAATATCTAGTTAGCAAAAGTATGGTACATTAAAATTTTGTAAGCGACCAAAGAACCAATCACGTGTACGTAAAGTAATTCAAAAATAAAAATATTAACACGTGAGATTTTAAGGTGGAAAGAACTTAGGCCACACTAATGATATAAGAGGAAAACCACCGGTCAATCAGACCACCTATCTATCCATATGAAAAATAAGTTTCTAGTTCCAAAACTAGGACTCCAACTACCTACCCATATAATGCCTCCAAGAAACCCATTTACAAGCTGTTGCTGCTTTGATCACAGGCTTTATACGGTAGGCATTCATATTCGAACCAACATTCCAAAAAACTCGAGTCCTACGAGTTAATTGAACCTATACACTATCATATGAAAGATTAGTATATAAACAAGAGTGCAAGTGTGTGTCCTAAAACAGATTCAATGATGAAAAATTCTAACTAGTTGAATTAAACAATATATTAGATAAATTGAAAACAAGTACCAACTCTAGAACAATCAGTTTAAGCATAAGTTTAATAAAGATAGATTGTTTAAAGATTAATAATTATACCAAATAATTATGATATACCATATATAATTATTTGATTCAACAATTTAAGGATGAAAAATAAAAAAGTAACTATAAGAACATATGATCAAATTTTCATAAATCAATTAGGATTATTAATCAATCAAGCACAACCACTAATATTTGATAAATTAACTAAATAAAGAAACCTAAAGAATTATGATCTTATATTTACAAAACAAGGGAGAAAAAAAAATGAAGAGAATAATGCTCAAGAATCCTCTTGTGTGATTAGTATCAAATGTGTGCTTATGATTTGTATTTATTGAATATTTTCACATTAGGTTAAAGTGAAAATGTCATATTGTCCATAAAATTAGTTAAAACACTTTTTAAGAGATAAGGACAATATTATAAAAAACCAATCCAATTCATATTAGAAATACGTTTTGAAATTAGATTACTAGATGCTCGATCGATCTAGCACTCATCGATCTAACCAAGTACTCAATCGATCAATCCAGTGATTATTTAATTAATATTCAAAAAGGTGGATTGATCCAGTGATTTATCTCAATTGATCGAATAAATCCCTTGATTGATTAATGCATTAAAATTAATTTAATAAAGTATTATTGCTCGATCGATTTAGTCACTACTCGATTGATCGAGTATCCTATTTTCACATTGTTCTTATAGTGTCTAATATACGATCTGAAGTGTATAGGAACAAAAATATATCTGATATGTGATCATTAAAGCTCGATAGTTTCTTCGACTTAAAAATATTCTTCTAAGGTACCTCTATAAATTAAAACTATAATTATACATTTTGTTTACGAAAATTACCAATACTTAGATAAACCTAACAATAAGTCTTTATGCTCCTCCATAAGATATGTCATAGGCTTTTTAAAATATATTCTAACAATTGTTTTTTTGGTAAAGAAAGCACAAAAAATGAGAATTCCTTAGAAAGAAAAAAATGATATTATTTCCTGAACTTTGTAAAAATAACCAATTAAGAAAAAATTATATTATTTTAATTGCTTTTAATTTCAAATATTATTATTATATATTAAGCAAATAAACTGATTAAAATATGAGTCTTTAATAAAGATAAAAGTGAAATATAATATGAAATAATTTAAGAAAAATAAACAATAATAAAATTCAAAGAAAAAATTATTTAAAGATATATTTTTATTTTTAATAAAAATTTAAAATTAAAAAATATTAAAATAAAATAGTAGCAATTAACAAATATTAAAAATGAATTTTTTTCATATTAATTGCGATGTTTTTATTATAAAAGACTCATATTTTAATCGTATTTAATCATTTATAAAAATAATAATATTTTAAAAGAAAAATTATTGAAATAATATAATTTGTTCTTAATTGGTCATTTTTATAAATCTAGGTGAGTAAATGATACCGTTTCTAATTTAAGGGACTAAATGATACAAATAACTTAATTTAAGGGACTTATGTGACATTTTTTCTTTAATTAATTGCAAAGTATAATATAATGATAATTCTATGAAAGTAGAGTTATTTAGCTACTTTAAATTAGTTATTTGTCTTTTTTGGAGATAAATATTGTCAAAAAGATATATCTTTTATTCAACTATAGTAATGTAGGTAAAAAACGTTAAACAAAACAAAAATAAGAAAATTGGGACAAATTCAAGATCACCAAGATCAATAAACCGAGATATATGTCAATTAATCAAGGCAAGAATTGATCGATCGAAGAAATAGGGCATTACGCTCCAGAATAGGAACAATAAAATTAGATTGATTGACAAGGATATCGATCAATCGATTGATTTAGATTGATTGAGCTTCGATCGAGTGATCTTGGGTTAAAATAATGACATAGTTAGATCGACAAAGAAAAATAGATTTTAACACATAAGATCTTATTTGAATTCTAACTTTCAATTTCAACAATTAGATCAAAGTGAATAAGAATCCGAATATAAAGATGATCAATTTCAAACTATTTAAACACAATTAAAAAATACAATATTTTACTAAGAAGGGAGGAACATAAGAGATTTTATTGTACAAAGAGAGATCAAGTAAAGTAAGTTAAGTAGATAACTGAATAACTAGCCAGGGAGATTAAAGAAGAATTTGGATTCTTCATCAAAGTTGGATTTGCATCTTTTCTTCATCATTCTTATAACTTTTATGCACTCGTATATTTTAAGTATGATTTGTAAAGCTATGAGTTATTAGGTTCTTATTTGAGATTTTTGATGAGAGGAGAGATACAAAATTATGTGAGTGATTTTATTTAGTTGAATGAATTTCTTCATGATTAATTGATGTAATAATTTTGATCTTAATACTTTAATTATTTGATCAATAATTATATGATTTAAGATAAGTCCTAACTTAATAAAGTAAGTTTTTGAATTAATCATTGAATTATTATCACATGAATTAAAATAATACGAAAATATGATTTATTATTGTAACATGAATTATTAGTTTCTTTAACCGTGATAAATATATTTTTTCTTATTTACGGTCCAACTTCAAAAATATGTTAAGCCAAAATTAAGTATATGAGCTATGATTCATTAATTTACCCAAAAAAAAAAATCATCATAAAAAATTATTCTAATTTACCACCAAACGATTTTAATAAACAATGACATATTTACACCAATGCACAATCCTAGTTAATTGAAACCAAAGTTAAGCAGCGATTATAATTAAAAACATTATTATTATCACGACCAAACTATTTTAATAAAGTAATAAACAATGACATATACATCTACCTATGCACTTAAAGTTCTACATATTTGAGATGTGTCATTCCACTATAAGACGCTATACAAATTATATTTTAATGAATTCTTAAAATAATAACTAAATTTTTTTAATTTTAAAAACCCAAATAATCCGTCCATGATATGTATTATAGATATGATTATATTAAAGTGTGTTGGAATAATATTTGCAATAATGAATTTGTTTAACAAAATGAATAAAAGCCAAAACTTATCTAAGGATTCAAATTAGATGCAAGGATCATTTGCTATAAAGTTAGTTATAGTTATGTTAATCTTATATGATAAAAATAACTCGGTTTCATCTTTTCTAAGCACTCAATCTCATAATGATGGTAAAGCTGGTATTCATAGTAACAAAATGTCATTAATGCCCTTCTCACGATGACTTTCTCGATGGTTCTGGCTTGCATCCAAAGCAAAACAAACTCTTAAAGAAGCCAGTTAAAGAGCCTTCACATAAAAGAGTACAGCCACTTCAAGGACAATTCTCCACCAAAGTGACCAATGAATGCACAAAATGGGCCAAACGTATTTGCGAGGGAAATTACAACCCCAAATATCAAATGGATAAGTATCATCTTTGCTTTATTGATAAATGGAAACATTGCGTTTATTTTTTTGCTCATTTAAATTGAGGACACAACATTATAAAAGAAAGATTGTATCTCCTAGAACTTAAACTAAGTATTATCCCTAATACCTTCTATGGACTTCCAAAGAATCGAACCCTAGTGTCGAGGTTAAAGATTAAATGAGTGTATATCATCAAAATAATTTCTCTTATTTTTTCAAATAAATTTTGATTGAGGAATGCATGGGATAATGACTTTTAGCACAAGATCAATCGATTTAACATTGATCTCAATTGATTAAGTATCCTTCGATCAATTTGTAGTGATTCCAACCAAAAGGTTGCTTGGGCACCTTATTTAGACAATCGAGCATGACCCCTCGGTCGATCCAACTTTGATCTTGAAGGGTCAAAGCTCTTGGGTTTGTGGATAGACACTTGAGCACCTTATTGGGCGATTAGGCACACCCAACGTGTTGGTCAATTGAGGTGGAATTAACTACCTAAAATAGCTAAATATATAATTAGCTTGTGGTCAAATGGTGGTATGCGTTTTTAGGATGCTATAAGAGACTCTTAAGTCTTTATCTTTTTAATATGAAAAAAAGATAGAGAGAAAATAATTAATTGTGAGAGCTTCTAATGAGAAGCTTGAGAGAGAAATTTTAGGAGAAAAATTTTCTTGGGTGCAAATTGAGTTATGGTTTATGAGTAATAATTGTTAGCAAACACTTGTACTATTTTCTTTTTTATTGAAATATTTGCAACAACTTAAATTAAGCGTGTCAATTTATTTCGTTTTCTCATAAAATCAAATATTTGTTTTTTTTCGATAACTGGTATTAGAGCTTTGGGGATTGTGATGAGTGCACAAAAAAGCACTAAAATTACCATGATTTTATGCACATTAATTGAGTAAAAATATATATATATTTATATGATTTCATCATATATTTATATAAATTTGTCTTTTTCGGAATCACGAATATTTTTATTGTTTTTCAGGTATTTTCGCTTAAAAACGCAACTTAGAGACACAAAGAGGAATACTGGAAGCAATACATCACAAATATATTAATAAATAAATGAGGAAAGGTCAACAAATATGGAAAAATTAGACAAAATGGGTCAAAAATGTCAAAAAGGAGGAAATCGCGCACGCAGCCGCCCACGCTCAGTCATGCGCGCGCCCGCACCCAGTTCCGCGCGCATATTGCTCCTGTCCGCGCGTACCCTTGCTGTTTTCCACGCGCGCCTGTGCGCGTAGCTGCTGTTTCCGTGCGCGCCTGTGCGGGCCCCAGCTCCACTCCGTGTGCGCCGCTGCCATCTCGCCCCATTTTTGCACGCAGCCGCCCCCCACGTCATGCTGACATCATCAAATGACATCATCATCCACCACTCCTCATTTCCACCATTTTTTATCATTTTTTCACCCACTTTTTCTTCACATCCTCACCTATAAATATCCCCATTCTCTTCACAATTAAACACACCTCAAAACACACTTCTCTCCTCTTTCTTTCTCTCCATTTCTTAGTTTTTAGTTTTTAGTTAATTTTTCTTAGTTTTAGAGTTCTTCTCTTTTTGAGAAGAACTAGCTATGTTTTTGTAATTTATTTGCTTTTCGATTCAATAAATGGGAGTGCAAATTCCGCTTGGAGGTTTTCCAACAAAGGGAATAACATCAAAGTTCTGTAAAGATTTTATTTTCTTTACAGTTATTTTTTATGTTTTATTCTTACATGTTATATTTAATTTGTCTGTGATTAAATTTAATTTTGCTGGCTGTTTATAAACATGATATAATAATAACGTTATTATGCTTGCGAAATATTAAATAGGTAAAAATCTCTAAAATGAATTGATTTTATTTTTATTCAAGATTTTATATTAAGAATGTTAGAGAGAAATATATTATTTTTCATTACAAACTTAAATCTGAAAATTAGATTTTAAGGTTTAGTTATCCGGTCTAATTTAGAGTAGTGCTCTTTTATTTGTTGGTACAATCGCCCGATAGTTAGAGTGAAGCTCTATTTCAAAAGTTTTTATAAGAATTATTATCTGAAAATGTATTGACAACATGTTTTCAGTAGTAGTTTTAAAACTTGAAAGTTAGTACTAGGATAATTAAATTCTTAGATTTAATTTGGACACCTTGCATAATGTTTAAAGCGTGTTAACCCACCAAAGGTGGCATTTAAATGGTTCATTTTCAATCTCTTAGAAAAAGAAATTAATTTAATTAACCAAATTAATTATCAGCCCCACCCATAGGGGTTAATTGATTTGTTTAGTTAACAAAGAATATCTAACCCCACAAAAGGTGGTATTTATATAAAAAAGAGAGAATCAATAAATATCAATTCATATATTTAATAACCTAAATAATATGAGCAAGAATAATTAACTTAATTATTATATCCATAAATACTCCACCATTATAAATAATAAAATTTGCATAAATGTTTATTGAATCTATGTTTATTTTTATGTAATTAGATTAAAAACACAAAACCCAAAATATCGTGACAGGATGTTTAGGATTTAATTTCGTTTTTAAAAGTTTGAATAATAAATTAAAAACCACGTACATTCCTTCCTAAGATCAACCTTGAGAGTATACTTATCATTTTCTATGAAATGATTCGTGCACTTGCGAGAGTTTTATAAATACATAAAACCAAAGTATTGGTAGGATCGACGATTTCGGTTCTGCCCGATCAAGTTTTTGGCGCCGTTGCCGGAGAAGTAATAGCGTTTTTAAATTATTTATCAAAATTTTAAAAACTTTTTGTGTTTTAAATAATTGTGATTTTTTTTATTATTTAAAAAATAACCAAAAAAAAAATTTGTTATTTGTGAATAGTAAAAAAAAAATAAAAAAAATATATATTTTTTTATTAAAAAAAAAACCTTATCGTTCATGAAAAGTAAAAATTAATAATAATAAAATAAAAAATTAGTTGTTCGTGAATAGTAAAAAAAATAAAAATTAAAATAATTTTTTTTTCTCCTAAAAAAAACAAAAAAAAATTCACATTTCAAATTTCATAATAAATAAAAAAATTTTAATTCATAAAAAAAACGGGTTATAATTTGAATAATAAAATAATTTTGAATTTTAAAATTTGAAGAAAAAAAAACTTAAATAAATTTTAAATAAAAAAAATTAATAATAAAATAAAATAAAATAAAATAAAATAAAATAAATTAAAAAATAAATTAAAAAATTAAAAAAATTAAAAAATTAAAAAAAATTAAAAATTAAAAAAATTAAAAAAATTAAAAAATTAAAAAAAATCAAAACAAATCAAAAACTTTATTTTCAATATTTTTTTCTTCTCTTATCTTTTTCAATTATTTTTTTGTATTTTTAATTTAAATTTTTATTATTTTTCTTTTACCTTTTACCTTTTAAAATTTTATTTTATTTTATTTTTGGCTTAATTTTTAATTAAATTTTTTTTTATCTTAATTTTTGTTTAACTTAGTTAATGTAGGTTTTTACTAAATTTTCATTTAAGTTAATTAACTTAGGTTTTTAATAACTTAATTTACTAATTTATATTAATTCACTAACTTAATTAACTTAGATTTTCATTAACTTAATTAACCTACCTTTTTATTAACATAATTAACTTAAATTTTAACTTAACTTAATTAACTTAATTTTAATAGTATGAAAAGTAAAGATATAAGGGAGTTCTGTCTAGGAGACTAGTTCCTCAAAGCCTTTGTGCCACTAGTCTTTCCTGGGAACGTTGCTTTGTCTAGGAGGATGGTTTTTAAGGAGCCTTTGCCCCACCATTCTTTCTTGGGAGCACTCTTGGTTAATACTGTTATTTTAACTTAGATATTATACTTAAAAACAAAAAAACAAAAAAAAAAGTCTAAAACTATCTCCAAAATTTTAAAGTTTTAATTACAATCTAAGGAGTTAGTTGTTTTGTTTGATCTAGGTACAATTGTGTTTTGATGCCTTTAATTATTTGATTTGTACCTAGACGTGGATTATCTAAAACTCACAAGCATGTCCTTAGTTTTAAGTATAGAAAAATTTGAAAATCCATAGGACATGACTAAAAAAGTATAGGTAGACAATCTTGTCTTACTTGTAGGTTTGATTGACTCAATGATGATGGGACATTGAGTTTATTTAAAATGAAATCCCCAAGTTACGTCTTGCTAAGACGTTAAACTAAGCGTTGGATGGGAGGCAACCCATCATTTTAGGTAATTTCCTCTTCTTTGTTTTATTATTTATTTTAGTTTAATTACATTTGAATAATTTTAAAAATTGTTAAAACTAAAAAAATTTTGTTGAGATGTTAGAAGTTCACACCGATCTGTCTGTGTGCACTTTAATGAACATGATGGATGCACCTGCATTTCTCCATCACTACTTGCAACATTTTCAAGAAATAGGTAATATTTCCTCTCTTTTCTCTTTATCTTTAATTTATAGTTGTTACATTGAGGACAATGCAAGTTTTAGGTTGGGGGTGGTGAAAAGTTACCATGCTTAATTAAAAAAAAAGATTTAACAATTTAAAAAAAAATAAAAATAAAATAATTTTTTTTTCACATTTTCATTTTTATTGTGTTTGGCTTTATTTTTTTTATTGTGTGATTTAGTAATTTTTGGAATTAAAAAAAAAATTCACAAAAATTTATCATTTATTTAAATCAAATTTAAGTAAATAGTTAAGTCTTTTGTACTGTTAGATTAATTTTTGAAAACATATCATGAAATATTTTGTAATTGTTTTTGATAATTAGTTGGTTTTTGTCATAACTAATATTTCTTGAGAAGATGTAGAAATTATATTAAACCCAAAATCGGTGTTTATGAATTTGTTTTAGTGGAGACTACCTTTGTGAGATATAATTTGAGCCTAATTTCCCTTATTCAGAGTGAAATATATATTTTTTCTACTCTAAACACATTTCTTATTTCTTCAAATTTTCAGATGATCTCTATAGGCATTAGCATTGAATGTATGAATTTTTTCTCATCTTAATAAAGTATCGTATATTGTTTTTTATTATTTTTGCTTAGATTAAATGATTTGAGTAGAAATTGATAGTATATGCTTTTATCTCATTCATACATGACTGTTATAAAAAAAAGATATATTTGGGGTTACCTAAACCAAATCAAACAGAAAAGCCACAAAATTAACCAATCACCAAAATAAAAAAAAAGTACAATTTGTACATGGGTTGACTCTCTAAAAAATGATATATATTGAAAAGTATCTTCAGAAAAATATAGAGAGATAAAGAATATATAGTATAATCTACATACTATGACCCGCATTACCCAAGATCCTAAAAAAAATGTACAATCTGTACATGGGTTGACTCTCTAAAAAATAATATATATTGAAAAATATCTTCAGAAAAATATAGAGAGATAAAGAATATATAGTATAATCTACATACTATGACCCACATTGCCTACAAAGTTATGAGTAAAGGCTAATTACAAAAGAAAGATGAGAAAATGATTCCCTAAAAAGTCATTTCACTTTCTTCATTTGTAAAAGGCATATATCTTGAAATTTTTTCTTAATGAGTTTGATTTATGCATGAAAATAATTTTTATATATGATATCTTTATAATTTATAGATTTGATTCCTTCCATGAGATCAACGTCAAAATAACACTTTGAGCATTTATTCTTTATACATATGCGAACATATTAGTTCATTTCTATACATCAACTTTTTCGCATATAAATTAGTATGAGTGTTTGAACCCATAAGATTCAGTATTTTGAGAGTATTGACTTGTGAGGAATAGAGTCGAAGTGAATTCGGATTCATGACACTGAAATTGGGTGAAATTAAATTGATACATTTTTTATATGAAATATGAAAATGATTTTCGACTAATTATTATAATAAATCATGATTGTTTAAGAAGATTAAAATAACTTATGCTTGAGATTGTAATTATGATCTTAAAGGAGATTAAAAAGTATAAGACATTTTTGTGTTATGTTGTTTTCTTTTATTCTTAAAAATTAATTTTTGATTTTGTTGTAATTTTAGTTTTTAAGTTGTTGCTTTTATTATTTCTTTTAATTTTTGTATTTAGTTCAATGTTTATGGGTATCATTACTGAAAACCCTCACGAGACTCAAACTCGTCCACTAGGGCAACCTATAGGTTTAAAGGCTTGTTGCATAGGCTAAATGCAACCGTGTCAATCCATGGAAGTGATTTAGGATAGTTTAATTTTTAGTTTTTATCGCTTCTCTTGCTAAGGGACTAGCAAGAAGCTGGTTGGGGGTTGTGATGAGTGCACAAAAAGCACTAAAATTACCATGATTTTATGCACATTAATTGAGTAAAAATATATATATTTATATGATTTCATTATATATTTATATAAATTTGTCTTTTTTGGAATCACAGATATTTTTATTGTTTTTCAGGTATTTTCGCTTAAAAACGCAACTTAAAGACACAAAAAGGAATACTGGAGGCAATACATCACAAATATATTAATAAATAAATGAGGAAAGGTCAACAAATATGGAAAAATTGGACAAAATGGGTCAAAAATGTCAAAAAAAAGGAAATCGCGCACGCAGCCGCCCACGCCCAGTCATATGCGCGCCTTTGTTGTTTTCCGCGCGCGCCTGTGTGCGCCCCAGCTCCACTCCGCGTGCGCCGCTGCCATCTCGCCTCATTTTTGCACGCAACTGCCCCCATGTCATGCTAACATCATCAAATGACATCATCATCCACCACTCCGCATTTCCACCATTTTTTATCATTTTTTTCACCCACTTTTTCTTCATATCCTCACCTATAAATACCCTCATTCTCTTCACAATTAAACACACCTCAAAACACATTTCTCTCCTCTTTCTTTCTCTCCATTTCTTAGTTTTTAGTTTTTAGTTAATTTTTCTTAGTTTTAGAGTTCTTCTCTTTTTGAGAAGAACTAGCTATGTTTTTGTAATTTATTTGCTTTTCGATTCAATAAATGGGAGTGCAAATTCCGTTTGGAGGTTTTCCAGCAACGGGAATAGCATCGAAGTTCTGTAAGGATTTTATTTTCTTTACAGTTATTTTTTATGTTTTATTCTTACATGTTATATTTAATTTGCCTGTGATTAAATTTAACTTTGCTGGCTGTTTGTAAACATGATATAATAATAACGTTATTATGCTTGCGAAATATTAAATAGGTAAAAATCTCTAAAATGAATTGATTTTATTTTTATTCAAGATTTTATATTAAAAATGTTAGAGAGAAATATATTATTTTTCATTACAAACTTAAATCTGAAAATTAGATTTTAAGGTTTAGTTATCCGGTCTAATTTAGAGTAGTGCTCTTTTATTTGTTGGTACAATCGCCCGGTAGTTAGAGTGAAGCTCTATTTCAAAAGTTTTTATAAGAATTATTATCTGAAAATGTATTGACAACATGTTTTCAGTAGTAGTTTTAAAACTTGAAAGTTAGTACTCGGATAATTAAATTCTTAGATTTAATTTGGACACCTTGAATAAAGTTTAAACTGTCTAACCCCACCAAAGGTGGCATTTAAATGGTTCATTTTCAATCTCTTAGAAAAAGAAATTAATTTAATTAACCAAATTAATTATCAGCCCCACCCATAGGGGTTAATTGATTTGTTTAGTTAACAAAGAATATCTAACCCCACCAAATGTGGTATTCATATAAAAAAGAGAGAATCAATAAATATCAATTCATATCTTTAATAACCTAAATAATATGAGCAAGCATAATTAACTTAATTATTATATCCATAAATACTCCACCATTATAAATGATAAAATTTGCATAAATGTTTATTGAATCTATGTTTATTTTTATGTAATTATATTAAAAACACAAAACCCAAAATATCGTGACAGGATGTTTAGGATTTAATTTCGTTTTTAAAAGTTTGAATAATAAATTAAAAACCACATACATTCCTTCCTTAGATCAACCTTGGGAGTATACTTATCATTTTCTACGAAATGATTCGTGCACTTGCGAGAGTTTTATAAATACATAAAACCAAAGTATCGGCAGGATCGGCGATGTTGGGTCTGCCCGATCAGTGGTGAAAAATTAAATTATTTTTTGTTGTTAGTCTTTGTTGAAAGATTTGTAGAAAAGATACAGAGGGAGCCAAATTTTAGTGGTAATGATGGCAATAGATGAAGGTAAAACTAAAAAAGTTTGATGGTGCGAACTTTGGATTTTAGAAAATACAATTTAAAGATCATCTTTACCAAAGAAATTTATACCAACCTCTTTCAAGAAAGAAACCAAAAGACATGAAGGAAGAAGAGTGTGCTCTTCTCAATAGACAAGCCCTTGGAGTAATTTGACTTACTTTATCCCAAAATGTTGCCTTTAACATGGCAAAAGAGAAGACTATAATAGGTCTTATAGAGGCACTATCTGGCATGAATAAGAAGCTATTAGCCTTAAAGAAGTACACTTGATAAGGTGATTGTTCAATTTGTGGAAGAAGGAAGGCATATCAACATATGATCATCTAAATGAATTCAATAAAGTTACGACCCAACTAAGCTTAGTAGGCATTGAATTTGATGATGAAGTATGAGCATTGATACTTTTGTCTTCTTTGTTAAGAATGTTGTAATGCTATAGTCAATACAATGTGTCATCGGGTAGCAACAAGTTAAAATTTGATGATGTTCGCGATCTAATTCTTAGCAAAGAAATCCTACAGAGAGAGTTGGGTGAAGCATCAACTTATTTTGTTCTGTATTCAGAGTTAAGAGGAAGCAAATTTGAAAAGAATTCAAATAGAAGAAATGGACATGAAAAAACGAATAACTATAGAAGATCAAGGAATAGAAGGTCTAACTCCCTAAATCACAAAAATTCCTAGAGCTCGAAGAATGTAATGTGTTAGAATTGGGGAAAGATCAAGTACTATAAAAATCAATGCAAGAGTGTGACAAATGATCAAGATGAAAATGTTGCTTTCTTTCAGGAAAAGAAGATGCATTGATATGCTCTTTGGAGAGTAAGGAGGAATCTTGGATGTTAGATTCTGAAGAATCATTCTATGCAACATTGCAAAAAGAAATATTTAAGAATTGTGTTTGAAAACCTTGGTGATGACCAACCTTGTGCTATTATTAGTAAATATGTAGTGAACATTTAGTTGAATGAGTCTATATAGAAGTTGAATAATGTTAGACATATTCTTGACCTAAGAAAAAACTTCATCTCAGTAGGGAAATTGGCTAGTGAAGGTTATATTATGACTTTTCATGATGATGATTGGAAGATTTCAAAAGGTAAAATAATGATTGTACATGGAAAGAAGAGTGGTACTATTTATATGATAGTAGACGTTGTTCAATTACGATTACAATAGTCAACAAAAATCCCAACTTGTGGCATCGAGACTCGATCACATGAGTGAAAAGGCTCAAAATTATGCACTCAAAGGGAAGATTACTAGGTTTTTAGTCTATTGAAATTGACATGTTTGAAGACTGTCTACTTGAAAAGTAAAAGAGAGTTAGCTTTCAGATAAGTTCCAAAACCCCAAAGAAAGAAAGGTTAGAGCTTGTTCACTTTGATGTTTGGGGACCAACAAATGTATCATCAATTACCAGTAAACTCTACTTTGTCACTTTCATCGAAGATCACTCTTGAAAGGTATGAGTTTATTTTTTTGAAGCATAAGTTCACAGTGTTTGAAACTTTTAGAATATGGAAAGCCATGGTTGAAAATGAGATAGGTTTGAAGATAAAAAGATCATAACTGACAATGATAGTGAATATTAAGACACCATATTCAAGACATTTTGCTACGAGCATAAGATTAAAAAGGAGAGAACCGTGCCAAGTAAACCTTAACATAATACTGTAATTGAGTGTATGAATCATATGCTGATTGAGTGAGCCATTAGGATGCATATGCAATAAGTTAAACATAATATCTTACTTGATCAATTGAGGCCTATCAAATCCATTGGAAAGTATAATACCATAAAAGGTATGGAGAAGAAAAGAGGTAAAACTCGTACATCTAAATTTTTTTGATTACATAGTATATGTGCATATTAGTGATCAAGGTAGGAATAAGCTTGATCCCAAGTCAAACAAATGTACCTTCATTGGCTGTGGTGGGGATGAGTTTAGCTATCTTATCTAGGATGACGTAAATAAAAAGATGATCTGTAGTAGATATGTGATATTCAATGAAAGAGTGATGTATAAGGACAAATATACTATAAGTGATAACAACTCAATAAGAATGGGCTAGTGTATGTAAATATGGACGATGTCTTAGATAGTTCTATGACAAAATAAATAGTTAAGAGTCCTCAATCAAAAGAACTAGTTGGATAGAGTAGTGCACAATAGTTTGACATAATTCAACCTCATATTTTGGCTCCTGTACTTAGAAGATCTTCTAATCCCCATGTACATAACATGAGATACATGAACCATATGTTGTTGATTGATGAAGGAGACTTTGAATGTTATGATGAAGCATTTTAGACTAAAGATGCCAGTAATTGGGAGCTTTCTATGAACGATGAGATGAATTCCTTGATCTCCAACCAAACGTGGGAACTAATAAATTTACCTATGGGAAAGAAGGCCTTTCACAACAAATGAGGGTGTTGGGTGAAAGAGAAGCATGATGGCTTCAAGAGATACAAAGCTTGGCTAGTTGTCAAAAGATACTAGCAAAAAGAAGGAATTGATTACATTGATATGTTTGCTTTCCTTGTGAAGCTCAATACTATTTGAACAATCCTAAGCATTGTTTCTAGTGAAGATCTTTATCTTGAGTAATTGGATGTGAAGACTATATTTCCTCACAGAGACTTGGAAAAAGAGATATACATGCACCAAGTAGAAGGTTTCTTAGAAAAGGGAAAGGATATCATGGTATATAGATTAAAGAAGAGCTTGTAAGGGCTCAAAAAAGCTCCAAGGAAATGGTACATAAAGTTTGATGGCTTTATGCATGTGGGTGGTTTTCAAAATTGTAACATCAACCACTGTTGTTACTTTAAGATATATATATGTCTAATTATGTCATCTTATTCTTTTATGTCGATGATATATTAGTAACAGGACCAAACATAGAGAAGATCAAAAGGTTAAAGCAATAATTGTCAAAATAATTTGACATGAAAGACCTTGGACCAACAAAGAAGATTGTTGGAATGAAAATCACTAGAGATAAGAAAAGAAGGACATTGAAGTTATCTCAAGAGGTGTACATCAGATGGGTTTTGTAGAGATTTAACATGGGTGATGCCAAGACAGCTCATACCCTTGGCTAGTCACTTTCACTATCCAAAGATTGGTGTCCTCAGAAAGAGAAAGAGAAAGAGAAAATTTTCATGAATAAGGTTCCTTACACCTCATCCATTGGAAGTTTTCTATATATAATGGTTTATAAAAGACCAGACATTGGCAATACAGTGAGAGCTATTAGTAGGTTCATATCAAATCCAAGAAGGATTCATTCTAAAGTATTAAATTATATCTTGAAGTATCTGCGAGGCACCACATGAAAGTATTTTTACTTTACTTAAGGAGGGTTAAAAGTGTGAGGGCACATAGATGTAGACTTTGTAGGGGAAGTTCATCACCAATGGATCATTACTTTTTATGTGTTCACTGTGGATACTTCAACTGTTAGTTGAATTCCATAGATACAAAAGTGATAAAGGCTAAGTATGTAGCAGTGGTAGAAGCCACTAAATAGATGATTTGCCTACAAGGATTGTTAACCGAGCTAGAGTTCAAGTAGAAAAAAATGTTTTGTATAATGATAGTCAAGTGCAATACATCTAGAAAATAATTTAGTATTTCAATATAGAATCAAGCATATTAGATTTTATTATCACTTCATAAGGTCTTCATTAGAAGATGAGATGTTAAAAGTTGAGAATATCTATGGCAGCAAGAATCTAGAGAACATGTTAACAAAGCATATTACTATAAAAAGACTAAAGTTATATTCAAATTCATTTACCTCGGTGGCCCTACAAGACTAACAAGACCTAAAAGAGTAATTGCATTAATAAGGTATAAAGATAGATTGGAATCATTCTTCAAGTGAAATATTGTTGGTTAATTGAGGTGGAACTAACCATTTAAAATATCTAAATATATAATTAGCTTAGGGTGAAATGGTGGTGTCCATTTTTAGGATGCTTAATTTGAAGCCTATATAAGGTTCTTAATTCTTCGTCCTTTTAATATGAAAAAAAATGTAGAAAGAATAATAATTAATTGTGAGAACTTCTAATGAGAAGCTTGAGATAGAAATTTAAGTGAGAGAAAAGTAAGAGTTATTTTTTTGGGTGCAAAATGAGTTATGGTTTGTAAGTTATAATTGTTAAAAAACACTTGAAATATTTTTTTTATTGAAAGATTTGCAACAGCTTAAATTGGGTGTGTCAATTTATTTTGCATTCTCATAAATTTAGTTGATCAAAAATTTGTTATTTTTCCCGATACAATGTGATTAGTTGGAAAATATGTGCTCAATTAATTGAACCCTTCTTGATTGAACGAGACACATAAAAATGTCCCAAGTAATGGCATTTTTGTCTTCAGTTTTTAATAACACCTATTGGTTAGATCAAATGACTTAGATTATGTTGATTATATCCATTTTAGTAACAATAAGAAATCCAAGAATTGACTCGGTCTTTCACTCTCCATGCTTCATATTTTGTAAGAGAGAAACAAGTTTGAAAGCAAGAAAAGCATCAAAGATCAAAAGTTTGGAGTAAAGATTTGTTAAGAGATTGGTCATATTACTTCTTCTCGTTTGTATTTTTATTATTTCTATTGTATTTCTCGTTGATTTAATATTAAATTTGATTATGTTTATATTAGCTAAACTTGTTATAAGAGTACTTTAGAACCCAACTTTCATGAAACAAATTAATTTATTTTACTATTACATTATGGTCATTATTGAATTTAAATATTTTAATTAATCTATGTTTTATGCTTTCAATTTCCTAGATACTAATTGAAAGATATTGAGCTAAGTAGGTGAGTTTGAGAAATTTATTTAATTATTAGTTGTAATTAATTGATATGCACGTCATTAAAGGTAAAGATACATAATTTTTATGTATGCATGTAATCTATAAATACGAGTTTAATGAAAAATGTGTAATATAATTAGCACGAGAATGTGTTTAATTTAATCATTTTATGACATACAATGCACTCAAGAAAGAAATGCATGTTATTATATGAAGTTTGATTAAATATAATATCTTTAATTGCTTGAGAAATTGAATTGATTCATGTGTAGTTGAATTAAAAATATCAGATAGCTAAGAGTCTCGTATAATTGATTCTTTAGTTAGTATGAAGTTATTGGATGACTTATTATAAATATTATATCTTGTTATTATTAGTTAAATTTCATAAGCAATTTTTATTGGCCTAAATAGTATTGACGTGAATATATATCGGTACTATATCATCAAATAATTCAATCATTGTGTGTTCAACATTTGATTTTTAAAATAAGAAAAAAGAGGTAGCTAAAGTCTACCAAATAAAGTGCACTTTAGTCCCTACTTGTTAGGTGGGTAGCACAAGTCCGCTGCTTTTATAAAAAAAAGATTATAGAAATTCGTTTTGTAAAAATAATGGACTTGTGTTACCCCATCAACTCATAGGTACGGATCTAAAATGTATTTTCATTAAAGATAAATAACTTAGGTGACCTTTCGTCCAAAGGCATATATCAACGATTTAATATCTCTAGATATGAAAGATTATTAATATATCAATTAATATCAAAATAAATATTGTTTATATATTATAAATTAAGACAATATTATGATATTGCCTCTGATCTAAGCCCATAAAGAGGTCCATCTAATCACCTTTTATGGTATGCCTTTTTACACCTTCTACACACAAACTCATATCCTTTATGAATTTCTTCGATTAAATTCTTTGAGAACTAACTTAAGTATCAGAGTGGATACGACTACCTTTGGTGTCATTCCTTATGATAGTTTTATTTATTTATTTATTTCAGGATCAAGATCATCAATTTAGTGATGAACACAGTGAGCACATAAATTAGATTTAACATCTGATATTGTATATGAGAAAGAAATTTGGTGTTATGATCGATATATGTTGAGGAACAAATAAAAAATATTCATAGTGTTATTTGCATTCTTAATTGTGTTCAATATATTCATAACCCATTTCCTCTTATAAACATTGTTTGATCCTCCAAATCATTAGTATGGATCATCAATGTATTTCTAAGGATAACTTACGTCCTTTCCACATGGAGAACCTAGGTGGAACCTAGAAACACACTATCCTTACTGTGCACTAAGATGATATAGCCAACCAAAGAAGAGCTTGATCAAACTACCTAGGAAAAAGTCACCCAAAATAGGCATCTAGTCATCTATATATAAGATGCATTCTAGCATGCAATGCAATTGGGAAACTAGGTAGGCCAATCAAGAAAAGTATCCAAGTAGACCAAAATTCCAAGAAGAGCAACCAGGTAGACCAACTAGGTAGAGCATCAAGGTTGACCAGGTAAGTAGACTAACTTAATATATCAAACATCAATTGGTATTGAGCTTCTACAACTCTTGGAGAGTAGAGATTCATGCAAGATCAGGCATTAGTAGGATAGGTTGCACCTTAGAAGGCTACGCTATCTAGATCATCGCCCTAAGGTTATGCTCTCTAGAATGTTGTCTTATAGGTCGTGTAGTTTAGGATGCTTCCACTAAGGCTAAACAGTTTAGGACACCGCCACTAAGGCCACACTAGAGTTGATGAATTATTATCTTCTCGACCGCACTATCTAGACAAGCTTCCTTTCAGGTTGCTGTTGTGTGTTTTTCAACACACAAAAACGTGCAAGTATACACGGTCACAAGTAATAATATTTGTAAGTAAAGATCGTTCCCACAGAGATTTGTTACTATAGTTTGTTGAGTACTAAAATTGTATCTCTCTGATTTTATCCAAAACAATCGTTGATTAAGAAAAAAGAAATAAGAAAATAAAAGAAATCTAGGATTGCAATTTTTCACCAAACTAATCCACTCAAATAATGTTATTTTCTTTTGATTTATATTTTTTAGTACATTTAATTTGTCAACCGAAAACTTCTTTTTTATTCATACATCTCTTTCGAGCTCCGTATAAACACACCTCGTTAAATTAATTCACTATATCTCTATGAGAATTAAATTTAATAAGATTCATTAAGTTCTAAGTTTTCAAATGGCCACACATACAATTAGGGTATATTTCTATCCTTCATCATACATGTCATTCTATTTACGAGCAATACACACACAAATGCCTTTCTCAAGTTTATTTGTGTGCCACGGATCGTTTTGATAAGATTCGTAAATAATCAAAAAGCATTAAGAACAAAATAGAACGAACAAATCGAACGTCTTATAAATCTATCAAAAATAATTAAAATCAAAGCTTCATAAATTTAGATCAAATGTAACCCTAGAAAAATTAAATTACTTCATTAATTAAAAATAAAAATTACAACAACTACAGAAAAATTAGAAGAAGCAGAAATAAAATTAAAACATCACTTAAAACAAATATTTGGCACACGCAAAACACAACAAAAGCCAAAAATGGCTTCTGCGTGTTTTGCCGTCCAAAACCGAGCAACACAATAAAAATAAACTCTACCCAAAAACTCAAAAACCTCTCTAAAACTAAAAACTATCTCCTATTTATAGCTAAAAAATACATCCAAAATAACACATTTTTCAAACACGCGTAAAATATTTGTATCGAAATTAAAAATCACGCGTATCGATTTTATTAATTAAATCACGCGTGAGCTAGGGGCGCCGATTCTGCATTTTTTAAATTCTTTATGCATGCCACGTGTCAGCGTCTGATTCGCTGCAAGAAATGGTGGGACACGTTGCAGCATATAACAGGATAGAAAGGACGGGCTCACGGAGAATTGCCGCACCGGATTGTGGCGCGAGAAACATGGGAGACAGCTCCTGAGACGCGTCCGGGATTCCACGCTTTTGCGTTCACCGAAACATGCCACGTGTCTTAACATGATTGGCTGATAGATTAAGTGGGAAAGATTCTGGTTGGTGGAATAACCGGGCACACGTGGAGATCAGCGCACGGGATCAGAGGCGCGCGTAAGTGGGGGACACGGGCTGCAATGCGTCAGACACGTGGGTCCCACTTGCACGCCGGCCTACACGGCAGGTGGGCCCCACTCGGCGTACCGAGCCGCGTGAAAATTGAGACCTGCACCCACTCTCTTTGGTCGGGTGTGATAAGGACGCGCGAATCTGGCCGTTGCCTTTTTGATCGGACGGTCCACGTTGGACGCTTGGATTAGGGCGCGTGGAGTCTTCTAACCTGCGCAACAAAATACTTTTATTAATTTAATTTTCACCCACAAATATATTTGAAATTACATTCTAAACTTTATTTAATTGCAATATAGCCCTTTATGTAATTTAAATTAAATTTTAAACTTTTAGTAATTGAAATTAAGCCCGATTTTAATTTAAATTATATTTTCAACTTTTATAAATTGCAATTAAATATTTTTTTTTATTTGAAATTATATTTGTGAACATAAATTTGAAATTAAGTACGATTTCGATACAAATTATTTAATTTTATTAAAAATGTATTTCTTAACACATAAAAGGTAAATATTAATTTATTTAACTAAAATTAAACAAAAATGTCAAGAACATGGCAATTATCATTAATAAAATTGATGAAAATAACTATATAAAATATAGTTATCAGTTGCACCACCTAGCTTTCCATTCTCTAGATTATGAGTCCACGTTTTCAGCATCTAGACCACCCTTAATAGGATAGATATGCTACTTATCGAGTAGAAACTTCTAGAATCATCGCATACACGATGAGTATTTTAGGCCACAGCCACCCAAACTATTCAAAACTGGAGGTAATTTGTTAATACAACTCTAAGTGATATGACTAATGTTGCATCCAAAGTAGAAGTGCTTTAAAAATTGCATAATGTGGAACTTCTTAGAGGGTCACCCATTCTTAAATTTCTTTAAGTTAAGCATGCTTATTAGGGAATTCCAAAGAAAAGTTGCATGATCATCCTAAAATTCAACTAATGGCTAAATAATTAACATTAAACTATTTAACTACATCCTTCCATGGCTCAAAGCTACCTTCAAGCAAAGAAAAACTTCACCTAGAAGTTCACAAGTAAAAAGTGGAACATAGAAATAGATGTTTGCTATGCAACTTATTCCAAACATTATTGGTATGAGGAGATCTAGCATCTCACCCTATAAAAAATATCTTACAAGAACAAGCTCATGAAGATTGAGAGAAACATGAGCTTTAGATCATCATTTTCTAAGCTACCATATCCCATCCTAAGGGGTTGGATGCCACTTTAGCTCTAGATGAAGATGACTTACATCAATTTCCACTCTAAGTCAAATGTACTTAGAAAATCAACATCAACTACCTAAAGCGCACCTAAGAAGAGTCAATTAGGTCGGGTTTCAACCACAAGAGTTCAACTAAACAATCCAAAAGACATTAGACATAATGTTGAAAGTAAAAGGTACACTAGAACTGCACTAAGAAAAGTCATCAAAGTTCGTACTTCAAGAACTTGGAAAAGCCACATTGGTTGAACAATTCTTAATTCAGAATAGGAAGTCAATTGCCTCTTACAAGTGTGTTTCACCTATAAAGAATTTGGAAAACATTTCACAAAAAAAGAGGATGTTTAGAACTTACATTCATAATGTACATGAACATCCAAAACCTATTTTAATCAAAAAGCAACACAACACCTATAAGTTTTTAAACACATCCAAAACTGTAGGATAACAACCAGGTAAAAAAAATTGACTAGCAAAAAACATAGCAAACCATCGAAGAAGATGCAAACCAAATAGAAACACACAAACCATACATTAGACTAGCAAATAAGAACCTTATCTTATTAGGAAGAACAACACAAAACAATTGCAAGAAGGAAAAGAAATACCCATGCCAACTACAATGGAACAACAAAAAACAATGACAACAAGGAGTGATGTGGATAGAGAGGAGCGATGACAACACATAAAAACTAAGAAGGACAATGAGAGAAATAGGAAGAAGGCAACATAAGGCGAAGACACAAAAATGGATTAGTTGTCAACAACATAGGAGAAGACAAAGAAGCTATCAATGAGGCTTTGAAACCCCTACGATGAAGTGCCCAAATCAACTTTCAAAATTCCTAACGAAGAAAGCGTGAAATCTAGAGAAAAGAGAGTCCTTTTCACTCTAGACTTAAGTTAAATAGTAATAAAGATAATGAATCCCTTAGAAGAATTACATTTGTTCCTTTCAAGGAACCACTTGTGATGATGTGTGCCAAAGAAGTTGCTATGCACATAGCTAAGAATCCACGTATAATTAAAGAACTAAAAATATTGATGAGAATTTGTGTAGTCAAAATCAAGTTTACAAAAGAAGTTAAATATCTATTCACTAGTTATGTCAAATGCAATATTCTCTTGTATATTTCTTCAAGTTGGGTATGAATAAAGTATGTGCTTTAGCGTATTACTATGCAACACATTATGTTAATCCCATTTTATGGTTAATTATGAGAAGATTCATGTTTGTGATCAATCTAAAAATCGGAAGAAATCCTTCATTAAAGTTAACACAATTTACTAGTCTAACACATTAATTAGAGCATAGTCAACATGATCAAAAACCACGGGAAACATGATCTTAGATAGAAAAAAACTACTACAATATGTGCTTTTGGTCTCGGGATTTTAGCCTCGGTTCTTTTAAAAATCGAGGCCATAGGTTTTTGGCCACAGTTTGATAAAAACCGAGACTATAGTGTATACCTATAGCCTCGATTTTTTCAATAACCGTGGCTATAAGTTAAATTATAAAAAATAATTAAATATATATAAACAAATTTATATAGGCACAATTATTAAATGATTATGATTATAATTAAAATAATAGAGTTTTCAATATTAAAATACTATATGACATTCATTTAAAAGAAATACAAAAATTACTTTACAAATTTTTTTTATTTTTCTCTATTATTAATTTAATTTATTTTTATTTCTTATATAATATATATATATAATTCACTTTTTTTTCTCCCTCCCTTCTTTTTTCCTCTTTTTTTTCCAGAATTTTCATTCAGCAGGCTATCGTGCGTGCACACGGTAAGAAATATATATATATATATATATATATATATATATATATATCATATTATTAATATATTAACAATACTGTGCCTGAAGAAATTGTAGACTTACAACAACTCCTCCTTTCCAGCACCTCCCTTGACTTATAAGAGTTATTTTCCCTGTCCTCTCTTCTTCTTTTCTCTCTATTTCTTTTATGTTCATATTCCTCTATTCGCACCTTGTCGCTGGTCATTTGTAGTGTCGTCGCTCATGACCCAACTTCAGGTAAGTGTGATACCCTCAATTTTTACAATATCAATTCATATATGTGTTGATTCTGAGTGGATTAGTTCTCGCATAATACATTTTAGATAGGGTTATTTATTTCATGTATGAATCTATATTTCTTAGGGTTATTTTTTCAGTGTTATACAAATCCATCTCCTGTTATTTGATAATTGCCTCTGAATTGTTTTTCATTGTATTGCATAAGAACAGATTTGTAACATTTTTAGGAATTCAAGAACTGGCTATTGTTGTTGAGCTTAGATTTTGGAAGTATGTTTATATACATACCGATGAGCCTATACAAATTTTCATTTGCAAAAAGCTAGTGGATTTACAAATTTTCATTTGCTGAATTTAGATTTTGGAAGTATGTTTATTCTCTTTTAAATTTGAATCATATAAATAACAATTTACAGAAAAACCTATTACTATTCATCTTTTTGAATCAATCAAAAAAATATTAAATTGTTACTTAAAATAATACATTTTAATCGAATACTAATAAAAATAACATTGTTTATATTAGTTAGTATTTTATTTTTATTATTATATAAATTTTAAAAATATCAACTTTATGATTTTTTTAAAATATATACGACCTAATAAAAATAAGGTTTCATGATTGAAATAAAAATTATGACTAAAGTATCCTATTTATGTTCCTTCTAAGTGACTTGATATATTGTGAAGCAGATGATAGTAATTTCTGGATGTTATTGTAAGATGAAGTATAACTTTGCTCTTAAGCCTACCTCTAAATAGTTGCAGCACTTTAATGGTATGGTGCTTTCTATTTAACAGGAAAATGACAGGCACATAATACATGTTGTATGAAGTTATGGAACCCCACCTTTTTGTTTTTTGCAAGCAAAAGAAAGATGGACCTGAGAAAGTCACACCGTTGGTTACTTACTATGTCTTGGATGGTTCGATATACCATGCACCATAGCTTTCCAATGTTTTCTCGGCTCGAATTGTGGGTGCTTTTTCTTCTTAAATAGGGCCCTTTCCTGACTATCTCTATTGTAGTTATATTTATTTGTGTATTAGGAAGTATAATTGGACTATTATCAGTGTTTCCTGACTACTCGTATAGGTTTCAATGATATGTAAAATCAGCATGGATTCTTTCAGCCATTCATTTTCTAGCTTTTCTTTTTACATGAGTCTCAAACGTAAGTTCGATTTTTTGCTTCAATTTTCAAGTCACGGCAGTTTTACCTCATCATAATGAAGAAATATGGTGTTTAATCTTGATTGTCTATGCATGCTGCAGCGACGAGCTCTATATTATATATCAAAAGCTTTCACTGCTGCTGCCTCAAAGTTGGAGAAGATTGGATATGGTATCATATGAGGGTCATGTTAGGAAACAAATAATAGAGCTCAAAATGAAAAAAAAACATGCACAAATCAACACAAGCAATTTACGTGGAAAAACTTTCTCGGTGTAGGAAGGAAACAACCACGACACTACTCTCCAAAACTTCCACTATCAAAAAACAATTGTACAACAGTTATCTCTAGGTAAAACTAGAAGCAAACAATAAACAACATCATCAAGAATACACTTCTTGGAAACTAACAATTATTTCAAGAAAAATGGAGAGATCTAACCCAATTTGTAGTCACTGTTCACTGCTCAGAATTTCTCAAACCAGTGAGCCAAATCCAAATCCCACCGTACAGATTAAATATTCTTGAGTCATGAACCTGCCTGCAAACTTTTAGCTTAATCGGACCACAAACAACCTTACATCGGAGCACTTGATGAAGGCTTGTTGGAGAAGGAGAAACTGAAAAACTGCTCTGAATTTTTCTACTAGCTGCAGCTCTTAATTTTTCTCTGCAAAAAAATACACACTGAACAAACCCTAAATGAGTTTATTAATGAAGCAATGAAATGAAACAATTACCTCTTCTTACTCCATTGGGATTTTAAGCCACATGGGCTTCACATGAGCTCCTCCAAATAAGAGGAAAACCCAACAAATCTCCCCCTTTTCTGATTAGGTGGAGGGATCCGCCATCCTGGCAATTGAACAAAAAACTTTAAGTTTTTCTCTTGACGCTGCTTTTGTTAGCATGTCAGATCCATTCTCATCATATGGATTTTCTCAAGTTCAAATAACTTATTGTTAAGAGTATCCCTTATCCAATGATACCTCACATGAATATGCTTTGATTTGTAGTGAAACACCGAGTTCTTTGCTAGGTGAATAGAGCTCTGATTATCGCAGAACAACATATATTTTTGCTGCTTGAAACCAAGTTCTCTCAAGAACTGTTTCATCCACAACAATTCCTTACAAGCTTTCGTTGCTGCAATAAACTCTACCTCTGTAGTAGAAAGTGCAACACACTTTTGCAATCTTGATTGCCAAGAAACTGCTCCACCAGAGAAAGTAATTAGATAACCTGAAGTATACTTACGAGAATCTTCATCTCTTGCCAAATCTGAATCAGTGTATCCAACTAACACTCGTTTTCCACTTCCAAAGCTAAGTGTTAACTTGGAAGTACCTCGAAGATATCTCATAATCCACTTTACTACATCCTAATGTTCTCTTCCTAGATTCGAAAGAAAATGACTAACAACTCAAACTGCATGAGCTATGTCTGGCCTCGTACACACCATTGCATACATTAAGCTTCCTACTGCTGAGGCATATAGAACCTTTTCCATATCTTCCTTCTCTTTATCTGTTGAAGGGCCTTGACTCGATCTCAACTTAAAGTGATTAGATAAAGGAGAAGAAACCACTTTATCTTTATCCATATGAAACCTTTCAAGTACCTTGTTGATGTACCGTTCATGTGACATGTACAACTTCTTTCTTTTCTTGTCTCGACAAATTCGAATACCAAGAATTTATTTTGCTGGCCCCAAGTCCTTCATAGCAAAGGACTTACTCAACTACTTCTTCAAATTATCAATCCTTGAAGAATTTCTACCAATAATCAACATATCATCAACATAGAGCAATAAAATGATAAAATCATCATCAGAGAATTTTTGCACAAAAACACAATGATTAGAAGTAGTCTTCTTGTAACCATGCTCCCCCATAACTGACTCAAACTTCTTATACCATTGTCTAGGTGCTTGCTTAAACCCGTAGAGGCTTTTCTTTAACCGACATACGTAATCCTCTTTTCCTTTAACCTCAAAACCCTATGGCTACTTCATATAAATCTCTTCCTCCAACTCACCATGAATAAAGGCAATTTTTACATCCATTTGCTCAATTTCTAAATCCAAGCTTGCTGTTAGACCTAGAACAACACGTATGGAAGACATCTTCACAGCGGGAGAGAAAATATCATCAAACAATACCTTTACTCTGACTGAATCCCTTGACGACCAGTCTAGCTTTGTATCGTGGTTGTGAATTGTGTTCTTCTTGTTTTACTCTATAGACCCACTTGTTCTTCAAAGCTCTCTTACCTTTAGGCAACTTTACCAGCTCAAACGTGTGATTGTCATACAGTGACTGCATCTCATCCTCTATAGCACCAACCCAGTGTTCTCTATTTCCATCTTCCATCGCTTATGCATAACATTGAGGTTCTCCCTCATATGTTAATAACACATACTCATCTGTATCATACTGTGTGGAAGGACGTCGGTCTCTGGTAGACCTTTTGGGTAAAATTTCTGGTTTTGGCAACTGATCAGTAGTCTGGTGATCTCTTTCAGCTTGCATATCTACATCATCTAAACCATGTTGGTCATCTTGAACATTTTGTTCCATCTGTACTGATAAAGGAACCGAATCTAGGTCAATCAAATCATCGCTATACTGATAGACTCCTTTTTCTATCTTCTCAACATCTTGTATAGTTTGATCTTCTATAAACACAACATCACAACTCCTTACCAGTTTCTTCTCAACTGGATCATAAAATCTATAGCCAAATTCATCCAGACATGACCAATAAAGATACACTATTGTGTCTTCACATTGAGCTTAGCTCTCTCATCTTTTGGTATATGCACAAATGCCTTGCAACCAAAATGATCATAAGAAACATCTTTGCTAGTCCAAACTCTATTTGGTACATCAAACTGAAGAGGAACACATGGTGTGAGATTAAGAACATGTACAACTGTATTCAAAGCCTCACCCCAAAAAGATCTTGGCAACTGGGCCTATGAAAGAAGACATCTTACTCTTTCAACCAATGTCCTATTCATTCTCTCAGCCAACCCATTTAACTGAGGAGTCTTGGGAGGTGTCTTTTGATGTAGAATGCCCTGATGCCTACAAAACTCATCAAAAGGACCTGAATACTCTCCCTCATTATCTGTTCTGATGCACCACAATTTCTTCCATGTCTGTCTCTCCACTAAGGCTTGAAACTGTTTAAACACATCTAATACTTGATCTTTGCTCTTCAAAGTGTACACCCATAACTTTCTTGAACAATCATCTATGAAGGTTACAAAATAACTAGCACCACCCAAAGTTTTTGTCTTCATAGGACCACATACATCTGAATGTACCAAATCAAGTATGTATTGTTTTCTTGAAGGAGGGGAACTCTTGAAAGAAACTCTATTTTGCTTCCCTGCCAAACAACGAGTACATCTTCTTAAACAAACATCATTCATTCCAGAAAGAAGATTCTTTTTAGTCAATACTGTCAAGCCTTTCTCACTCATGTGAGCAAGTCTCTTATGCCACAATTTTGCTATAAGCTCATCTGTCACAACATTAATAACGCCTTTGAAGAGTCTCATCTACAGTATATACAAACTGGAATGCTTGTTCCCATGAGTAACAACCATAACACCTTTTAGTAAGTTTCCATTTACCATTACTAAAGGTATTGCAATATCCTTCATCATCAAGTTTACCTGTAGAGATCAAGTTCAAACAAATTTCAGGAATATGTTTTACCCCTCTAAGAAGCCTCGTGCCATTATTCATCTCCAAACACACATCTCCAATACCAATGACTTTAACCAAGCCATCATTACCTAACTTCACTATCCCAAAGTCACCTGATGTATAGGATGTAAATAAGTCCTCTCGAGATGTATCATGAATGGAGGCTCCACTATCAATAACCCAACTGATATCGTGACATGAAACATTGACAACATTTTCATTATAAACAACAAGAAAGTCTTCTGAACTAGCGGTGGCAACTCGATCATTTTCCTTGCCAACATCACCCTTTTTTTCTTTGTCTTTCTTCTTGTTATCCCGCTTTAACTGTCTACAATATTTCTTGATGTGCCCTTTCATGCCACAGTGATGACACTCAACATTAGAAAACCTGTTGGACTTGCTTCTTCCTTTTTCTTTGCTCTTGAAACCTCTGCTTTTACCCCTCCCTATTCTTTTTGTAACCAAAATCTCTGACTGCTGAGAAGACCTATGTGATTTTATTCTCATTTCTTCATTCAAAATACTACTCTTAGCCAGTAGATCCATGTTGATTACACCATTTAGAGTTGAGTTACTTAATGACATTCTAAATGTTTCCCAAGAGTCTGGCAACATACCCAATAAACATAACCCCTGAATCTCATCATCAAACTTGATATCCATTCCAACTAAATGATTGATTATTCCTTGGAACGTATTCAAGTGATCTATCAACGGAGTTCCATCTTGGTACCTTAAAGCCATCAACTGCTTTATAAGAAACATTTTATTATTTCATGTTTTCTGAGCATACAACTCTTCAAGTTTATTCCATAGTGACTGTGCATGAATTTCCGCACTAATATAATTCAAAACATTATCATCTACCGATTGCCTTATATACCCACAGACTTGTCGATGTAACAAAATTCATTGTTCTTCAGATAACTTTTGTGGCTTCTCAGAGGCAAACACCGGTAAATGAAAATTTTTGACATAAAGGAGATCTTCCATTTTTCCTTTCCAAGTATGATAATTAGAACCATTCAAAGTAATCATTCTACTCAAATTTTCTTCCATTATTTAACACAAAAAATTCAACAATAATAACCACAGCTTTGATACCACTTTGTTAGGAGAATCACAATAGCAATTTGAACTTAATCAAGTTTCAAACATCGGAATTAAACCTATTCTCCTTCTTTTTATGAATCTTTTAGGAAACAAATAATAGAGCTCAAAATGAAAAAAAACATGCACAAATCAACACAAGCAATTTACATGGAAAAACCTTCTCAGTGTAAGAAGGAAACAACCACAGCACTCATTTCCAAAACTTCCACTATCAAGAAACAATTGTACAACAGTTATCTCTAGGTAAAACTAGAGGCAAACAATAAACAACATCATCAAGAATACACTTTTTGGAAACTAACAATTATTTCAAGAAAAATGGAGAGATCTAACCTAATTCGTAGTCACCGTTAACTGCTCAGAATTTCTTAAACCGGTGAGCCAAATCCAAATCCCACCATACAGATTAAAGAGTCTTGAGTCGTGAACCTTCCTGCAAAATTTCAGCTTAATAGGACCACAAATGACATTCCATCAAAGCACTTGATTAAGGCTTGCTGGAGAAGGAGAAACTGAAAAACTGCTCTCAGTTTTTCTGCTAGCTCCTGCTCTTAATTTTTCTCTGTAGAAAAGTATACACTCAACAAACCCTAAATGAGTTTATTAATGAAGCAATAAAATGACATAATTGTCAATTCTTACTCTATGGGCTTTTAAGCCACATGAGTTTCTCCAAATAACAGGAAAACCCACCAGGTCACTTGAGGTAGTTCATGCATGTTCTCTATTCAGACTATTATTTTTATAATGGTAACTTTTAAGTTATTTCTGTCATTTATGATGCAGTTGATTATGAGAACGAGACCATAACTGTTGAGCCAAAGGCTACTAAAGAGATAATTGACTTGAAGGAAGTAAAACGGGTTGATCAAATCCTTGCTTCCTTACAATGCAAGGTACTGTGTTAGGATAGTAATCACATTTCCCCATAATTAGTATTCAAAAGGGTTGCTCACAAAGTAATGAAGGATATGTGCCTTTTAAGGAATATATGATTCTGACTCTTCTGACAAATGTGATGCTGCTTTTAACAATAAATGTGGTAGAATAACAATATATTGCCATTATTGTGATTACCAAATCCCAATTCCAATCCATCCCCTCCCTTTTTCATGGTTTTCCCTTTGCACACATCGGTACAAAATTTATGTAAATAGGGAACACAATTATGAAGTTGGACAGTCAAAAATAGAACATTTAGCCAATAACAAGACTTTTGCATAATTGGAGGAATGAGAAATAGAGAATCTGAAACTTCACCAAAAGTTTTGCATATTTAACAAACCTAAAGCGTAAGCATGGTATGTGTGCCTGTGGAATGAGTTTTTAATAAGTGAATCCTTACCGTCAGTCTGTCACAATGTTACTATGTACTTGCCAGGGTCTCAGAATCTAGTTGTTTTCTGGCTAAGTACTCTGTTACCAAAGATCCATGAGTCACTATTTTTGCTAATACCAAAAACTTGATAAGTTTGTTTTTTTTTCAAGAGTTTAAGTACAAAGTATTTTATTCTTTCTGCTATTGCTATTCTCATCATAACCTAAAAATACCTGACCTTTTATCATTTATTTATGCAGCTACCCCCGACACCTCCCTCACCAGCATTTCCAGAAGGTTATGTTCCCCCTTCCACCACTGATGCAGAAAAGTCCCTGAAACCTAGCAAGTAGATAAGCCACAACAACTTCTTGTTGATCATACTCATTTTATATCGGGTATCATAAATTTACTTAGAGGTTAGATAAGCATTCCATGATTGACACTCTTGAACAGGTTGAAGAACTACTTATTATAGACCATTTGTTGTATATGCAAGAACAGATGTAGATTAAAAAACTTATTGTGTAAATTTGAGGTATTGTTTATATTCATGTAATCTGGCTGTTGGTATGCTCATATGTAGTAGATGCTTATATTCATAGGTATTATCCAATGCTTGCACAAACCCTTCGTCTATATCTCTGTTATGTGTAATTGATATGGGTATTACTAAATAATAATGTTGCTGCTGTTATTGATATGGGTAGTACTAAATAATAATGTTGTTGTTATTATTGATATGAGTATTGTCCAATGCTTGCAAGGACCCTTCGTCTAGATCTACGTTATGCGTAATTGATATGGGTATTACTAAATAATAATATTGTTGTTGTTATTGATATGGGTAGTACTAAACAATAATGCTGCTGTTATTATTGATATGGGTATTACTGATTTTTTTGAATTGTCTCTCAATTTTTCGTTTATATCGAGTATCATAATTTACTTAGAGGCTAGATAAGCATTCCATGATTGTCACTCTTGAGTAGGTTGAAGAACTACTTATTATGGACCATTTGTTGTATATGTAGGAATAGATGTAGATTGAAGAACTTATTTTGTAAATATGAGGTATTGCTTATATTCATGTAATGTGGCTATTGGTATGCTCATATGTAGTAGATGCTTATATTCATAGGTATTGTCCAACGCTTGCACAGACCCTTCATCTATATCTCTGTTATGCGTAATTGATATGAGTATTACTAAATAATAATGTTGTTGTTGTTATTGATATGGGTAGTACTAAATAATAATGTTGCTGTTGTTATTATTATGGGTATTTTCCAACGCTTACAAGGACCCTTCGTCTGGATCTCTATTATGCGTAATTGATATGGGTATTACTAAATAATAATATTGTTGTTGTTATTGATATGGGTATTACTGATTTTGTTGAATTGTCTCTCAATTTTTTGTTTTATATCGAGTATCATAAATTTACTTAGAGGCTAGATAATCATTCCATGATTGTCACTCTTGAACAGGTTGAAGAACTACTTATTATGGACCATTTGTTGTATATGTAGGAACATATGTAGATTGAAGAACTTATTGTGTAAATATGAGGTATTGCTTATATTCATGTAATGTGGCTGTTGGTATGCTCATATATAGTAGATGCTTATATTCATAGGTATTGTCCAACGCTCACACGAACCCTTCGTTTGTATCTCTATTATGCGTAATTGATATGGGTATTATTAAATAATAATGTTGTTGTTATTCATATGGGTAGTACTAAATAATAATCTTGTTGTTGTTATTGATATGAGTATTGTCCAACGCTTGCATGGACCCTCTATCTGGATCTCTGTTATGCGTAATTGATATGGGTATTACTAAATAATAATGTTGTTCCTGTTATTGATATGAGTAGTACTAAATAATAATGTTGTTGTTGTTATTGATATGGGTATTACTGATATTGTTGAATTGTGTCTCAATTTTTTGTTTTATATTGAGTATCATAAATTTACTTAGAGGCTAGATAAGCATTCCATGATTTTCACTCTTGAACAGGTTGAAGAACTACTTATTATGGACCATTTGTTGTATATGCAGGAACATATGTAGATTGAAGAACTTATTGTGTAAATATAAGGTATTGCTTATATTCATGTAATCTAGATGTTGGTATGTTCATATATAATAGATGTTTATATTCACAGGTATTGTCCAACGCTCGCACGGACCCTTCTTCTGTATCTCTGTTATGCGTAATTGATATGGGTATTATTAAATAATAATGTTGTTGTTATTCATATGGGTAGTACTAAATAATAATGTTGTTGTTGTTATTGATATGAGTATTGTCCAACGCTTGTATGGACCCTCTGTTTGGATCTCTGTTATGCGTAATTGATATGGGTATTACTAAATAATAATGTTGTTCCTGTTATTGATATGAGTAGTACTAAATAATAATGTTGTTGTTGTTATTGATATGGGTATTACTGATATTGTTGAATTGTGTCTCAATTTTTTGTTTTATATTAAGTATCATAAATTTACTTAGAGGCTAGATAAGCATTCCATGATTGTCACTCTTGAACAGGTTGAAGAACTACTTATTATGGACCATTTGTTGTATATGCAGGAAAAGATGTAGATTGAAGAACTTATTGTGTAAATATAAGGTATTGCTTATATTCATGTAATCTGGATGTTGGTATGTTCATATATAATAGATGTTTATATTCACAGGTACTATCCCACAGTGTCGTTTATTATAGACATTTTTATGACATTGTAATCATGATGTAACCTATATATTAAGAATAAATAAGTAGAGAGGATTCTTGTGTTTCAGATGTTGTATATGTATGATTATATTCATGAAAATTGGATGTTGGTATGCTCATACTAGATGTTGTTTTTTTATGAGGAAATTAATGTATTATGTCAAGGACAAAGATTTTGAAGAATAGTATTATTACAATGAGATTTACTTTTTTTCAAATTGATTTAGATTTTAGACTATATGATTAGTTAGCAGCCTTAAAGTTTTGTCATGTATATTTTATATTTTTGGAACTCTTTCATTAGTTAGTTTTTATTATATGTGTTTTATTGTATCGTTTTATTAAATTCTTAATGTAATATCTCTTTTAAATTTAATATAATTAATCTTAACTTTTTTAATTTTCTCAATTTATTTTAATTTATATTTGAAAATTAAATGTAACCGAAATAATAATAATTATTTTGATTATAAGTCTATGGCTTTGGTTATAGTAAAACCGTGGCCATAGGTGAGATATATGACCTCGTTATTGAACAACTGAGGCCATAGATACCACCTATGGTCACAGTTTTACTATAATCGAGGTCATAGGTAATGACTTTTGGTCTCTCTTATTTAGGTCTCGGTTCTTATAACCGTGGTCATAGATCTATGGTTATAGTTAAAAACCGAGACCATAAGTACATATTTTAGTAGTGAAAGAGGCGTTGAAAAAGAAAGAGTTAAGTTGAATTGATCCAACTTAATTAATGAATGCGTTATTACAAGAAAAATTGAGAGCCTAGAACCAAAAATGCAACTATAGAACACCGAAGTAGAAGAAGATTATTCTTGGTAAATTAATTATGTTAATTGAATACTATTTGGTGACTTGGGCGATCATGTGGCTTATAGAACCAGCCTCCTCTTTAGCAGCTTCCACAATCGAGTCCTGCAAAAGTTGAGATATACATAAGAGGTTGGATGGTACTCGACCATATTGTCCAAACCAATCAAAATGTTGAGGAAATTAAGCAGTGAGAGGTATAAAGAATACCAATTTTCTCTCTTCTTATAATTTTTACTATTTTCTCACATATGTTTTGATTGCTTGAAGAACCACGTCAACGTTGCCCACCCCACGATCAACTAATGAATAATTTTCTTATATATCTCATCAAATAAAATTGCAGTTATATTTTGGTTGAATAATAGCTAATAATTTCTAATTAGTACACAATTAAGGGCACTTTGGAAGATTAATTAGTAAAATTAGAAAGCTGGTAGCTACCTGCACAGCAACCAACCGTCCAACAATTCTCTTGCTTGATTCCTGAAGCTCCCCAGCAAGCAATAGTTCATCCAATATATAATAAGCCTGCATTTTATATATGCTCATGTTTAGTCAAAACACAATATGACAAATTGTGGAGGGAGAGACTATAGAGATAGAGAGAATCACCTTGTGAAAGTTAAAAATCAAGTCAAGCTCGCATACCTGATCAAAATAGTTCCATTAATCCAATTATAAATTGTTTATAATATAAATATTGTTCAATATATAGAAAACTAAATAAATAACTTAAAAGTCTCATAAGTTTCACGAAAAGTTCACCTTAGTAATTTTTTTTTAGGATAAATGCACTTAGATCTAACAAATTATAAAAGACTATAATGCACTGTTTATTTATTTTTTATTTTGTTGAGAAACTGTTTATGTAACTTAATTATGTGACAGAAGAACACTGCTCAAAGTGTGAACTTTATTAGGAGACTAATTTAATAGCTTCTCCTCTTAAAAAGAATTTGTTTCATATCTAATCTAAATTTTTTTAGGTAGTTTTATTTCTATATCCTTCTTAAATATTTTTGTACAACATCCTTTTTATATTCATATCATAAATCACTATTAAAAAAAAAGTTTAATACATTAATTTATTTTAAACATTATTTAAATTTAACTATGATTATTCGTAAAGGTTTAATATTATATACTATTTAATTAGATTCTGTTCAATATTATTTTAATATTATTTTTGTTGTTATAAGTTTTTGAAATGTTATTTTTTATAATTTAGTAGTGTTGTGAACATTATGCATATTTTTCAAATTTATTAACTAATATAAAAATTAATAATTTATGTTATAAAATAAATGTGTATTGAAAATGAAACATAAAAGGTTGAATAATGATGTTGATTTCTTTGCATAAGAAGCCATAAATAAAAAGAGTGCATACACTGCCAAAGTAGCGGTCGAGAGTTTCAACATAATGGTGAATGATTTCAAGGATCTCTAATTCATTGTCCTCTTGATCAATGCAAAAGCAGAAATAGAGGCTAGCATATCTATATTCCATGTATGCAATTAAACCCAAATGTTAACATTTTTGTTCAAATTGGTAATTATAAAAACTCATATATACGTAATATTCCTTATAATTTACCTTTTGTAAATAACTTTCAACCCGTTCCATTCCACAAAGTTGCACAACTTGGGACCCCGAGTTAGTACTAAGTTGCTCAATTCTCGAATCACCTTAACCATCACAAATTATTATTTATACCAATACATATACAATAAATTTAACAAAGAAGAGAATTTTGATCCAAAGATAGATGAAATAAAAAAATGAACATTAAATAAAATTGAATAAGATATACTTATTTTAGGATTGATATTTTTAGATTATTATTATTATTCTTATTTTGATACTATTTTTTTATCTATATTTTTAATTGAGATAAATTAAATACTTTTATTTAAGTTATTGATACATATTTTAATCAATTTTAATAATAATTAATACATCTAAGTTATCCCAATTTATTAAGAATATTATTAAATTTAGACAAAAAAAAAATCTAAATAAATAAGTATTTTATGTATCTTAGTTGAAAATTGATGTCAAATAAAATAAAAATATCCTAATTTATTGAGAATACCCTTAAATTTGGATAAAAATTTATTAATAACCTAAATGAAAAGATATTTTATATATCTTAGTTGAAAATTGATGTCAAATAAAATAAAAATAAGATAGTTTAAAATTATCGATTCTCATGTTTTATATGAAAGACACTGAATAGGTGAAGAAAAAAAAAACCTTAGCTCGTTCCTTCTGGGAATAAGGTGAATACCACTTGGTCAGTCTCACTTTTCCTTGTCTACTAATAAGAATTACATAATGAATCTGGATACAAGAACAAAATAGAGAAAGTGAGATATGAAATCAATTATAGTTTATATATAAATGGATGAATGAAAAAACAAATTAAAATTATAGTTACCATGTCTAGTGAAATCAGAGAGATCTGCTCTAGCCTTCCTTATGATCTGACTAAAAATTGCCAAATGTAATCCAAAATTGACATAAAAAGAGGGCGGGTTTTGCTTAAAATTTGGATCTTACTCGAAAGACCCGCTTCAATTTCAAATTCTTTCAAGGGGCTTATTCTTAGGATATTATCACAACTACTCAAAATTAGGTGCGTTATCGTTGTAAAACGATACGTCTAAAAATCTCCTAAAAATACATACAAAATTGTCTCAATACGTACGTGTATGAAGTCTTCAACCTTCTCCTTCTCATTTTAATACCAATCAATTATGTAACTGTTTTTATTGTAAAAACATAAAAAAATATACACTAAACATGCATTAAATGGATTTTTTTAAATTTAATTTTACAAATCTCACTTACCATTACTCTTCCTTATCATAGATATTTATATAGTAATTATAAGTTATAATAATCACAAATCACAATTAATGAGATATTTATAATATTGTAATTTTTAAATAAAAAACAATAAATTAAAAAATTTCTTTTATCTAGTTATTAATTAGTGGAAAGTAAGTCAACTTATTGATTTACAAAGACAAAACAATATCTATAAAAAATTATAATTAGTGCCATCAAGCATCAAACATATATATGTGTTTAAAAAATTATATGTAAATTGTATTAAGAGAGATTAAAAATAAAATATTATAATAATTTGATGATTTTATTTTTACAAATTGGACATATTAATTGAGTGATTTATCAAACTAGTAGGATCAGCCAATGTTTCACCGAGACTTTAGGCCTCAAAAATCCACTTTTAGAAATAGCTAAAAATGTGGTAACTTCTTTGTAATCCAAAATCCTATATAAAGGCCGGTTTCAATTTCAATAAAAGTTAAGAAATTTAGAGTTTTAAAACTAAAATAGATTAAGAATCAACTGGTACTTTTATCAAGTTGAAGGTTCAAAGCTGTTGGGAAAATTAGGTATATTTTTCCTATTCTAAGTAGTAACTATTCAGTTATAATTTAAATGAATAGAACTCAAACTAACCCGACAAAATAATGCTATTGAAAATATAATGCTAAAATAAACTAAAACAGATATTGAAACAAAAATATTAAAGCAGAAAAATAATAACACCAGAAATTTAACGAGGTTCGGTACAAATGTTACCTAGGTCCTCGGGCGTCGTTGACCACTTCCACTATCTCCAAATGGATGAATTCCAAAATTACAACTAATTGGACAAAATTGAGCTAATCAATTACCCTTACAAAAGAGAGGAAGATTTACAAATTTTAGGATGTTTACAAATGGTGAAGGAAGGCTTTATTTATAGCCCCAAATCCAACACCCATCTTCATTCCTAACCAATGTGGGACTTTTCTAATTTGCTCACTAAGGAGCTATTTAACAAATCTCCACCTTAACGACTTAGTAATATTAAATGATTTCTTCAATTACTAGATCAGCGACGCCAGTGCCAATTCAGATTTGCAGGATGTTAATCAAGTCCAGACAATGTTTGAACTTGATTGCTGTTACCACCTTGGTCATCATATCTGCAGGATTCTCTGTCGTACTAATCTTCTGAACTAGTACTCCACCTTCTTCAATAATCTCTCGCACGAAATGATTACGAACGTCAATGTGCTTTGTACGTGCATGGTAGACTTGGTTCTTTGCTAAATGAATAGCACTTTGACTATCACAAAACACCTTAATATGTTTTTGACCAACTCCCAAGTCTTCAAGCAAACCTCGTAACCAAATAGCTTCCTTCACAGCCTCTGTAACTGCCATATACTCTGCCTCTGTAGTAGACAAAGCAACTGTGGACTGTAAGGTAGACTTCCAACTGACTGGTGCTCTAGCAAGAGTAAACACATAACCAGTAGTTGATCGACGTTTATCTAAATCTCCTGCATAGTTGAAATCACAATATCCGACTGCACATTGACCAACAATATTAACCTGCTGAAATACTAAACCAACATCTACAGTATTTATAATATACCGTAGAATCCATTTCACAGCCAACCAATGTCCTTTACCAGGATCATGCATGTACTGCCACAAAGACCAACCGCATGTGAAATGTCAGGTCTTGTACACACCATTGCATACATCAAGCTACCAACCGCATTTGCATATGGTACCTTTGCCATATATTCTCGTTCTGCATCATTTTTAGGAGATAATTGAGCACTAAGCTTGAATTGAGGAACTAGCGGAGTACTTACAGGTTTTGTCTGTTCATTCATACCAAAACGTTATAGTACCTTCTTCAAATATTGACTCTGGGTCAAACTAAGCTTCCCCTTCTTCCTGTCTCTGCTTATCTCCATACCGAGAATCTTCTTGGCTTCTCCCAAATCTTTCATTTCGAACTCCTGACTTAGTTGAGCCTTCAACTTCTCAATTTCTGCTTGGCTCTTCGACGCAATCAACATATCATCAACGTACAATAGAAGGTAAATGAAAGACTCATTTTGTAGCTTGCGAAAATACACACAATGATCATGTGTGCTTCTGGTGTACTTATGTTGCAACATAAACTGATCAAATCATTTGTACCATTGCCTTGGAGATTGCTTCAATCCATACAATGATTTGTTCAGCTTACAAACCCAATTCTCTTTACCAGCAACATTAAACCCTTCTGGCTAAGACATATAGATTTCCTCTTCTAAGTCACCGTGTAGAAACGCGGTTTTCATATCAAGTTGAACTAGTTCCAAATCAAATTGTGCTACCAAGACTAACAAAATTCTAATGGAGGAATGTTTTACAACTGGAGAAAATACCTCATTATAATCGATTCCCTCCTTCTGAGCGTAGCCCTTAGCTACCAACCTTGCCTTGTAGCGAATACCATCTTTGTTAGGAAATCCATCTTTCTTTGCATACACCCATTTACATCCAATTGCCTTCTTGCCTTTAGGTAGTTGTGTCAACTTCCATGTTTTATTCTTCTGAAGAGACAGAAGTTCTTCATCCATGGCTTCCTTCCATCTTTCAACTTCAGGGCTTCTGATTGCTTCTTTATATATGGAAGGAATATCATCATGCACAACTGAAAGTGCACAGGCCACTGTATTCTTAAACTGAGCAGGTAGGTCTTCAAAATCCTTGTATCGAGCAGTACCTTGACATTTTGTCGTCGTGGCCTATCATCTGCAGCTTTCTTCTTGTTCTTTGTGGAGGTTCTTGGGTTAAAACCTCTTCATCCGATTCATCTTCTCACAATGGAGGATCGACTGTCTTATCTTCACTAATTGGATTAACAATTTTGCTTTCAAACTCCACTTGTTTTGGAGTTTGCTCCACCTGCTCTAAAGTGCCATCAATCTTCCTAGTTACCTTTTGCAACAAGGCAGATTCATCAAAGGTAACATCTCTGCTAAAGATTATCTTTTTTGTTTCAAGACACCATAGTCGATATCCTTTAGAACCAGAAGGGATCCCCAAAAAAATGGCTTTCTTGGCTCTTGGGTCCAACTTTGATTCCATTACATGGTAGTATGCAATTGAACCAAACACATGTAAGAAATCGTAATCTCTAGCAGGTTTTCCAGATCATACCTCCATAGGCGTTTTTCCTTCAAGAGCAGACGATGGTAAACGGTTGATGAGATGACATGCATACGTCACAGCCTCAGCCCAATACTGCTTGCCTAAACCAGCATTTGACAACATACATCGAACCTTCTCCAGCAAAGTCCGGTTCATACGTTCTGTAACTCCATTTTGTTGTGGTGTTTTTCGAATAGTGAAGTGTCGCACTATCCCTTCTTCTTCACAAACTTTCATAAATGGATCATTTGTGTACTCAGTGCCATTATCAGACCTCAGATGCTTGATCTTTTTACCAGTCTGAGTCTCAATCATCTTCTTCCATTTGAGAAAAATTCCCAGCACTTCATCCTTCTTCTTCATGAGATACACCCAAACTCTTCTGGAAAAATCATCAACGAAAGTGACATAATAATGTTTGCCACTCATGGATGGAGTTCTTGTTGGCCCCCATACATCAGTATGGATGTAATCCAAAATGCTCTTTGTATTATGGAGAGCAGTGCCAAAGCTTACTCTTTTCTGCTTTCCCAATACACAATGCTCACAGAATTCTAACTTGTCGGTTCTTGCACCTTTTAACAAGCCTTGCTTTACTAGAATCTGCAAAGCTTTTTCACCAGCATGTCCCAAACGCATATGCCATACCTTGGTAGTTTCTAAATCTCTTTCTTCCACTGAAACTGCTGCTGATGCTATCCCAATAACCGTACTACCAAGGTAGTAGTACAAGTTATTCTTCCGAACACCTTTCATCGCCACAAGTGCTCCAGAAGTAACCTTCAATGCCCTATTTTGTATGGTTATAGTGAAGCCTTTTGGCAATGAGATTCTTCTTCATATCTGGAACATAATGAACATCTGTCAAGACCCTGGTTGAGCCATCTTGATTCTTCAAACGAATTGTACCGATTCCCAAAACTTTGCATGGATAATCATTACCCATGAAAACAACTCCACCGTCTAGTTCTTCAAAGTTAAAGAACCACTCCTTATTAGGAGACATATGGAAAGTACATGCTGAATCAAAAATCCAATCACCAGGATGAGATGCTGTTGACGAACCAACCAATGCAAAATCTGAATTTGAATTGCTTTCAGCTACACATGCATCAGATTGCACAGCTTTTCCTTTCTTTTGCAGCTTCGGACAATTTTTCTTCCAATGGCCTTTCTCATGACAAAAGGCACATTCATCTTTACCAAGTCTTCCTTTTGATAGAGATCTACCTCTCCTTCCTTTCTGTTGTGTTTGCGGACGTCCTCTTACAGACAATGCCTCTGCTGCTTCATTCCTGCTTTCTCTTTTATCTTTCTTTCTAATTTCATAACTATACAAAGCAGTACAAAACTTCCTCAAAAGATACTTTATCCTTCCCAATGAGTAAGCTCGTAATAAGATGATCAAACTCATCAGGAAGGGAGGCTAACAACATCAAGGCTAAATCTTCATCTTTAAAAGTTTCATCCATATTTAACAAATCTGCTACTAATTGATTAAAAGCAGTAATGTGGTCGTTTATTGTAGTACCTGGAAGGTATTCAAACCGGAACAACTTCTTCTTCAAATAGAGCCGATTCTGTCCACTTTTCTTCATGAACTTGTTCTCCAACGCCTTCCACAACTTACTTGCGGATGTCTCCTTCATGAGCGTATACTTTTGTTCTCTTGAGAGACACGAACGGATTGTACCACATGCCAATCGGTTGATATTTTTCCACTCTATTTCATCTGCTCCATCTGGTTTCTCTTCTTCAATAGCGATGTCTAGACCTTGTTGAAACAGAGCATCTAGAACTTCGCCTTGCCACATGCCGAAATGACCGGTTCCATCAAACTTCTCCACCTCGAACTTTGCATTCATCACCATAGTTCTGCTTGACGTGGATGACTGGCCTTTGTTTGAAAGAAATTTTTCTTCCGCCATTTCTTCAAATTACAACAACTAGCAACTATATTCCAATAGCAAACAAACGGAATACAAACAAATGCCTAGGTAGAAAACCTTCGGCTCTGATACCAATTGTTGGGAAAATCGGGTATATTTTTCCTATTCTAAGTAGTAACTATTCACTTATGATTTAAATGAATAGAACTCAAACTAACCCGACAAAATAATGCTATTGAAAATATAATGCTAAAATAAACTAAAACAGATATTGAAACAAAAATATTAAAGCAGAAAAATAATAACACCAGAAATTTAACGAGGTTCGGTACAAATGTTACCTAGGTCCTCGGGCGTCGTTGACCACTTCCACTATCTCCAAATGGATGAACTCCAAAATTACAACTAATTGGGCAAAATTGAGCTAATCAATTACCCTTACAAAAGAGAGGAAGATTTACAAATTTTAGGATGTTTACAAATGGTGAAGGAAGACTTTATTTATAGTCCCAAATCCAACACCCATCTTCATTCCTAACCAATGTGGGACTTTTCTAATTTGCTCACTAAGGAGCTATATAACAAAAGCAGTGACCAGACATAAGCAGAAGAGTTGTCTGATGGATGCTGGGAGATGTTGGTGGAGATTGTGGGTGGATAGAAATGGTGGTTGAGGATGGGTGGAGATGAAGGTTGCAAAGAAGGGTACTGATGGGTTAGGTTTGTTTGAAAAATGAAGCTTTTTTAATAAACATAAAAACAAAGCATAAAGGGAAGGTGGTGAGAGTAGGGATAAGTAAATTCCACATGCATCTTAAAAGGCTAGCTAACCTTTTGTGTTATAGAGGCACTTATCAGCATATTACACATTGACAATGTTAGAGTCTTTAATGCATTTAAATTATTTTTTAATAAACATAAACATAACACACAAAAGAAGGCAAGAGTAGGGATAAGTTAATTCTATCATACATTCCAAAAGTCTATCTGACATTTTGAGTTAGGCAAGGAGAGAAAGAAAAATGAAGAGTATGGTATGGTTAGTGTTTTTAGAAAGAAGTAAAAGCTTCATACTCTCACTCTAAAAAACTCACATTTATGTTTTCTCACATAAATTTTTTATTTTATTTAAAATAATTACATTACTCATATACTCATGAGACTCAAATCCTAAATATTTTACATATATGAGTAAGTTACATGCCTTTAAAGTAAAATGCAAAATGGACTAGTGGCTCAGGATACTTGAGTGCATATTCATGTACTCTAGTATTTACTGCCTTATGCTTTTTCTTGTGAATAGAGTTTGCAGCCATTGCAAAATCACAACATTGTTTTGATAAAAGTTTTACTATGATGACAAATAGCATATTTTAGGAGGACTTCTTGTGCTATAGATTTAAGAGGTTTACTAGTGTCGAGTAATATTGTGTTCGAATCCCTAAAATAGAGCTTTGTATTATAAAGGTATTTATGCAATCTCCACCTCTGTTGTAAGTTGCCGAGTAAATAAGATTTAGAAAGTACTTTGCATAAATTTCTGGTGAAATTCATAACCTGTAGCATTATATTAATTCTCTGTTAACCATAAAAATAAAAAAATAAGAAGTAAAATAAATTTTCTACGAAAATGATGGACCACAAATTTCGCCAATGCTTTTGTGAAGGTAGCTTATTGATTGAATTTTGAAATGTTCATAAGAAGGAACAATATTAAATAGTCAAATGCTTCAAATTTATTTCAAACCCAATATATGTAGTGATGTATTTATATATGTACAAGAATGTGTTAAATGTATGGTGAAAAACCTTTTAAACCAAAGCACATATCCCAAATAAACCCTTGCCTCTTGAATATATATATCATTTTTTTCTAAATAGATGTGTTGAAAATTGAGAGTAACTGCTGGAGTTAAGAGCTTGCTGAAAAGAAAAAAAGAAAAAATCTGCAGCTATTGAAAATAGAGAAGCCGAGAGATAGAGCTTCCATCTCTTCTCAAACCACCATCGTCGTCCTAGCTACCACCAGTCATCTTTTGTTTGCAACCAACCATCAACTAGCAATTCAGCTTTCACCAACCTCGGTGTGTGCTTCCACCATCTTCACTGCTCCTATTTTTTTTTGTCAGCATTTTCACCATCCATTAGCAACAAAGCTACTACTTATTCAAAAGTTTAGAGGAGGGTGGAAAATATGTAGTAATCAACTAATTTTTTTATATGGTAATATTTGATTAAATAGCAAGTTTATTAATTTATCTTATTATATATTACCAGTAAATTAGAGGGAGTTATTATTCTGGTGGAGTATTTGGATTTTGGTATATTTTGTGAAGCTTTTTGAATATCGGTGTTTGTATCTCCATTTGATTATTAGTAGATTTTTCTCGGTGTGCCGTCGTAAGTGGAGTAGACTTTTCATATTGAAAAGTTGAATCACTTAAATCATTGTGTGTCATCTATTTTATCACTACATACTATTTGCTGTTACCTATTATTAAATATTTATGCAACCAAAATTGGACCAAAAACTTTACTTCTGCAAGTGCTAAATTATAACAAATTGGTATCAGAGCATTGAGTTATTCTACTATTTATTGGAGCTGATCAAGTTTTCTCTTTTGGTTTTATTTTGAGCTCTTGGTTATCTGATTGGTTTTATATTTTCTGGGTTGTGCTTCTCTTTATTTAATATTGGATTTTCTATCATGGCAGAAAAATACAAAATTGAGAAATTCAATGGTAGGAATGATTTCAGTTTATGGCGAATGAAGATATGAGCCATATTAGTTAAAGAAGGGCTCGTTAAGACACTTGAAGGCAAGGATAAATTGTCAGAAAAATTAACTGATGAAGAAAAGATACATTAATGGAAAATGCTCTTAGTTTAATTCAATTATCTTTGTTTAATGAGGTACTACGCGAGGTTGGTGATGAGGAATCTCCTGTTGGGTTATGGATTAAATTAGAGAATTTGTATATAACCAAGTCTTTGACAAGTCGGTTATATTTAAAATAGTGTTTGTATACATTCATAATGTCAGAAGGTACATCTTTACACGATCACCTTGATGAATTTACTAAAATTATTTGTGATCTAAAAAATGGTGGTGTTAAAATTGATGATGAGGATCAGGCCTTAGTTCTATTATGTTCTTTACCTCATTCATTTGAACATTTTGTTGATACAATGCTATATGGTTGAGACATTATTTCTTTGAAGGATGTTAAAACAGCTTTGAATTCTAAAGAGTTGAAGAAAAAGGTGTTTACTAGCAACAATGATAATAGTAGTGGTTTATTTGTCAAAGGTAGAAATCAAGAAAAAGGTACATGCAATAATAGAGAGAATTCTAGATCCAAATCTAGAAAAAGAAAAGATAAATGAAACTATTTTCGTCAGGAAGGGAATTTGAAAGTAAATTGTCTGAAACTCAAAGGTAAAGGAAAATCTACCATAACGTTTTTTGGTACTAATGATGTTACTGGTATTGTAGATAGTTCTCGTTCTGATGGTGAAAATGTTCTATCAGTATCTATTGATTTTTCTAGAGATGTTTGGATTTTTTATCCGGGTTGCATTTACTATATGTGCCCCAATAGAGATTGGTTAACTTTTTATCAATCTATTAATAGTGGCGTTGTCTTGATATGAAACAATATGTCCTGCAAGGTTGTTTGTATTGGTACTGTCCAAATTAAGATGCATGATGGTATTGTTTGGACTTTGAAAGATGTTTTCCATGTTCCAAATTTGAAAAATAACTTGTTATCTTTTGGTTACTCTTGATTAGCAAGGCTATAAGTATGTAGCTGAAGGTGGAATTTTAAGAGTTAGTAAGGGTGCTCTCATGTTATTAAAGGGAATTTGTCGCATGGCTTTAGTATGCTTAAGGGTAGCACTGTTATTGGCAGTATTTCAGTTTTATCCTCGTTAGATCAAGATTCAAATACTACTCAATTATGACATATATGGCTAGGGCCTATGAGTGAGGCAAGGATGTCTATTTTGAGCAAACGAGATTTGCTTGGTAGTTTGAAAACTAGGAAGCTTGATTTCTATGAGTATTGTGTCTATGGAAAGCATCGTAGGGTCAAGTTGAGTACAACCATCCATAAAATGAAAGGTATTGTTGATTATATTCATTTAGATCTTTGGGGTCTTTCTCGTGTTGTGTCAAAGGGTGGTACTCGGTATATGTTGACTTTTATTGATGACTTCTCCCTTCCTACTTATACTCATGTTAATGATTGTAAACTTGAGCCTAGGGCATTGAAATGCATATTTTTAGGGTATCCTTTTGGGGTGAAGGGTTATAGATTATGGTGTGTTGAACCGAAGTCACCTAAATTTTTGATTAGTAAAGATGTTAAGTTTGACGAGGTTTCCATGTTGGAAAAGAAAAAGGAGTCTATTGTTGCAAGTAAAGACCATGGTGTTAGTGAGCAGGTAGAGCTTGAGAGTAGAGCTCCTAATCAAGTGCAAGAGGGCATTTCAGATTAGCCATTTATGGATGAGAGAGATGATTCTACTCATGATGTAGTATAAGAGAAACATGAGTAACCATATAGTATCACTAAGGGTAAAGGAATAAGAAAGATTCTTCGCCCTAAGAGGTACATAGATGTAGACTTAATTTCTTTTGCATTGTCTATGGCATAGTCTATTGAGATGCATGAACCTTCTAATTATCATGAAGTTGTCACTTGTGATGTGTCTGTTTAGTGGTTGGTTGCTATGAATGAAGAGATTGAATCACTTCATAAGAATTATACTTGGGAATTGGTGAAACCGCCTAAGGGCTAGAAGATTGTTGGAAACAAATGGGTCTTCAAGATAAGGAAGGTATACCTGAGGTTGAAGCAGCTAAGTTCAAAGCACGTGTTGTTGCAAAGGGTTATTGTCAAAAGAAAGGGTATTGACTTCAATGAAGTATTTTCACCTATTGTGAAAAATATAGCTCTATTCGTGTGTTGCTTGCTATGATTGCATTGTTTGACATGGAATTAGAACAACTTGATATTAAGACAACCTTTTTACATGGTGAACTTGAGGAAAAAATATATATGCATCAACTAGAGGGATTTGTTATTCCAGGTAAGGAAGATCATGTTTGTTTATTGAAAAGTCTTTATATGGGTTGAAGTAATCCTATAGGCAATGGTATAAGTAGTTTAATTCTTTTATGATTGATCGTGGTTACTCTAGGAGTGATTATGATAGGTGTGTTTATCATAAAAGATTCCATGATGGGTTTATCTGTCTATTTGTTGCTTTATGTTGATGACATGCTTATTGCTTCTAAGAATAAGTTTGAGATTCAGAAATTAAAGTCTCAACTTAGTGGTGAGTTTGAGATGAAATATTTGGGTGCAACGAAGAAAATTTTGGGCATGAAAATTTACTGGAATAGACAAGTGTGCAATCTTTATTTGACTTAGAAAAGTTATATTGAAAAAGTTCTTGAACACTTTGGTATGAAAGAGTCTAATCCTATGAGTATGCCGTTAGTTGCACATTTCAGGCTTTCTTTGGATTTGTCACCATAGTTAGAAGAAGAAGAGCAGTACATGTCTCAGGTTCCATATGCTAGTGTCATTGGTAGTTTGATGTACGTTATGATTTGTACTCATCTAGACATTTCATATGCAATTAGTATTATTAGCTGATATATGGTTAATCCTGGCTAGGGTCATTGGTAAGCATTGAAATGGATACTTTGGTATTTGAGAAGCACATCTAATTTTGATTTGGTATATAATGGAAGTTCTAATTCCAGTTGCAATGTTATTGGTTATGAGGACTCTGATTATACTGGTGATTTGGATAGAAGAAGATCTCTGACAAGTTATGTCTTCACTATTTCTCATTATTTCATTAGTTGGAAGGCTACTTTACAGTTTATAATTGCTTTGTTTATTGTAGAGGCAAAATATATGGTAGCAGCAAAAGTAGTGAAAGAAGTCATTTAGCTTAGAGGTTTGGTATGTGATTTGGATTTACAACATGATACTTCTGTTGTATTTTGTGATAGTAAGAATGCGATACACTTGACCAAGAATACTATATATCATGAAAAAGATAAACATATTGATGTCAGATATCACTTCGTTCGTGACATTATCTCTCAGGGTGCTATTATTGTCAATGAGATAATCACTACAGAGAATCCAGCTGATATGTTAACTAAACCAGTTTCATTCAATAAGTTTAAGCATTGCTTGGACTTGATTGGTATTTGGAGAAGATGATTACCCTTCGGTGCTTTGGAGGATGATTATTTGGTATTATGAGGAATTTCATATTTGAAGAACTTGTTTTTGGTTTTGAGACAAGGTGGAGATTTGTTAAATATATGGCCCAAAACCTTTTAGCTCATATCCCAAATAAACCCTTGCCTCTTGAATATATATATCATTTTATCTTTCTCAACAGATATGTTGAAAATTGAGAACAACCGCTAGAGTTAAGAGTTTGTTGAAAAGAAAAAGAAAAATTTTGCAACTGTTGAAAACAAAAGCCAAGAAACAAAGCTTCCATCTCGTCTCAAACCACTAGTGTTGTTCTAGCTACCACCAGTCAGCTTCTGTTTGCAACCAGCCATCAGCCAATAGTTCAGCTTTCACTAGCCTCAGCGTGTGTGTCCACCATCTTCGTTACCCCTATTTTTTTCGATCAACATTTTCACCGTCCATTAGCAACAGAGCTGCTACTTGTTCAACAGTTTAGAAGAGGGTCAAAAATATACAATAAGTGACTGATTTTTCTATATGGTAATATTTGATTAAATAACAAGTTTATTAATTTATCTTGCTATATATTACCAGCAAATTAGAGGAAGTTATTATTCTGGTGGAGTATTTGGATTTTGATATATTTTGTGAAACTCTCTTAATATTGATATTTGTATCTCCATTTGATTATCGATGAATTTTCCTCGATATCGTCTTCAGTAGAGTAGACTTTTGACATTGAAAAGTTGAACTATTTAAATCATTGTGTATCATCTATTTTTTCATTGTTTATTATTTTACTGTTACCCATTATTATATATTTGTATAATTAAAATTGAACCCAAACTTCAATTACAAAAGTTCTAAATTATAACAAAATATGTAACTACTCGCATGGAAGAAACTAATATATACGGCTTCCATTGTTGCACATGTCATAGACTAATGCAAAAAGAGCTAGAGAGAAAACAAGGAGAAGAAAGGTACAATTAGTCAAAAGGCTAGCATTTTGCCCAATCCAATATGAGTTATGGGTATTGGGTTGGGTACCCACTACTCACAAACTACTCACAAACGAAAGCACTCAAGGGAAAACATATCCTTTATTAATTTAATCTGAATCAACCAAAACAATGTTTGGTATGAAATTTATCAGTTAAATTTTACAATGTACAAATTAATTTCAAGATATGGTGTCCTTGTCTGATGGAAAGGGAAAATAATAGAAGTTAGATGGTGTATAATTTTTTTACATATTTATACGAAATTTTTGTAAGGGTATGCACAATTTGTATGGAAGTTAAGATATTGAAAAACAATTATGAATAATAACATTAATAGTGAAGAAACCATATTATGAAAACAGACTAATTCAATTTGTATTATGAATATTTTTGTATAATATTTTAATTTAAAACACATCACATACAATGGCCCAATAGAAAGTTGTTGAGTAGGTGTTAGAATTGACAACAAAATTTTGTGGAAGGCAATTTTTCATGATATACTGGGGGCCTGTAGGAGAGGGAACGTACAATATCTTATTTACAAAGACGAAGCAACATAGAAGAACATGGGTTGAACATATCATTATAAACAGCAACTATTAGTTGTGATTTGTGAAGAAGATCAAGTGGTCCTCCCTGTGAATAAAATTTATTAAAAAAAAACTAATAATTAAAGGCAAAAACATAAAATACTCATTATAGTCGGTGGAAGACAGTAAACATTAGGATTAAGAAGAGGAAATAATTTTTTATTATTTTTATTTTTTTTTATAAAGTAAAAGATTAAGATAATTATATAACCACCACATGTCCGCGACTTTATGTAAGATTTTCTTATAAGAGAATAAAAAGAAAAAGAAAAAGAAAAAGAGACACGGTGAAGGCCGGTGATTCTATGTTCCAATATTAGTTCTGCCTATTCCTATCATCCCCTCTACACTTTCATTACATAATGTTTTTCTATTGAGGTAGGTATTTATACTAATTTATTAGTGAAATTTAGTTTTTTTTATTTTAAAAATATTTTCATTTGATTCTTTAATTTTGTAAAAAGTATTTTAATGATTTTTCATTTAAAATATTATTATTTTCTATAAAGTAATTAAAATGCGATTAAAATATAAGTATTTTACCGTGATAAAAGTGAAATTTAATATGAAATATTTTAAGAAAAATTAAACAATTATAAAATTCACACAAAATTATTTAAACATATATTTTAATTTTTAATAAAAATTTAAAATTAATAAAATATTAAAATAAAATAATTTTAATTAATAAATATTAAAAATAATTATTTTAAGAATTTTTTTATATTAATTTTAACTTTAATATTATTAAATATTCGTGTTTTAATTGTTTTTAATTACTTATAGAAAAATAATAATATTTTAATAAAAAAATATTAAAATAATATAATTTATTTTTAATAAATAATTTAATGAATTAAATGATAAGGTTTACTTAATGGATTAAAAGAAAAAAATAATATCATATATTTTATATATTTCTTTTAAAGATTCATTAATAATATATTTTATTCATAGAGAAATCATGTACAGATGATTAACAATATTAGTTAGTCTGAAGTAAAAGTAATTTTGATTCTTTTTCATCATGAAAAAAAAAAGAGAGTTCATGCTCTAACTGTTGCACCTAATTATGCACTAGTTTTTTTTTTCTCACCAAAGTATACTGTTCTTACATTAGTAACTTAGGACAATAAATGGTGGTATGTATAATGTACATAGTACTTAATTAACACTTTAATTTCCTCAAATCATTATGGATTTTAATTTATATTATATTTTGTTCTCTTATTATATAGATTGGAGCTTGCATCTTTTCGAAAATGTCACGTCTTCTTTTGCTTTTGGTGACAGAACAAATTTGTTCTGAAAGCTTTAGATTTTTTCTTTTTGTAACAATCGAAAGCTTTAGATTTTGTTTTATCTAGACATTGTATGCACTTGCACTTTCATGTTTAAAAATTATTAATGTTATATTTGTTTAAGATTTGAAAAAGATTGAGAGCATTTTAACACAGGATAGATGTAATTAAAACAAGTTAACATTTAGTTTGTGATTTTAATTGAGTAAAGAAAAAATGTCGAATCCATACAAGAGTAAAAAGTATTTAAAGAAAAGTGAGAATTGATACAAGTAAAAATAATAATAATAATAAGAAGAACTTAAAAGAAGAATAAAAAAGAAAATTCCTCTTATATCAAACATCAAGTGAGGTAGCGCCATATGATTGGATAACAAGCAACCTTCGATTCATAAATCAAGTATTGCTTTACTCTAAATTCTTTCATCAATCCATCTAAAAAAAAGTAGTAACTACAATTGAGTTTGAGTTTTACCTGTACACCTGGACACCTTCTTTAAACCAAACTTCTAGCATATTTGATGTAACTTATCAATGAAAAGGGGAAAAAATTTAGACTCTTGATCTTCTCCTTCATCAGATTTTAAGAAAATAGAACAAAATGTTTTCCAAATACAATATGATCCGCGGTACATACTTGAATAGAATAATGATTTTACTAACCAAATATATGGGCATGCAAATACCAAAAAATAACGAGATAAGTTTATATAGATCCCTACCTATGTCGTAAAATCTTCGGATTGTTTATGACAATCACTCGATAGCAAAAAATCAATTAATAGAATAAAAAGAGTCTACAATTCAACAAAAATATATCTCTAATACCTCTATCAGATCAAATACCTATGCTCATTGCTAATATGTTGCCCTTTCTAGTTGCATAGATAGCTATTACAATCCAAGCTATATCATGTTCTCCTCCTGAAACCTACCACCACCTTGTGGGGTGATTAGACACCAACACTCAATATTTATGAATATTAAGGATAGGAATATCAAAGCACTTGGACCTAAAAGTAATTTAAGTCTCATGTGTTAATTTGCTTTTAATTAACCCAATCTCGATAAAACAATATGTGTTAAAAAATCTCAAGAATCACAAATACCAAAACCACACTCGATGTATTAGCAATCTAGAAAAAGAAAAAATTATTTTTGAAAACAATAAGTTTCGAATTCGCCATAATTTCCCCATGTATTTCTAATTACTTAAACAATTAAAAGAATAAGTATTTATAGAAAAATTAGAGTAGTTTGGGCAGCTCGTCAACCCACGACACCGAGGTTCACTGCCCATAGTGATATGGGTAATATCCATTACCTTATGAGGGTAATAACTGTTACATACTCATCAGTCATGGTGGCAAGAGGGTGTCGAGAGCCTTGACAAGCACACAAAAAATTTCATTTTATGTTTCAAAAATTTGTCAAATAATTTTTAACAAATACCCGTAAAATAACTTAAACAAAAATACAAAGCACAACTTATCATGCATACTTATGAAACAACCCTTGTGATGTATGTAAAACATGCCAACATAGAAAGTGTAACCAACTATGTAAGTGTGTACAATACTAACTATTAACAATTTATCTTACATAAATGATGGTAAAATACTAAGTAAACAAAATATACTCTATTTTTCTCATGGGAACCTCAACAAATTTCTAAGGACTTATATGACTTACAATCATGAGAGAAGTGAAGGGCTTTGCCCATTTTGCTATACAAGTTCCATAAATTCTAGAGATAGGTTATGTGAGATAGACTTTGGATATATTGTTTTTGGTCCGATCAATCTTCATTGGTGTACGATCATTGCTAGTTAACTATAGCAATCCTGGGAGATAGACCTTTATATATTTGCAAACACCGCTGTGAGAGGACAAATTTATCTTAAGAACGCTATGTGATACACATGCATACGGTCTTTTCTAAATTTTACTTTTATTTAAAGTTTATGTTTGCTTGTAATTGATAATATTATGGTGTTGAAACCAATTTCTATTAGGCCATGTTGCTAGACATATAGACTAATAAATCATTAGAAAATCATGTCAAAAGGGATGACACCGATGGATGTCATATCAGTTCCAATGCCTAAGTTGATTTTTGAGAAAAAAATAAGATCATAAAGAATTTGAGAAAGATTTATTGGTGAGCTCAAAAGTTTAGGCATTAGCTTATGCGTACCTTTTCTGTTAATGAGCACCTACTTACAAGTTTTAAAAATGACATAATCATAAATAAATAATATTGATTAATTAATATTTAAATCATAATATTTAAATAATGAATTAGTTAATATATAATTATTTAGAATACCTTCCATAAATATGGATTAAGTCATTAATATGCTTTTTAAATTAAATAATAAAATATATACATAAGATTGTATAAATTTGAATTTTCAAGATTGACATAAACCAATCAAATGAGATCATGCATATATGGTAATTTTTCTATCCAACACAAGTCTTCTAGGCTACCTAGGTCATTTACGACAAAGTATGTAGTCTAGTAATCTCGCCCAGATATAATGATTGGATAATAGTTGACTTTGGAACGTCTTGAATTGTATAGCTAGAATCCCATATATCTTTATGCCAAATTAGTCTTGAGGTTATAAGATTTCCAACAACTTTTATCATGCTTCAATCGGAGTCCTAGTTTGAAAGTTATGGTCAATCAAGGTTAGGAAAAAAGTTAACTATATAATCATGGATTTGACTTTCTAAATCTAATAACTTTTGAGATTGATTCTACGAGATCCTTTCCTAATCTATACCCTTGGATCATTGATTGATAGAAGGTTGAGATCGAACATGTCATTCTATATATAGACCTGGTCACTCTGAACTTCACTTGTCACTTTATTCTAAAGCCAAAGTCAAAGCTCTGGGAGTAGGTTTGGAGATCAACTTTCTGTTTCAACCAACTCTTGGTAAGAGTACCAAACTCTTTGTTTTTTTAATTTTTTAGTTGACCATGAATACTTGCATGAACTATAGGAAATTGAAAAACCTATATATCCTTAGATTTTTTTTCCTTTTCTTTCTTTATAGATCTAGATTGATAGACCTAGAAAATGTTAAAAGAGATTATTTTTTTAGAAGTTCCTACTGCTAAAAATTTGATAAGTCTGCTCCTAGGAAAACCCGGACTAGTGATAAGGTACACACAAATCATCATAAAAGAGAATCTAGGAAAGATAACAAGATGGTAAGGAATTTTGGAACCAAGAATAGGGACCTAAATGAAAATGACTTACAACACAAAGGATAGGATATAAGGGCCCTATAGGTGGACCAGGATAAGATCTAATGGCAGAACCACTCGGAACTGGATAATAGACTAGCACATTAGGTGATTAGCAAGTCTGGTGATTGCACACACGAAGTGTGTGTAATGAATACACAAGTATACATATCGCAACAAGTAATATAATGATAAGAAAAAAATCGTTCTCACGGAGGTTATTTTATTAGAAACTAATTTTTAAAACTAAAAGAAATAAAAATCAAGTTTTTTGTGATTTTATATTTTAATGAAGCAAAATTAAAATAACTAAAAGTAAATAGCAATAATTAATTATATCGAATTTGGTAACTAAAAAGATATATGAGGAAATATCTAGGAATACTTAATCCCCCAATTTTCAAAACATACGAATTGCTAAAATCCCCCAATATAATTATCAATTAATTATATGATCAATTGAATCTAACCTAGCATGTGTTCCTCTCTCAAGGAAACTACACACCATATAATAATTAATTTAATCACGCTCTCATGCCAATTAAATTGCATACTACTTAATAAGTTCATCAATTATGGATCACATATATAATAATCATACATCTCTACCTAGAAACTATGCATGTTATTTAATCAAGACAAACAATTAAATAATTCTCTCAAATCTATTTAATTGCGTCTATAGATAAATTGTTGGCCAAACAATTAATAACATACAAATCAGATTAAATAATATGATTAAATTAAAATTATAATTGTTATAAGGTATTAAATCATCACATGGTAAAAATTGGGTTCATAAGATCCCTAGATTAATAAATTAACTACACATAATTGTGTTCATAAAGTTCATATTTTTCATAAAGAAAGACATAGAAATTGATAAAGAAAATAGTAGAATAAGAAATACAATCAATCTCTTGAATTATAGAATTAATCTCCTCTTAAATCTCCACCAAAATTGTGTCTTATCTTTTTTCTATATTTTTCACTCTTTTTAGCTCCAAAAACTAACCAAAATTATGCTAATAGAGGCCACTTAGGGTTTATAGAGTGATTAGGGGCTTAAATAATGATCAAGTGTGATATGGACTGTCAAATCAAGGGCTACGATCAAACAAGCAAAAATGATAATTCTAGCCAATCACAGCATGACACGTGGCATTTGAATTTCTCTAGGAAAATCATGGAGCGACAAGTGGCAGGGGAGACTGGTCAGAGTCAACGCTCGCTGTGTCTAAGACACATGGCACGACGTGATTCATGGAAACAGATGGCATGATGCATGGGTGGAACGCGAGGAGCAATGGTGTAGCAACATGTGGCATGACGCATTGACCAATTTACAAACTCGGATTGGACGACGTGTTGACATATGGCATGTGTTTCGTCCTCCTCACATGCGGCGTAACGTGATTTACTCTATGTGCTTGCGTGGTGTTTGCATGGCTTACCCAGTCAGTTCCTCTACTTACATGGTATGACACATGGTAGCTCCTGATTGGTCCTGTGTTAAAAATTCATAAAAATCCCCAAAAATTCCAAAAATTATATTTTCACCCTTTTTCACTAAAAAATTTATATTTTAATTTTTTTCCATAAAAATACTATTTATTAAAAATAATAAGTAAATATTAAGTAAAAAAATGTACTAATAACTCTACTTTCATAGAGTCATTACACCCTCAAACTTAACTCTTTACTTGTCCTCAAGTAAAGCTAAGTATAACTAAATAAAATAATTTGGATAGTATATTCATAAATATACTTCTATTAGTACATGCATATTTCAAGAAAACTATCCCTCTCAAAATTCGTACAATCCTATGATAAAAAGGTTCACATATTCTTATAAGCACTCCACCGTAACCCATCCAATATATGCATTTCTAATAGCTTTTTCACCTCTCCATTGGACTCTTTCACTTTCATACTTGACTGGGGAAAGAAGGGTAAAAGTGTAAGGTCTAAACTTGGTAATACTTTGTGTCCTGGCTTGCAAACATGGTGCTCCATTCTTCTATCATGCCATATTTTGGTTCTATTTTTGAACTTTTTGGTATTCTTATAAGCACTCCACCGTAACCCATCCAATATATGCATTTCTAATAGCTTTTTCACCTCTTCATTGGACTCTTTCACTTTCATACTTGACTGGGAAAAGAAGGATAAAAATGTTAGGTCTAAACTTGGTGGCTCTTCAATTAATGGTTTGAGCTTAGATCCTATCTCAAAATTTTCCATAATCTCCTTTGATATACATATAAGAGGCACGTCCTCCAAAAAGTTCACACTGTTCACAATATCAACATTTGATGCCATACTTCTGTTCACAATATCAACATTTGATGCCATACTTTCTAAGTTAAAACAAGATGAGTTATTTTTTGGTGAGTTTATGTCCTTTTTCATAACATCATGTGTAACCGTCTTAAGTGTGAGTGACTCAACATATTCTTTTAAGTTGCAGTAACATTTATCCTTAAGCATTCATTGGCACTATTAATGTCAGGGGGTTTAGATGATTTAAAAACTTTAAACATTACTTGTTCATCTTGCACTCTCATTGTAAGTTCACCTTTTTGTACATCAATAAGTGCTCTTCCGGTTGCTAAGAATGGATGACTAAATATGATAGGAATATCACTGTCCTCTTCCATGTCTAACACAATGAAGTCCTCTAAAAAGATGAATTTGTCTACTTTTACAAGCACATCTTGTACCACACCCCAAGGTCTCTTAATTGATCTATCTACTATTTGTAATGTTACTTAAGTGGGTTTAGGCTTACCAATCACCAGTCTCTTGAAGACTGATAATGACATAAGGTTAATGCTAGAACCCAAGTCACATAATGCTTTTTCAAAGTAGATGTTCCCAATTGTACAAGGAATGTCAAAACTATCTAGATTTTTCAACTTTTGGGGTAATTTCTAGCAAGGATGGCACTACAACCTTCAGTTAAGTTTATTATTTCATTCTCTCCAAGCCTCATTTTCTTAGACAAGATGTCCTTCAGAAATTTGGCATAAGAAGGCATTTTTTCATGTGTATCTACAAATGATATGTTTATGTGCAACTTCTTGAAAACTTACAAAAATTTTGAAAACTACGTATTTGACTTTTGCTTTTATAGTCTTTGGGGGAAAGGAATAATGGGTTTGTAAAGATTGCTATTTTTGGCTGAATTATTTCATTTCCATTACTTTCTTTATCCACTAATTCCTTCTCATCCTTTTTAGTTTCTAGTTCCTCCTTATCCTTTTAGATCTCATGTTCCTCCTCTAAAGTTTTACCAATCCCCAAGTTTATGGTATTGCAATGATCCTTACATTCTCTTCTTGGGTTTACAATTGTGTCACTTAAAGGGTTACCTTCAAGCAATTGACTTATACACTACAACAAAAAGGGTATTAAAGTCTATTAAAAACCGAATTTAAACTAATTTAAAGTCGGTTCGCTGAACCAACTTTAAATGAAATGACTTAAAATTTAAAGTCGGTTCAACGTGTGAAGCGACTTTACATTTAATGTCGGTTCATGTGATGAACCAACTTTGAATTTGTTTTTTTACAAAATATACTAATTTTCTATTATACTCAAATTAAAACCTATACTCGATCACTAAATAATAGCAGAAAAAAAATCTATTTAACAAATAGTTTAAATAATACAAATAATTGAAAAATAAAATATTAATTAATAGCAGAAAAATTACCATGGTTTACTCTTCTCCTGATGTTATAATACAAACCTACATATATAATACAAAAATTTATACATATAAATAACAACACATAATAATAAAAAAATATAAATAATAAGTGCGTAGAATTAATAGAATAAAATCCACTAATCGGCGTTGGAAATGGTGGTGTTAGGTGGGCGGAAAATGAGAAAGAGTGGAAGAGAAGTGGATGAGGTTTTGGGTTTTTGAGAGTTATGCAACGCTTGGAATAGTTTCTGTCTGGGAAAGAAAGAAAAGAAAAGAATTTATCTACGTGTGTATCATCGATTCTACGTGTCAACCGACGCTACGCTACGTGGATAGTGTCGGTTGACGTGGTGAACCAATGCTACGCTACATGGATAGCTTCGGTTGACATGTGGAACCAATGCTATCCACATAGCGTAGCATCAGTTCACCACATCAACCGACGCTACATCCATATGTAACGTCGGTTCGACACGTCAACCAATGTTATGTCCTACGTGGATAGCGTCAGTTCTACACTATACCAACTTTAAATTCATTATAAGTTGGTTTTTTCTAAAAACTGACTTTACATATCGACTTAAATACCCTTTTTGTAGTAGTGATAGCTTGAGTAAGTTCCCCCTTTTGGTTCTCCCACGAAGATTATTTTATTAGAAACTAATTTTTAAAACTAAAAGAAATAAAAATCAAGTTTTTTGTGATTTTATATTTTAATGAAGAAAAATTAAAATAACTAAAAGTAAATAGAAATAATTAATTAAATCAAATTTGGTAAATAAAAACATATATGAGAACATATCTAGGAAAACTTAATCTCCTAATTTTCTAAACATAAGAATCGCTAAAACTCCAATATAATTATCAATTAATTACATGATCAATTGAATCTAACCTAGCATGTATTCTTCTCTCAAGTAAACTACACAGCATATAGTAATTAATTTAATCACACTCTTATGCCAATTAAATTGCATAATATTCATTAAGTTCATCAATTGTGGATCACATATATAAGAATCATACATCTATACCTAAAAACTATGCATGTTATTTAATCAAGACAAACAATTAAATAATTCCCTCAAATCTATTTAATTGCTTCTGTAGATAAATTGTTGGCCAAAAAATTAATAGAATACAAATTAGATTAAATAATATAATTAAATTATAATTATAATTATTGTAAAGTATTAAATCATCACATGGTGAAAATTGGGTTCATAAGATCCCTACATTAATAAATTAACTACACAAAATTGTGTTTATAAAGCTCATATTTTTCATAAAGAAAGACATAGAAATTGATAAAGAAAATAGTAGAATAAGAAATACAATCAATCTCTTAAATTACATAATTAATCTCCTCTTGAATCTCCACAAAAATTGTGTCTTATCTTGAATTTTTCTGTATTTTTTTCTCTTTTTAGCTCCAAAATTCATAAGAGTCAAATTATTGCATTTTTTTATGATTTAAATGTTGATATTTGTGTGAAAATTGCATTTATTTGATTATTTAATCCACAAATGTCATTTCACGGGTATTTCGTGTTTAAAGTGCAATTTCAGGTAACATCATGATTTTGGAGAAGTTTGAGACAAAGTTCAATGATTAGGATTGAGTGAAAATAAAAAGAAAACAAGTTTCAAAATTTGGAAATCCCGGCCGCCGGCTAAATTATTCTCGCCGCCATCGAAAATATTCCCGAGAGCACAGATTTTGGCAAATTCATCTCCCCGCCGGCCAAATTCATCTCACCGCCAGCCAAATGCATCTAGCCACCGGCCACATTAATTTAGCCGCCAGTCAGAATCAGAAAACCAAAAATTTTATTTTCCAGAAATCTCGCCGCGGCGATAATAATGTCACCGTCGGTGAGTTTTGTCCGAAAACACATTTTTTCGGTTGTTTTGTTCCAAAATTACCCCCAAAACCCTAGATCTATGTATACAATATGATGGAGAAAGGGGCGATGGTAGAGAGAACAGATCTGAGTCATTTTTGGAGGAGAAAAGGTAATTTTGGAGAGAAAGTTTGGAGAAGCTTGAAGTATCATCACCATTGTTGCTACCAAGTCTTCATCTTCAAGAGTTTTTCATCTCTTCTCCTTAGCCTTCATATTCTGCATTTTATTCAGATTTGTTAGTAATGGATTCAATTGAGATAATGTTTGTTCCTATTTCCGTTATGAACTAATTCGTTTTTGCTAAGGCTATGATGTAGTTAAATAAAAAAAAATCTGATTTCTTTTGTTATTGTTATATGAGTTCATTGTTTTCAAGTTGATTTTTTATTTTCATGCTTAATGCTTTTAAATTTCTGGCCAAGATTTAGATGATTTGTTGCATTATATTGAGAGCGAGAAGAGATGTGTAATGAATGCTTCTTATGATAAATACCGTATGTTGAATGCGAGTGTGAGAACTAATGCATGATGTATGTGGTTATTCTAGAAATTCCATAAATCGTAATGTGCTTGTTTGTGATCAAATCTTCATAGAAATATAGTTGGTTTTCATAGATAAGTAATTCTAATATAACTCGAGAGAGAGTATTAGGTAAATTTGGGTTTTTCAACCATCACTTTTTGCTTAGGTGACATTTAATTATTCTATGCGTTATGTGGTTTGATGGCTATTGGTTTGTGTTTAATGTAATAAGTGTTCTTATTTGTTTTTTGACACTTCCCGTCTTTCTTAACCAAATACCTAAGCCTAACATTACAAGCCTCATAAAGTCCTATTGATCCAAAGTGGTGTATTTTCCTTCATTAGTGGAGAGAGGTTTGAAAAGTGAGCCTATGGAGTTCGAGGTTTCACCTTTTTGTTTGTGGATGTTATGCATAATATTATCCGGGCATTATGGCTATTGGTTTGTGGTTTGATGGATGTTTAAGAGTCAATAACAAAAGTGAAATTGGCATTTGAGATTTCTTAAAGCTTAGGTGACATTTAATTATTCTATGCGTTATGTGTTATTTACAATTTTTGAGACATTTGTGCAAATTAATTGTTGTGTGATTTTATTGTTTTGAGTTAGGATAGTTATAGGTAATATGTTTGTGGGTATCATCACTAGAAGCCTTCACGAGACTACAACTCGTCCTACTAGGGCCGCTTAGGGGTTTAAAGGCTTATTGCATATGCTTAATGTAATGTTGTAAATAGTATAAATTTCCATTGAATTTTTCATTTAATGTCTCCTTTGAAATTATTCATAGATCGCTTTTCTTGCTAGAGACTAGCAAGAAGCTAGTTGGGGGTTGTTGATAAGAGTCAAATTATTGCATTTTTGTTATGATTTAAATGTTGATATTTGTGTGAAAATTACGTTTATTTGATTATTTAATTCACAAATGTCATTTCAAGGGTATTTCGTGTTTAAAGTGAAATTTTAGGTAAAATCATGATTTTGTAGAAGTTTGGGACAAAGTTCAATGATCGGGATTGAGTGAAAATAAAAATAAAATAAAGTTTCAAAATTTGGAAATCCTGCCGCCAGCTAGATTATTCTCACCGCCGGTGAAAATCCTACAGAAAGCACGGCAAAAATCTTCACGAGAGCACAGATTTTGGCAAATTCATCTCACCGCCGGCCAAATGCATCTAGCCGCCAGCCAGAATCAGAAAACCAAAAATTTTATTTTCCAGAAATCTCGCCGCGGCGATAATAATGTCACCGTCGGTGAGTTTTGTCCGAAAACACATTTTTTCGGTTGTTTTGTTCCAAAATTACCCCCAAAACCCTAGATCTATGTATACAATATGATGGAGAAAGGGGCGACGGTAGAGAGAACAGATCTAAGTCATTTTTGGAGGAGAAAAGGTAATTTTGGAGAGAAAGTTTGGAGAAGCTTGAAGGATCATCACCATTGTTGCTACCAAGTCTTCATCTTCAAGAGTTTTTCATCTCTTCTCCTTAGCCTTCATATTCTACATTTTATTCAGATTTGTTAGTAATGGATTCAATTGAGATAATGTTTGTTCCTATTTCCGTTATGAACTAATTCGTTTTTGCTAAGGCTATGATGTAGTTAAATAAAAAAATCTGATTTCTTTTGTTATTGTTATATGAGTTCATTGTTTTCAAGTTGATTTTTTATTTTCATGCTTAATGCTTTTAAATTTCTGGCCAAGATTTAGATGATTTGTTGCATTATATTGAGAGCGAGAGGAGATGTGTAATGAATGCTTCTTGTGATAAATACCATATGTTGAATGCGAGTGTGAGAACTAATGCATGATGTATGTGGTTATTCTAGAAATTCCATAAATCATAATGTGCTTGTTTGTGATCAAATCTTCATAGAAATATAGTTGGTTTTCATAGATAAGTAATTCTAATATAACTCGAGAGATATTAGGTAAATTTGGGTTTTTCAACTATCACTTTTTACTTTGATTCTCATATAACATGACCTGAAATCGGATTGAATTGATTTAGCGAAATCAAATGCCTTAGCATTTTTAATCATTTGTGACAAAATTAAATTTTGTTATTTGCATTTAGTTTTAAGTTAATTTGCTTCTTAAACAATTTCAACAATTCGATTTTCAAATAAAATTAGGATTAGTCAATTTCGGTACTTAGTAACGCCATTCCTTGTGGGTTCGATATCCGTACTTTTGTACACTTTATTACTTGAACGATTCATACACTTGCGAAAATAAACATCAAAAATCTAACCAAAATTATGCTAATATAGGCCAATTAGGGTTTATGGAGTGATTAGAGGCACAAATAATGCTCAAGTGTGATCTAAAGCGTCAAATTAGCTTCAGATCAAGAGCTATGATCAAAACAAGTAAAAACGACAATTCTAGCCAATCATAACGCGACATATGGCATTAGAAATTCACTAGCAAAATCATGGGGCAACGAATGACAGGGGACACCGGTTAGAGTCAACGCTCATTGAGTTAGCGACATGTGGCAAGACATGATTTGTAGAAACAGATGGTGTGGTGCACGGGTAGAATGCAAGGAGCAATGGCGTAGCGACACGTAACATGGTGCGTTGACCAATTTCCAAACTCAAATTGAACATCGTGTTGATATGTGGCACGCGCTTTGTCCTCCTCACAAGTGGCGTAACATGATTTTCTTTCCTTGCTTGCGTAGCGTCCAAGTGGCTTGCCTAGTCAGCTCTTCTACTTGAGTGGAATGTCACGTGACATATCCTAATTGGTCCTGTGTTAAAAAAGCTTAAAAATTTTCAAAATTTATATTTCTATTGGAGTTTGTTGTTTTGTTACTATTGAGGGCATTGCTAATGGCATACTAGACTTTAAGCTTGATTCTAAACCTGAGTACAAGGTTGATTCCTCAATGGCAATCACTACCAAACTTGTTGTTAATAATTTGGGGGAGATGTTTGAGATTGATGATATTGGGATCATTGTTTATGGGCATGATGTTATTTCTAACATTCCCCCTCTGGGATGGATCACAATCTTCGTAGATGAACTCTTTCCTTGTCTTGGGCTCTCTCTCCTACCATTGATTTGGTATTTCCTTTGTAGAATGGAAGTACCCAGAATAATTTCCTCATAGTTTCGGAAGAATTTTTTATGTCCAGCTACATCTTATGGAAAGAACATGGTATAAACATCACTCTTGTAAATTTCTAATCACTATATTTATTTAGAAATTAGGAATGGAAGCTAGTTTAGTGTCAAACCATTTGAAATCGCATATTTATTGAGTATTTTCCTAAGTCCAATAAGTGCTACAACTATCATGGTTCATCTCGACTACCACATATGATGTGGTATGTCTTGAACTGGGCCCTACTCCCACTGATTTTATGCCTAACGATAAGCTGCTTACATGTATGAACTTACTCTTTTGAGGTCACTTTATTGTTATTTTTACTAACATTATTCTTTTGGTTGTAGTAAGATGGAAGTGAGTCAAGTTTATTAAAGAGAGACAAAAGATTATTAAAGAGCTATTTACTCTACCCGTAGAGGACATAGCTACCAGAGGTTGATTGTTGTTGAGAGGATTACTTTATAGGTTGATATCTCTTTTCATCTATCCCTGAGACTTTGAATGCCCTTCTTCCAAAGGTTAGTACTTTGTATAATACTTTTTACAATTGCTCGATAACTTCATATTACTCACCCATTTTTTTTACTTTGTTAAGATGAATTCCCAGTATATTTCTTCGCATAAAGGCTGCCTCCAATGCTTTCAAATTTATAAACCAGCATATCAGTGATAGGAATTAGAAAGAAGTGGTTCACATGCTTAGGAGGAAAAAAGCATGTCAGGAAATAACTCACTAGGTTGAGGTGACCAAAGAGGTTGAGGTGCCCAACATGACACAAGTTCCTCTTCTAGTTGAGGACTTTGTTATTATAGACAAGGCTTTATACACAAGTCCTTTTTGCTCACTTCTTTGCCCATTTTCCCTGTAGCACCAGTGGCTAGAATAGCCAAGCTAATCGATCTTGAAAATTTGAAGTTGATAAAGATGTCTAGGAGACTTAAGAATGCAGTTGAAGAATATCATCTTGAAGTCCAAGAATTCTTGGATCCCATGGTAGTTGTTTCCTAGATTACCATACTTGAAAAGAAAAGATTCTAGAAAGTCTACTAAGAGTTCCTTGGGCTCATTGTTTTGAGTCTACTAAGAAAAGATTCTAGAAAGTCTACCCAAGCTTAGCTTTTCCCTAATAAAACTTGCCAAATTACACTAGGGATGCACTGAGCATGTTAAGTATAATGATATCTCAAATGTTGAGAGGAATGAGATCTTGTCTTGAGTAGTGGTTTAGGCTTTTATTGGTAGTAGGAATGAGACCATCCCTAGGTAGTTCCCAAGACTTAGAGGATAGTATAGGTCGTACCCATTTACTACTACAAAAAGGGGTATTTAAGTCGATATGTAAAGTCAGTTTTTGGAAAAACAAAACTTATAATGAATTTAATGTCGGTTCAGTGTAGAATCGATGCTATTCACATAAAACGTAGCATTGGTTAATGTGGTGAACTAACGCTACACGTAGGACGTAGCATCAGTTGACGTGGTGAACCGACGCTACGTCCTACGTGTATTTTTTAAATTAAAAATGCAGTTTACAATTGAAATTGTTTTTTAGGTACAATGTTTTTTTTTCGGTCAATTATTATTTTATTTGACTCTTTTAAATTTAAGTTGGATATATATATATAGTATAATTTGTTTTTTTAGACAATAGGTTTTTAAAATTATATAATTTTGTGTATTTGTTTGGATATTATTTTAAAATTATTTTTTTTTCTTTTTTTATATTACATATATAAAATTTCAAATAAAATAATAATTGTCAAAAAAAAAATTCAATTTTAAACTGCGTGGACAACATCGGTTGATGTGACGAACCAACGCTACGTTCACGTGTATAGCATTGGTTCGCCCCGTCAACCAACGCTACCTCTACGTGGATAGCATCGGTTGACGTGATGAACCAACGCTATCCATGCATTTATTATCGCTTCTTTTCTCTTCTTCACTAGCAGAATTCCAAAACACCCATTTCTCTTCTCCCTTTGCCCAAAACCGAGCTCACTCTCCATTCTTTCTCAATTTTTGGCCACCTGTGACCACCATTTCCAATGCTATTTTGTGGGTTATATTTCTCTTCTCATTATCTTTCAGATCCCCTATTTTTTTGAGCAAAATACTCAAAAAAATTATACTCATTTTCTCACTTATTCTCACTTACAAAACACTCATTTATTCTTCATTTCCTTCATTTAGTCGCTTCATTTACTCTTGTAAGTATTTCTATTAATTATTTTTACCTATTATTCAGTTTGCTTTATTTTTTATATAAATTTTTTATTTATGTATGTTTTGTATTATGCTTGTTATTATGTGTTTAGCTTATTTTCTATGGAAAAAATATATGAATGTTGTGGGTTTGAGGGACTATAATATTTACCATACGTGGATAAATGTATTTACATATAAATAATTATATTTTATTAAGTAAAAGTAATACAATTGTAAAATGATTAAAATGATAAATGTTTAGTATCATGTATGTTTTGGTATATATTCTAATAATTAGGGAATTTATATATAATAATACTTGAAATATATTCATTGGATACATAATTAATTAATATGCTTAATTAATGTCATTAATAGAAAATTGACAAATCTTGGATGTCAAAGTGTAGAATTGAGCAGGACTACATTTCTCGAGTTGAAAGTTTCATGGAATTTTCTTGTAAAAATAGTAATACTGGAACTAGTATGTTTTAATGCCCATGTGTTAAATGTAAAAATGAGCGATTTCATGAATTTGACGAGGTTAAGTATCAGCTTATCCGTAGTAGTATTCTTTTGAGCTATAAATGTTGGTATTATTATGGAGAAAATATTGATAATACTCATGGGGAAGAGATAAATAAGAATGTGAGTGGATTACATACATCTTATCATAATGTATAGATAGAAAATATGTTTCATGGTGTTGAAGATGAACTACGTGAGGATGATCTCGAAACCTTTAAAAAACTTCTAGAAGATGCCGAAAAACTATTGTATCCAAAATGCAAAAAATACACTAAAATGTCGGGATTGGTTTATTTGTACAATCTGAAGGCAAAACATGGTTTTTCTGACAAGGGATTCATAGAATTACTAAATCTACTAGTCGATATGTTTCCTGAGGGTATTAAATTTCCATCTTTAATGTATGAAGTGAAGAAATCTCTTAGTAGATTTGGCATGGAATGTCATAAGATTCATGCTTGTCCAAATGATTGCATTCTTTATAGAAAATAATATTAGACATTAGATGATTGTTCGATGTGTAAAGAATCGAGATGGAAGCATGGTACAAATGAGACAACACATAAGAAAGGCGTGCCTGCAAAGGTTCTTTGGTACTTTCCTCTGATTCCTCGCTTTCAAAGGTTGTTCAAAAGTGAGACATCAATTTGCATCTAATCCGCACAATCTTCGTCTTTCCATTGCTACTGATGGAATTAATCCACATAGTTCCCTTAGTAGTAGATATAGTTGTTGGCCAGTAATTATGGTAACATACAATCCTCCTCCCTAGTTGTGTATGAAAAGAAAATTCATGATTTTAACATTATTAATCTCAGGACAAAAATAACTCGGTGTTGATATTGATGTATATTTGCAGCCTCTTATAGATGGTTTAAAGATGTTGTGGATTGATGGTGTAAATGTTTATGATGCACATAAAGAAGAACACTTTAACTTGAGAGGGGTCCTTTAATGGACAATTAATGATTTTCCTGCCTATGGAAACTTATCAGGACATGCAACAAAAGGTTACAAGGGATGTCCTATATGTAGTGTTGGAAATTTTGCAAATTATCTTGCTCACGGAAAAAAGATTTCTTATAGAAGACATAGAAGATTTTTGCCATCTGGTCACAAGTTTAGATACCAAAAGAAACTGTTCGATGGTGAAGAAGATCATAATCATGCAACCCGACCTTTGCGAGGTGTTGAGATATTAAGGTAATTGAATGGTATGACATTCAAACGATATGGAAAGATGAAAAAAATCACTAAGGTAGGGAAACGAAAGAGGTTAACTAATGAAATGGGTAAAAATGAAAAAGAGTTTGAACCGACTTACCATGGTTGTTGGAATAAAAAATCAATATTTTGGGAATTACCTTATTGGAGAGACCTACACATTCGTCACATCTTAGATGCCATGCACATTGAGAAAAATGTATATGAGAGCTTGATTGGTACTTTTCTTAATATACCTAGAAAAACAAAGGATGGAATTAAAGCAAGACTGGATTTAAAGAAACTAGGCATACAACCTAAATTGGCACCAAGGGTGGAAAATGATAAGAATCAAACATACTTGCCACCAGTATCATATAAAATGTCAACAAAAGAGAAGGAGGTGTTTTGTAAATGTTTGGAGGGTGTGAAAGTTCCTGATGGTTACTCATCCAACTTAAGAAATTTTGTGTCCATTACCAATAAGAAACTTTATGGATTGAAATCACATGATTGTCATATCTTAATGCAATAGTTATTACCAGTTGCTATTAGATCAATTCTTCCAAAACATGTTCGATTATCAATAATTCGTCTTTGTTCATTCTTCAATACAATATGCAATAAATCTATATCAATTGGGGAGTTAAACTCTTTTCAGAAAGATGTTGTAGAGACTTTGTGTCTAATTGAAAAATATTTTCCTCCTTCTTTCTTCAATATAATGATTCACTTGTGTGTTCATTTAGTTCGAGAGGTTAATTGTATGGTCCTACTTACTTAAGGTGGATGTATCATTTTGGGAGATATATGCAAGTCCTTAAAGGATATGTAAATAATAGAAATTGACCTAAAGGATGCATGATGGAATGCTACATTGCTGAATAGGCCATCGAGTTTTGTTCTGAATTCTTTATTGGTTGCACTGAAATTGGGAATCCTATGCACAAGTTTTTCTTAGAATGTCATATGATCTAAGTAGTTAACCCTATGCTTGGTGGAAATGATAAATTGTTTATTGATCGCACTTGATGGGAAAAAGCACACTGAATCATTTTGGTAAATAATAATGAGGTACAATTGTACATAGAGTACATGATATTTAACCTTTCCATTTATGCAAAAATATTTTTTTATTTAACTATTAATGATTATATATACTTCATATATCTTTAATAACATTACATGATGCATTTAAATTTTTTGAAGATCGATCTTCGTTATAAAGAAAAAGGAGGAGAAAAATGGTTGTATGATGAACATAAGTGAAAGCTTATTAATTGGTTTCGCAACCATGTAAGTGTCACAAACAAAAATTCATGTATGTTCCTAGATCTATGAAATGTTTTAAAACTTTGCTATAAAAACATTTCATGTTTTTGTATACATAGATTCAAGATGAACTCAAGAAACCTAATCATAAAATAACAGGAAGTTTACAATGGCTTGCACATGGGCCAAAATTCGATGTCAAATCATTTTCTAGTTTCACAATAAATGGATCAAGGTTTACAACTCAAGCTAAGGAAAAAGTCTGAGTAAATCAGAATAGTGGTGTGAAGATGGTTGCACAAACTATGCAATTTGCCAGTTCAAAGTATTGTAATCCTGTACTTTTTGATAGAACATATTATGGTATAATACAAGAGATTTAGGAATTGGATTATGAGGTCTTCCATGAAACACTTTTCTTGTGTGATTGGGTCGAAGATGTTATCAATGTTGGATATAAAATAGATGATTTTGGATTTACCCTTGTAAATTTATCCAAGATAAGTCACATTGATGATCCTTTCATGTTAGCAATTCATGCAAAACAAGTATTTTTACGTGAGCAATCAAATTGACACAAGATGGTCTATTGTGTTAATGCCTCCACAAAAAGAGTTTTACCATTGTGATGATTTAGAAGATGACGATCCTATGCTTGATACATTAACCAATATTAGTAATTTCTCAAACAAATTGCCTAATGTATGTGATGATCTAGTTGATGATGATGATTCTTTGTCATGGGCTCGAAGTGTTGTGAAGGAATATATGTGTACGATTAACAACCTAATTAAACATAACATATGTTCTATATTATTGTAGTATATATATATATATATATATATATATGTTCATAAAATTGTCAATTAATTATATTTCTTCCTTGTTTGTAGATATTTCATTGTACATAAAAACAAAGACTCCCAAAACAAAGAAGTCAAGATCGATGACTAAAGGAGGAAAAGAACAACTAAATAAGTTGGCTAGTAATTTCTGTTGATACAAAGTCTTAATGATTTTTAATAATTGATGTAATAATGCATGATATGTTTGTGTGCTTTATTATTTGTAAAGAGATGTTCAAGAACAAATATCCAGGGGTGAAATAATCGAAGAGCCTGGAAGAGATGCTCTATATCATGCATTTGGACGCGACCATCCTGGTCATGTTAGGGGAGGTAGCCAATATGATGGTTATATGGAATATTTTAACATTCCAAAAAAAAAAGCCTCAGATAGTCAGTAAGGAGAAGTACACTAAAATGGAAGAAGAACTCAACTTCTTTAAGGCCTCAATGTTAAGTGAGATAGCCACTATAAAAGAATATCAATCACAACATATGTCAGGCATGACATCCTTCTACAACCAGGGCATGCCATATTGGCCAAGCATACAACCATCCATGCCAGGCATGTTACCCACGCAATCTCATTGCACTCAAACTATATCCAGTATGGGATATAGTTATCTTATTGGTCCTCCCTATATGCCATGAATGCATATGCAATCAAGTAGTGGTTCATTTTCTCCGATGTAAATCTATGCATTCTTACCATCTATCAAACCATGATGAACGTTTTGGTGAGAATGTACATCCAATAGCTACCCCACATGTGAGTCCTCCTCTATTTGATGAATCATATGTGGTAGGATTTTAATTTTTGGTGTATATAATCTATTATTTTTATTTCTTATTTTATGTTTTATTTTTTATATATAACACTTAAAATTTTTACAAAATATGAAATGTTTGTTGAAACATCCTTCGTTAACGGACTTTGTTGCTATTGGAACAATACAACAATTGAGCGATGATTGGATGATTCATAATCAATATTTTCCTAATCATTGGTAAATAGTAATTGATCAATCATTACTTCATGATTGTCCACTATCTGTGCCTTCTGAGGCAATTGGACAATATGTGGCTTGGCCGTCGATTCAAGTTGTTCTAAATTTTGATGTGGTACTATTTTCTAACTTAACACTTGTTTACTATTATTATTTTATTATATTTTTTATTGTTACTAACATACATAATACTCTTTTTTAGTCTATTATACCAAAACCCTTAAATGCGGCACATTTAAGAGATACAAAGCAAGTATCTCGTGCTAAATCTATGTCTAGTGGCCAATCAACACACACTAAGTAATTCAAGAGGAAGCCTTGGAAAAAGTATAGTTATGATTATGCTTTAAACTTTAGCAGAAATCTTGGGGCTTTTATGACTATTGTTACGAGGGCATTTATCATAAATGATGGATGGACTATGCCATTTCTTATAGAAATTTCTGGTGTAGACCTCAGCCAAACTTATATATCGATCGAGTGCATATTGCAACTATTTGACTATCAAATGATCAATTTAAGTATAATTGAAGTGTGGACAAGGTGAGTCCTCAATCTATTTAATTTTCTTTCATTTATGTAGAACATATATAATTATATTTATATTATCTAATTACTTATATATATATATATATATTTTATATAGGGCGTGTTATTATCGAATTCATCATTATCACTCATCACATTTAGCAATGTTCTATGATTCTTCATATGTCAATCAATATCAAGATAAGGATGTTAGCATCAGAGCTAAACAATTATGTGATAGGGCATTAACACTTAGTAGAAATCAAAAGTTGGTAATCCCTTGGCCATTAAGGTTTGTAGAAGGCTAAAATCATTGAATGTTGGTAATCATTTATCTGTTCAATAATCATGTTTGGTACTGTGACTCAGCTTCCATAGACTTGAGTAAAGATACAAAATGAGTTGTTGAAATTTAAGAGTTATAGCTAGCTATTGGTTTCTTCTATTATTTTTTGTAATATTTAATAAAAAAACTAACCATTTTAAACCTTGATAGGGCATGAAAGTTGTGGAACAATTTTAGGGGCATTGCCCTTAAAAAATCTCATAAGCATATATGGACAAAAGTTATTATATGTACAAGCGAATATTAATAATTTTATTAATTTTACAATTGAATAATAAAGATTTTCGAATATGGAAAATCATGTACACTTTTTTTTGTAGGTTCCACAACAATATAATGGAGTCATGTATGGTTATTATGTCATGAAGTTTATGAGCGAAATTATCACAAATATCAAAATTCCAATTGATAATGTGGTAATATCTTTTACTCATATACAAAAAAGTTTTTAACATATTTGAGTTATTTTTTTTAAATACATGAAATTACATTTTTATTTTGATTTTAAATACATGTAGTTTTTTGGTTGGAACAAGACGGGCTACGACCAACAAATTTTTGATAATCTACGAGAGGAATGGGCAGAACACATGGTTCAAATTATATCATCACAAGAAGAATCAAGAGAAGATTCTGATGATCTTGAATAGCATATGAAAACATAACAGTAATTTTTTTAATGATTTAATTTCTCTATTCCTGTGTCTGAAGTCCCATGTTTGATGGATGTTTTGTTTGATGGATGGTTATATGCTCATGTATTTAGGGGAATGCATTGTTTTATGGGCCTATTTTTGGCCCAAACTTCATCTCATCTTTGTTGCCTACTTTCCTTATGACAACATCATGGTAGCACTTTATTAATCATTTGTCTATAAATATGAAGTTATCTGGAATCTCTGTTGGTATCTTTAATCCTATAATGAGCTCTAATATGAAGTCAAGTGTAACTCATATTTTGTTACTTAGCTTGTATGAGTTTTTGTGCCCATGAACGTATTACAAAATTGTTCTATACGTTTAAGGGCACCAAAACTCATACAAGCCAAGTAAAAAATTAGAGTTACACTTGATTTCATATTTAGAGCTCATTATAGCATTAAAAATAGCAGCAAAGATTCTAGATAACTTCATATTTATAGAAAAATGATTAATAAAGTGCTAATATGAGTTTGAAGGGTTATATCACTTAGATGTCACTATGATAATCTCTTTTTGATGGTAATATTTATAATGATTTAATTTCTCCATTCGTATGTCTCTGAAGTTTAGACTACTTGTTTGTTGGTTGTTTACGTACTCATGTATGTAGGGGAATGAATTGTTATATGGATTAGCTATTTTTTATCTAGTTTTCTTGTCACAATGCTGGTGATTCTAATCCAACCAAACTTGCTCGCATAATCCAATTACACTTTGAAGAGATTATTTTATTTGTAATTTAAGTTAACTATATATATATGTATTGTATATATATTATTTGTTTTTTGTAATAAATTTAATTATCAAGTAATTAATTATATTTAAATTTTCAATTATTTGTATTATTATTTATATTTTGGTTTTTTTATGCTATATATATTGAATACATGGTGGAGTGAAAAATGAGAATAAAAAAATCATTATACATAAAGTCAATTCACGCAATCAACCGACTTTACGTGTAAATTTGGTTTACGCGGTCAACCGATTTTATGTTACTTGTAAATTCAGTTGATCGCATGAATTGACTTTACATTTTAAGTCATTCAATTTAATGTCGGTTCAGCGAACCGACTTTAAAGCCTGTTTTTGTAGTAGTGATTACCATTGTAATGTTAAAGGATATTAACATGAGTGGCCATTATAGGACTTAGGTCTTAGGTCATATAACTTTTTCTTTGTATTTTTTTTCTAAAGTCTTAGGACTTGGTTTTTACTGTGTAGCTCCAAAAGCATTGCGCTTTGAATAAAAAAATCCCAACATTTTTCTTTGGAAAATTTTCCATTCCACACTTTACTTTGTAATTTTTTGTTTTCTTGTTAATGCGAAACCTATATGTCCCTTGTAATTGACACTGTATTAATTTTTGGAACTTATAGTGGAAGCATGCCCTTAACGCTTATGTGATCCTTGTAGAACACATTTAGCCCTTGAGTGGCCTTGGGAGGTAGTACTTGTTATTTTTATGACCTTGGTAGATCATACTTATTATTTTTGCAAACTTACGAGATCACACTTGTTATTTTTGTGACCTTAAGAGATAAAACTTAATCTTGGCGAATATACTTAGGAACTTGGTCATTTGGGAACTCAGTAGGAGAAACTTAGAATTTTTTGAAAAATTCCTTAGGATTTAAATGATGGGACCAAAGTGAGTCAACCTCAACTATCCAAGATGAAGATTATATCAATACCCATTGTGGGTTTATGAGATTCCCAAGAAGCAGCAAATGTGGGATTGGGCATGGATGGTATAGGATGAATGAAAAAATAATATACGACTAATAATGGTCAGCTGGTTGATTGATGGAGTAGAGCAACAAGATGCATGGAATGGCATATGGGCATGATTTTATGGGGGAACATGATATGATTGATGGATGGCTCCTACCAACAATTCAATCTCTGACGACTATTCATTTGCACTAGCCAATCTACATTTGGGAAATCAACTATGTCCCATTGGCTAAGATTATGGTTAGTGGTTTCCAACTGATTATAAATCCCATGGTAGGATTCATCAATCGATGGTCCTGTCTTGTTGGTGTTATGATGTTTCCCTAACATGTGTTATCCAAACTTTGGAGTCTTGATATTTTTTTGTTGACTTTAACTTTTTTCATGATTCTAACATTTTCTAAATCCAATTTTTTTTTCTAAATCCAACTTCTTTTTTGAATGCTCTGCTATATTCCCAGGCTTCTAAAATTTTCTTGTTTTCCTAAGTTCCTGAGATGTTTTTTAGTCTTCCTAATTTCCTTAAGAATTTTTTAATCTTCCTAAGTTTTCTAGTCTTCGATGTGCCTTAATAATATTTTGGTCTTCCTAAGTTCACAAAAGCTTTATGGTATTCCTAAGTGCCTTAGTAATTTTTTTAAATGGGTGGTCTAGACTCTCAATCTTTTAGCCCTTTACTTTGCAGGCTTCTTAAGTGTGGAATGAAATAACCATTTCCTAGATCCCAATCTTGTAGAGGTATGGCCTCAACATTTTTCCTTAGGGAACTGTATTAGTTTAAATGATCTCATCACTAGTCCCATATCTTTTCAAATTTTGTGAAAGTTTTTGATTCTTGGGATGGAATTTCATGGGTATGAAGGAGGTTATGCCCCACTTCATCCCTTGGTGAACACTTCCCAGCTCTAGTGTCTAGATCTTACATTTTCATCGTTATGGATAATGGAAAGGTTATGTCCCATTTTGTTTTTTGCACAAATTATGACATTGGTGTCTCGATTCCAAGTTGGAAAATGTCTTGATCATGGACCGCATTCTTGTGGTTTCCAGATGAGTGATGTCCTAACTCCATTTTCTATATCAAGCTTAGTTCGTAAATACATAATTTTTTTATTTTGAGTTGTTGTGTTCCTAGACCATAGTCATTGTGGGTGTTGAAGTGTTATGTCCTGCTTCCTTTTTTGCACAAGACTTAGTCCATTAAGAAAATCTGGTAGTACCATCCCCTTTATCATAGATAATAATTTCTATCTATTTCCAAAAGGGTTTTGGGCCAGTTTTTGTTTCCATACAGGAATTGGTCCACTGACGCAATGGAAGACATTGTCCTAATTTTGGGTCACAATCGTTGTAGGTGTTGAAGGGGTTTTGAGCATGATTTTATGCATTGATATATTGAAATAATGATTTAGTGCTAAGTAAGACACTATTTTGATCATGGATTACAATCATTGTGGGTACCAAAGGGTTTTGGTCCATCTTCCTTTACCGCACAAGAAGTGATCTATTGAGACAATGGTTTGACAAAGCTAAGTGAGCTGGTTTGGATCCTAGACTATGGTCGCTGTGAGTGCTGAAAGGGTTTTGGGTCTACTTCCTTTCTCACATAGGAATTTGTCCATTAAGATAATGCTTGGATGATGTCACATGCCAAGCCTTAGTAGGGTGGTGGTTGCTACATGGTTTTGCAAAAGGAGTATCCTTTTTGACCTAGTGTAGGACATATATAACTCTTAGCTTTGGTTGGGAATGGCTACTAGGTTCAAGGGATGAGTGTGCTTACTCCCAAGACATAATAGAATATAGTGGCAATCATGCCTTAATGCAAAGCTAAGATTGCTTTGAATGAGCGGCTAATTCTCATTCTGATGTTATAGCCTTTTTGGATGCTAAGGTTGTGCTGGGTACTTGAAGAGTTGAGTTACTAATGATTATACGAGTGAGCCAAGTTGGTTAAACTGTTTATTTATTCTCATTCTTTTATTTTTATTTTTGGTGTCGGCATTGACTTGGTCATGTAGAACCTTACTTAGCACTTTATTGGAAAAATAAATTACAAGTATGAAATAAAGATAAACAAGCACAAACTTTGCTTATCTTAGCAAGCTCATTTACATCTTCTGACCTTGGTAGCTCCCCATGTTGTAACAATACCATGCTACCCTTTACGCTCCTAGGATGATTTTGATTCCCATTTCTATTAGAAACATTAGTGTCAGGTTATAAATGGAAGATAGTGACCGAATAGCATGTAGAAATGATCATCAAAGATGCCATTGTAAGTTAAGAAGCAGTCAGCTATGAAGAAGTTAATATGATGGTTTTGATATAGAGGCCTTTCTTAATTGTAAATAGAAGCTCAAAACTACCATTTGGGGTGAGAGGTTTTCTAGAAAATCCATTCAAAGGAATGTCCACTAACTTGAGGTGAAATTGTACCTTCATATTCTTTTAAGCATCCTTGAACAAGATGCCCACTAAACTTCCAATATCTACAAAAACTTTGTAAATCTTGTTGTGGGCGATTTGTAAGGTTACGACCAAAGCATCATAATATGGATGCATTAGCTATGTTACTTTTTTTTTAGCAAAAACCAAATCTTCCTAAACTATTATGGGCTTTTTACCCTTGCCATGGTTTTGACTGATGTGAAACACCTCTTAGTTGGAAGCCAATCCTCTAGTATGTGCCTTCGTAGTATGGTTGGTGTCTTTGTCAATTGGTCCTCCCAAGATAATGTGAATTTAATTCTTAGTTGAAGGTTTACACTATTCTACCTGGTTTGTTGGGGCTATAGTGGATGCATCAAGTTTAGTTGACATGAAATCCTTCATATAACCTTTATGTATCTAGTACTCAATTTCCCTTTGGAGCTCTTAGTAGTCTTCTATTTTATGGCCAAAGTCCCGATGGAATTAAACCCTCTTCATTTTTTTAGGGGGCTTGAAGAGCCCTAACTCATTGACTTGCATCAATACTTATTCTCGAGTAGTGTTCAGAGAAACAATGTTTTTGAAACCATACCCAGATAATGAGTTACCAATCTTTTTTAGGCATATTCTTTTCTATTCCCTACCTTAGACTTCTTGGGTTGTAACTTCTTGTGTTCATCCTCATTTTTTCCTCTTTTAAGGGTGGTTTTGTGATCCATATATATGGTGGTTGGCCATATCTTTGATATTGATCACCATACCCACAATCTTGATCATCTCTTTATATGACAGCTCAAAAATTTTCTCTACCAATTTGCCCACAGGCTTTCCATGTGAAGACCATAGAATAATACATTGATCGCAAGTGAGTCTAACCAATGTTTGACCTGAATCTTCTCATTGATGAAACAATTGATGTAATCCTTGAGTGACTCATTTTTCCATTGAGTTAGCTCCATCCGATGTGCTAAGGTCATTGACATTCTTCTATTTGGTAAGAAGTAGGTAAGGAACTATCTTGCAAACTTTGAGAAGTTCCCAATTATTTTTGGCTTTAGGGTCTTGTACCAAACTCTTTCCTTCCTTGCTAGTGTCATAAGGAATGCTCTGCAACTAACAATATCATTGTGTGTATAGAGATTCACTCAATAACTAAACAAGTCAAGGTGGTCTAGTGTGGGTTAGAGGATCGTTCCATTGGAAGGTTTGCTTGAACTTCCCCCGAGTAGAGTAGATCAACAAATGTATAATAGTAACTATTTTATGAGCAATAAAATACAAGTACGATATAAACACAAGTAATTTACCACGGTATCAACAATAATTGTATAACTTTATTTAATAAGTAATTCAAATATAACAATACAACAAAAAAACTTATTTACTTAATATTTTTACCATCTAAGAAGTTAATCAACATGAATGATAGACATGACTTGATTGAATTTAATAATTATTTTTGCTTAAAAATAGTAGACTATTCTTTTTTAATTGATATGAGATATGATATGATCTCGACATAAAAATTATTAGTTCAACAAAATATGATATGCTCATAAATGAGTTAATCGAATACTTATTAAATAATTAATCATTAACGATATGAATCATCACTCTTAATGTAATAAAAATAATTATATTATACAAAATAACTATTTACAAAAAATGTATTTATTATCAATAAAAATAAGATATACTCACAAGTAAATTGATCAAACGCTCATTAAATAGGTAATCATTAACTGTATGAATTGACACCATTAATGTTATAAAAATAATTACACTATATAAAATAAATATTCATAAAAATATATTTATTATATGAATGATAGGACATCCCATTACTAAGCCACTGTACAAATATCAGGAGCCCAAGATGTTATATTATCAACAACATGATTACCTTCTCTATAAATATGGGAACAATGAAACTCCATACGAACAACTTTCTCTAAACAGTTAGCCTAAGTAAAATACTACCTTTAAGGCATCGAGAGTGATCTAGTATGAAAAAGAGTAACCATATAAGCTGAGTCCAACTCTAACCAAAGTTTCTTACATCCAATGTTCTAAGTATACATCACCGCACGAATAGTCGCCACAAGTCTTACCTTAAAAGCATAAGAAATCCCAAAAGGGTGCAAAACATCCCCAAAAAGTGATCTAAAGGTACACACCCAAATAGATCTACAATCAATGGAGCCCACCGTGGGACACTTTGTATCCTTAGATGCCTCAGCATCCAAAGTTCATACACTGTATTTTGTATGGATTATCACTGTAATAATCCAACCTCACAAAAAAATTACCAAACTATGGAAAATGTAAAACTCAGAATCATTTGTCCTTCTCAAATCGATAATCATTTTTGGCTATCCATAACACTTATATGGTAGAAATAATCCCTACTTTTTATAAATTACCAAATTGAGACCCAAAGTTTGTTTCTATTATGATTATCCATAGGTCAAGGATGAAAGAGTTAGTAAGTAACCGTTTGCCAAAGAAGGAGCATAGAAAGTCTTAGAATGCACCTAAAAAATGATAGCTCAAAAAAAGTGAGATATATTTTCCTCCATTAGGCCACTCAAGAAGTGTCTGGAAGGGAAGGATTACCCCCTCTTTTTTAAATGGCAATTCTTAGGGAGTTTGTTCTGAATAGCACATCATAATAAAATAGACCTTATAGGTAGTATGAAAGAGAACCAAATATCCTTGTCTCAACTCTTTATCTCCCCGACCACACGTGGGGAATTATAAGCCTTATTAGTCATGACTCCTTCTTTAATTGAGCGTGTCCAAACTATGGTATCCATACCAGTCCAGATAATTGTCAATCGAATCTCTTAATTAGTATTTGGATAGTCATCTTCAAAATACTATGGTAGATGTCATCCATCTTCTTGTAAATTATCTTCTACCAACGACTAGATTGGTAGATCTATTAGAGGGTTGTTCATCATTTTAATTAGAAGAGTGCCTAGCTAATTGTTAGGCCAAAATTATATTGTAGAGTTTTTGCTGACTAATCATCTAGATTCTTTCAAAAGGGTCAATAAATGAGGCAATAAAACCATCCAGATGGAAGAAAAAAAATAATAGTTTCGAGGAGTTTCCTCCTTATCCAAGTATCATCTACATAAATAAAACATCTTTCTAGAATTTCTTGTGATAACCCATCTAGAAAAATTTCTAAAGATAGCCTTATTTAAAAGACCGAGGTCTCACAATCATAGGATTTCTTCCTTCAAAGGGCGACAACAATCCTTCTAAGAAACTTGAACTAGTTCGAGTTTGTCTTTTTTGGTGAGAAGAAATTACTAATGATAGTTTTTAGACTATCGAAGATTGATTTTATCCATTTATATATCTAAAATGAGTGAATACACCTACTTTAAATGATAGAAGAAATCAAGTATCTATGTCTAGTTAGAGAGAGTGTAGCATTTTTCACATTTTGATTCTTGCATAGATTTTATCAGCCAATTCTTGAAACTAACACTTTTTAAAAGCACCCTAGAAAAGATTGACAACTAAGTAGGACATAGATGAGTCCTCAATATGCATATAAGTTATTTCTCGTAGTGAGTAGACATTGGCTTGAGGCACTTATTTTCCAAAGTAAATAAAAAACTTTTATCCAAATTAACCATCTGACTGATAAAATCTGAATGTTTGATGATTAGGCATGACAAAGATGAGAAGGTAATTCGTATATAAAAAGTGGATTGATGCAAGGTTTCCTCTTGGTGAAGAAATTGGAAGGAATCGCATGTTATCAACTAATGACTGAACGTTTCTACTAAGAAAATCATCAGAAATATAAAGTAGTAATAGAGACAATAGATCCCTCTATCAAATGCCTCTAGAGCAAGAGAAGTAATCCCTAGGTGAACCAACCAAGATTAAGATTCTTGTATAAGCAAAAGAATCTCACATCCAAGCCAGAAATATATCATCAAAACCAAAGCACTACATCACTTTTAAAATCAAATCGTAATGCATGGTATCAAAAGCCTTGCAGATATCAATATTGAGAGAAAAATTATCCTATAATTAGGCAGTCGTATCACATTAAAAGACTCAGAAGTACTTGCCATACAATCACTAATATTTAGAACCAAAATGAGCCTAAATTGATTTTAAGACAAGATGTGAGAACAACTATCTCTCTAACGCCCAACAACAATCTTTGTTATACATAATGTTCCCTAGGGTGATTTTCCCACATTGAAAAATAGTGTTTTCCTATGAGTTTTTGGGAATTAGGATTAAAAATTTAACTTTAGTCCTAGATGCATTTGACCCATTTTGAAATAGTCATGAATTTCTCATGTTACATTTGTACTAATAATGTCCTAACATTGTTGAAAAATTTACTTGTAAAACATCCGGCCCAACAACACCCATGGGTCTTTGTAAAAAAATGTGGTACACATGGCTTTCAAAAAGTGACATTGTTTGTAGAAGTGACTAAGGTGAACATGCATGACTCATCTTTTTTCCCTAAAAAGGTCTCTCGTTGATATAATAATCCCTCAGCTTGGCCGTAATAGTAGAAAATAAGAGCAGGTGTTGATCAGAGTAATGTCGTAGAGGAGTGCAACAAAAGACATTGCAACAAAAGACACATCAAATTGCATTAATATAGCTTATTGAACCAATAAGAAACCTGTTTTTAACTTATAGTAAGATGATTTATTTATGCTTAATTTCAACCTTCAAATATATTCTTTATTTATCACGGTATTCAATTTTATCTTTACAGTTATAAGAATATTTTTCAAATGGTTAGAAAGTCTGGAGAAGAAGAAACAATTTGTATCGTTGAACCTTTAGATTGGCTTGAGAAGAAAACAATATGCATGTAAAGCTTTTCATCAATAGGAAGTGTTAGAAACTTGAGTAATATAAAGACCATCTGTGGAACGAGTGATCTCATAACCCAATAAATAGTTGAGATGTCCAAGGTCTTTCATCTCAAACTACTGACTAAAAAACTCCTTGAGTTCTTGAATGCCACTAAGGTCATCACCAATTATGATCATATCCTCCACATATAGAAGAAGCAAAATGATGCCTTTATCATTGTGACGAAGAAATAAGGTAGAATCATAAGGACTGGTAGTGTAACCCAAGCGAAGGATGGTGAAGTTGAACTTGGCAAACCACACTCGTGAAGCTTGTTTAAATCTATAAAGGGCACGTCGAAGGCGACAAACCTTGTTTGTTTCAACAGAAAGACCAAAAGGAGGTTTCATATAGAATTATTCATGCAGATCCCCATTAAAGAATGCATTTTTAACATCCATCTGAAAAAAGGTCCCATTTAATAGCAGCGGCAACAACTAAGAGGGTACGAATAGAGCAAATACGGGCAACTGGAGCAAAAATATCTTCATAATCAATTCCATACTCTTGTGTAAAACCTTTTCCAATAAGACGAGCATTGTAGTGCTCGATGAACCCATCAGAGCGAGTCTTGATCTTATATATCCACTTACAACAAACCATAGACTAACTAGGAGGGAGAGTAACCAGATCCTAAGTATGGTTTTTGGTTAATGCATCAATTTCTTCTTTCATTGAAATCTACCATAAAGGGTTAGTAGATGCCTCACGATAGGTCTTAGACTCATGGAGTGTAGCATGGGTAGTGTAACAATGATAGTCAAGTAAATGTGCAGGAATGAATCTTACCCGGGTTGAGTGGTGATATGGAATGTCTTGTGGAGGATCTTCAAGAGGAGTAGGAGCAGGGGACCTATGCTCAAGATGGGGTAGCTCTTCATCAACCTGTTCTTCTACAACCTGTCTAGGAGAATCATCAAAAATATATGAAGATTGAATAGAGAAATCCAAAGGAGGATCAAGAGTATCTGTAGAAGGAACATGAGACTTATCTAGAAAGATTTCTAAAACATTTGAGTTAGTTAAGGAAGAATGAAAGTGTGAGAGTTCAACAAATAAGCAGGGTTCCCAAAAGAAAACATTATGTGAAACACGAAGACAATGCAAGACATGGTAGATATATTGAACGTAATTGAAATACTTTCTGGATGTTCTTGCTTGTGAAATTTTTTTTTTGTTTGGCTGATTGAAGATATTTTGCTATGAATAGTGATTTATTTTTATTTCTTCTGTTTAAATAGTGCATAGCTCTTTGAAAAATTTGAATGTTGTCTAAGCAATGAATAATTTTTACGTATGTTTCATTTTTACAAGAATAAATATTCATGAGCACCAGTCTTGATTTTTGAGTTGCTATGATAATTTAGAAAAGGTTTATGTGAGTATGGAAATCGATTGATTTTTGTGTTGTCACAGTTCTTAGAATTTTTTTGATTTTCTCTCGAGGCGAAATTATAGATAACATTTAACTAAGAAAATGATTTAGGCCATCTTTGGATCGTTTGAGCCTTTCTATCTACCTTCACATGCATTATTCATAATACACCCTTTTTGAGCTTCAAAGTTTATATATATATTTTTCTCATTTCAAAAGCCTACTCTAAAATATATATATGTGCAGATATATCTATTTTATTTTGTCACTAACTTGTGACAATTGTTATTGAATATTTGAAGATATATTGAAAAGGAGAGGATACTAAAAAAAATAGATTCTAAAAAAAATAGATTCTGAAAAAAAAAAAGATTCTGAAAAAAAAGAAGAAAAGAAAAAAAAAGAAGAAAAAAGAAAAAAAATGATTATTGTATGTGATGTTAAATCCCAAAGTGGAAAATGTTTATTTTCACGATAGAAGATCTCTTGTTTCAATTCTAAAATGATGTGTTTAGAAAAAATTGAGCTAAATATTATCCTTTACTCTACCTTTACCTAAGCCATACATTACAAGCTTAATAAAGTCCTATTGATTCTAGGTTGTGTTTTTCTACATTAGTGGAGAGAGAAATGAAAAATAAACTTATGAGATTTGTGACTTCATTAAAATCTGTTTGATTGTATATTTGCATAAACTGATCCAGATTGCTTGTGATGAAATATGAAAAGACTTTACACACACTATAATTCTTTGTGAAAATGTAATATATTTTTAAATTGATTTTAATACTCAGATAAAATTCTTTTATTTCTTTGAGTTATGTAATTTCGAAAGACTAAAAAGAAATATTTTGAAAATCACTATTTTAAATGCAGTTATCTTTGTTTTATTTCCTTCCTTTTGCTCGAGGACTAGCAAAAACTTAAGTTTAGGGGTGTTGATAAATGTATTTTATATAGTTATTTTCATCTATTTTATTAATTATCATTGCTATGTTCTTCATATTTTTAGTTAATTTTAGTTTAATAAATTAGTATTTACTGTTTTTTTATATATTTTAAGAAAATTAAATAATTTGTATCGAAAATTTACTTAATTGTAAATTTATGACCAAAAATATAATTTCAAATAAAAGAGTGCTTAATTGTAATTAATAAAAGTTGAAAATATAATTTAAATTAAAACTGGGCTTAATTTCAATTATTAAAAGTTTAAAATTTTAATTTAAATTAGACAAGGGCTTAACGGTAATTAAATAAAGTTTAAAATATAATTTGAATTAATTTTGTGGGTCAAAATGCAATTAATTAAAGTTTAATTTTCGCGCAGGAGATAAGAAGTCCACGCGCAGACTCTCACGCGCGCAACGTGGACCATCAGATCACAGAAGAAACGGCTATGATGCGCGCGTCCATATCACACCCGACCAGCGCGAGTGGGTGCAGGAATCTCTCTATCACGCGGCTCGGTGCCCGAGTGGGGCCCACCTGCCACGCAGGCCGGCGTGCAGGGTGGGACCCACGTGTCTGACGCATCCAGCCGCTATCCCCTCCACATTTCGCACGCCTCAATCCGGTACGACAATTCTACGTGAGCCCATTCCATCCCCTAATGATAATCTGTCACGTGTCCGTATTTATCCGTGCAGCGAATTAGACGCTGACACGTGGCACGCAGATTGAATTTAAAAATATCAAAAACGGTGCCTCTGCTTTTCTGGCTCACGCGTGAATTAAAATAACGTTTTCGATATCGAATATCGATACGCGTTGATTTTATTTTCGATGCAATTTTTGTTACGCGTTTAAAAAAAAAGAAATGTATTATTTTAGATGCGTTTTTTAGCTATAAATAGGTGATATTATGATAGTTTTGGAGTTTTGGGAGTTTAGAAATTTTGTGGTGTTAGGGGCTGGACTGTGGAACACGCAGAGGCCATTTTTGGCTTCTGTTGTGTTCTATGTGTGCCAAATATTTACGCTACGAGATGTTTTAATTTCCTTTTTTCTTCTTCTAATTTTTCTGTATCTGTTGTAATTTTATTTTAAATTTATGAAGTAATTTAATTTTTCTAGGGTTGCATTTGATCTAAATTTATGAAGCTTTGATTTTAATTATTTTTGATAGATTTATAAGACGTTTGATTTGTTTATTCTATCTGTGCTTAATGCTTTTTGATTATTTACAAATTTTATCAAATTGATCCGTGGCACATAAATAAACTTGGAAGAGGCATTTTTGTGTATATTGCTCATGGATAGAATGACATGTATGATGAAGGATAGGAATATACCCTAATTGTATGTGTGGCCATTTGAGAACTTAGAACTTAATGAATCTTGGTGAATTTAATTCTCATAGGAATATAGTGAATTAATTTAACGAGGTGTGTCTATACGGAGCTCGGAAGAGATGTATGGATAAAATTAGAAGTTTTTGGTTGACAAATTAAATGTACTAAAAAATATAAATCAAGAGAAAATAATATGATAAAAGTGGATTAATTTGGTGAAAAACTGTAATCCTAGATTTCTTTTATTTTGTTATTAAACTCTTTTCTTTAACTTGTTCCAATCAACGATCGTTTTGGATAAAATCAGAGAGAAATAATTTTAATACTCAACAAACTATAGTGACAAATCTCCGTGGTGAAAATAACATGCAGTAAGATTGATAGAAATTTCAAAATAATTGTTTGTATCAACTACAATTATCTTGAACAACAAAGCGACTTGCATAAGGATTGAAAAAGAATTTCAAAGCAACGGTCAGTGTTTGTTGCAATTGTCACATTCAAGGATATAACAATTAGGTTATACAGTATACATAAACAAGTGCCAATTCAGATTTAAGTAAGGTAAGGTTTTTTTTTTCTCGTTATGACAATTCTTGTTCCTTGTGGAAAATTATGATAATAGTGATCATTTTCTATTACAATTTAAAAAAGTAATAATAAAAAACACAGACAACAATTTATTAAGGTTTTTATCAATAGAATTTGCCGTTGAAAAGAAGATAATGGCCTGTGGCTGTAGATGACGCAATTGTTAAGAAAATAATTTTTTTTTTAAGGTGCAATACTCGCATACCCGATGACAAAATTGTCAGGTAAAGTTATGAAATTGTATCTAATGATTACAATTTGCAGCTGATTAGTGTTTCCAGCTAAATATGATAATATTGGGTGTATTAATGCGCTAATAATTTGTTAAAATTTAATTTTAATATTATTTTAAGGATATTATTAAAAAACTTTAAAATTTATACTGTGTTTTTAAAAATAAAATTTTTGTTATGCCAATAACAAAACAGTTCTGAAAATAGAGTATCTTATTTTAAATAATTTTATATTATATACTAGCTAGGTTAATTAATATTATTGTAGGGTGTATTAAACTCATGTTTGGATCAGATTGCTTACCAGCAATTTAAATGAGAATGCTGGGATTATATGTTTATCTGTTAAATAAGTTTCTATTTATAAGATAAGAAAAAAAATCTCTTTAATCACTTCATATTTTTATAAATTGTTTATATTAGTCACTTTATTATAAATTTATAAATTTTAGTCATTTTATTATTATAATGATAAATATTTTAATTATTTTAGTTTAATTTTAATAATTTTAATTACTTTTTGGTTGATGTTTTTGAAACATTTTTATTTTTAAATATCTATTAATAAGATTAAATTTGATTTCACTTAAATTTTTATACACAAAATGCTTTCTAAAAAAATTAAAATTGATAAAAAATATTAAAATTTTCAAAATATAATATAACTCAATACTCAATTTATAAAAATAAAGGAATCAAAAAGTTATCTTATCCTTCGTGTATATATATATAAAAGTATAGTCTTGCTACAGAATGACATAACAAATAAATAATAATAATAATAATAATAATAATAATAATAATAATAATAATAATATATAAAACAATAATATATATATTAAGAAAATAAACTACTTTAATGTTTTTAGTTTGGATACGAAACTTCAAATAAGTTAAAAAAAAATAAATCTTTATTATTATAAAAATAAATTTTTATTATTACATAAGTATATTTAATTGAGGTTTTAAAGAAATATAAAATAAAATATAAATGATAAAATATTTCATTATTTTAAAATATAAGAATATTTTTTTAAAATTATTTTATTGGGTGTAATTTAGTACATCTCATAAGGTAAATAAAAAATAGTCATACTTATCAAAGAGCCTTATAAATCAAACCAATAAATGTTAAGTTATCATATGATCATGATAATAAAATAATTTCAATAAAGAAATAAATTTCAAATAATTATCCTAAAAAAATAAATAATTACTAATAGATGTCTATGATAGTACAACAAGTTAATCATATTTTAGTAAGAAACAATTATCTCGTTAATTCTCTCGCCTATATATACTCGCATATATACACAATCATAGATCACTTTAATCTCGTAATAAAGAAATACAATTAAACATTATCTTTCCTCATAATCACAGAGTAAGATTATAGATCTTTTACAAACTTTATCATCTTACTATAGACTTAAGCATCAGAGAGCCAAAGAAAGCCAACCTCACACGGTTGTTTGAGATTCTAATTGTTTGTTCATCTCAAAGATTCATAGAGGACATTCCTACTTAATGCTGAAACAATCATAAAAGTGTAGGATTCTCATTTTTTTTTAATTTCTTAATCTGTAAAAAAAATTAACATAGGTTTTTGAAAAGAGACTGAGTAATAGTAACGTTTTCCAAAAGAAGGCATATTATTAATCTGGTCTACCACTATCACCAACTTGACTCTCTATGGACTTTTGAGAGAAGTCATAGACCAATCAAAAAGCTCCAAACCTTATTTAACAATCAACAAGTCTAGCCTACCAACCAATAAGCCATTCATCCGAAAGGCCTTCCAACTCTATCGTAGCCTACCAGAAATGTAGATGTTGCCCTAGATTGTCCCACCCATAATAGGCCTCGTGGGTCCATAGGAGGAGATCCTATCTAAACTTGATGGAAAGCATACTTAAAGCCATCCTAGGGAGCTTACTCGATCCACAAGCTCCTGGACTAGTCCTCATCCAAAAAAAAAAGTCCTTCCAGTATCTTCCAATACCCACAGTGCACAAGGCCAAACCTAAAGCCATCCATGGTTTGGTTGGAAAAATGAGTATCCACACTTGGATTAAATTCTCTTGATTGACCAAACTTTTTCTAACCATACTCTTCAAAATTGTCAAGCCATAGACACTAGAACACATCCCTACCAACCATTCATCCTAGCCTTATTAGGGCTAGCTTAAGAGGTATTTGTCCATAGCGATCTACACGACTATCTTGAGGCCTACAAGATAGGGAACTCTTCCAAGCCAACTATGTTGATCAAGTTGTAGGCTTTCCAACTTACATTGACGGACAAAACTAGAGCCTACTACTATATTATAAATCCCAACACTATTAATTATTGCTTAGAATTTTGGAAACAATTTTTGAATCACTTCTCAGCCAAGAAAAGGAGGCCAAAAGCCCTGGCATACCTATTGACCATACGGTCGGAAAGGGATGAGTCCTTAAAATACTTCTTTGATTGATTCAACTCAAAGAAGATACAAATGGCAGACTACTAAGACTCTATGGCCATCACGACATTGCATCAAGACATACATTAGGGAGCCTTATGAATGGATATGGCTAAATACTTCCCAACGACATATGCTGAGGCCACTCAACTAGTTAACAGTTACATCAATACGAATGAGATGCTCTTCAATAGAAAGAATCAAAAGCCTACTAGAAAGTAGGTTGGGGAGCAAAAGCATAGGGGAAGAACCCTCGTGTCATGATAAAAAAGATGTCCAGGCTAGACCAAAAAGAAAATAAAAAGATCAAGGACAAAACCCTTATCCATCATGGGTGAGGTTTGCATACTACAACCCCCAACCAGCTTCTTGCTAGTCTCTAGCAAGAAAAGCGATCTATGAATAATTTCAAAGGAGACATTAAAAGAAAAATTCAAAGGAAATTTATTCTATTTACAACATTACATTAAGAGTATGCAATAAGCCTTTAAACCCCTAGGTGACCCTAGTAGGACGAGTTGTAGTCTCGTGAGGGCTTCTAGTGATGATACCCACAAACATCTTGCCTATGACTATCCTAGCTTAAAACAATAAAATCACATAACAAATAATTTGCACAAATGTCTCAAAAATTGTAAATAACACCCAACTTATAGAATAATTAAATGTTACCTAAGCTTTAAGAAATCTCAAATACCAATTCCACTTTTGTTATTGACTCTTAAACATCCATCAAACCACAAACCAATAGCCATAATGCCCAGATAATATTATGCATAACATCCACAAACAAAAAGATGAAATCTCAAACTCCATAGGCTTACTTTTCAAACCTCTCTCCACTAATGAAGAAAAATACACCACTTTGGATCAATAGGACTTTATGAGGCTTGTAATGTTAGGCTTAGGTATTTGGTTAAGAAAAACGGGAAGTGTCAAAATACAAATAAGAGCACTTATTACATTAAACACAACCAATTAAGTAAAAGAGTAACACCATTTAACCCAAATTGTTTCTTCCGATCATAACCCATTTTTCCATAGATAAACAAAGTTCTTCCTCAATCTTTCACCTCAGTACATCCATCACTAACACTCTTTTATTTACTAGAATGTGAAGGCTTTCTTCTTCTTCTTCTTCTTCTTCTTCTTCTTCTTCTTCTTCTTCTTCTTCTTTTTTTTACTCAATTGCTCTTGAAAAGCCAACCATTTTCTTCCAATATATGTGGATTTCTTTTCTCTTTTTTTTACTCAATTGCTCTTGAAAAGCCAACCACTTTCTTCCAATATATGTGGATTTATTTTTTTTTTTTTTGCATCCTGACTCCAATTTCTCTTGAAAAGACATAAACCCAACCAATTTCTTCCAATATATGTGGAAGATTTCTCCAATTTCTCTTGAAAAGTTTGTGTTCAAAATTATGTGCTCTTAACAAATAAGGTAGGAATTATATATACATATTTGGCTCAATAGAAAGTAGTAAGGCAAAAAGAAAGAAAAGTAAGGCTAACAATATATTTAAATAGGCTCAAAGAGGTTACTAGTGATATAAGGATAACAAGGTAGGCTTAAAATGGCACAATCGATCCAAAAATGGCCTACATCATATCCTAAACAGCGCAATTCCAAATTATTTCGCCTCAAGAGGTTTTCAAATGAGTTCTAGAGTTTGTTGAGATCACAAAAATTTCCATGAAAAATTCGCACATAAGACTTCTCTAAGCATTTAGACTAATCAACCAAATCATACCACATACCAAAAGAGTCGCCAACTAGGTAAAATCAACATTTGAAATTATCTTTAAACCGAAGCAAAATTTAATGTCTTCTAAAAGCTACTTGTTATCACAATCACATTATTATCATCAACATGCAAATTAAAATAAGTAAAATGCAAATAAAATAAAAATAGAAATAAGACAATAAACAAATAAAAGAAATTAAATCAAAATGCAGAAAAATAAATAGAAAATAAAAATTAAAAAACAAATAAACACACAAACAAAACTACTAAAAATGAAGGGAAGAAAAGATTTACCGTTTACCGCACCCCCAACCAAAACCTTACATTGTCCTCAATGTAAGAAAGAAAAGAGAGATCTCCTTTCCGCCGGTGGTGAAACTGCCCTCGCCGGCGGTGAACGTAAGATTTTTTTTTCTTAGATGGGATGGCATTGGCTTTAGCTCAATTTTGTTGGCTCCATTCTTTACCACTGAGGTTGGAGTTTCATTTGTTCCCAACTCCTTAAATGTTTCATCACTGCATAAATATTCATTAGGTCTTTGCCACATGGTAACATTGTCTCATCCCCTCATCTTCCTCCTCAATTGTTGCAGATTTCACAGGGCAAGCTTCTAGTGGTAGCAATGGAGTTCTCTCCTCAAAAGTTTCCGAGATTAACCCGTCAAGATTGTTAATTTGAAAACAAGAATGTACATCACTTGGAAATTTTATTTCTACAAAAACATCAAAAGTTACTTGTTCATCTTGCACCCGTAGAATGAGCTTTCCTTGCTGAACATCAATCAATGTTCTTCCAGTTGCAAGGAACGGTCTCCCCAATATCAATGGTATCGCTCTATCTTCCTCCATGTCAAGCACCACGAAATCTACATGGAAAATAAATTTGTCGACTTTAATTAAAACATCCTCAATTACCCCTAGAGGATATTTCACCGATCGATCCGCTAATTGTAAAGAGATTGAAGTGGGCTTCACTTCTCCCAGGCCTAGTTTCCTGAAAACAGAAAGTGGCATCAAATTAATGCTTGCTCCTAAATCACATAGGACTTTATCAAAATTGCAACTTCCTATAGTACAAGGTATAGTAAAACTCCATGGGTCTTTCAATTTCTGTGGCAGTTTTCTTTGAAAAACTGCACTGCACTCCTCATTTAGCATGACAGTTTCATAATCTCCCAACTTCCTCTTCTTTGATAGAATTTCCTTCATGAATTTTGCATACTTGGGCATTTGTTCCAACATCTCTACAAAAGGAATGTTAATATGCAATTTCTTAAAAATATCCAGAAATTTATCAAATTGATTATCAAGCTTTTTCTTATTCAATCTTTGAGGATATGGGATAGGAGGCTCATATTTCGCATATGGGGAAGGTTGAATATCTTGGGATCTTGATGGATTTTCTTTAGATTCTTCCATCTTTTTCTCCGATTTCCTCTGCCATTCAAGTTCTTTACCACTTCTCAATGTGATAGCCTTTGCATGCTCTGTGGGATTTATTGTGTCACTAGGCAGCAATCCTTGAGACCTTTCTGCAATCTGCTTTGAAAGCTGCCCCAGTTGGTTTTGGATGTCCCTGTTGATTACCTCTTGATTTCTGAAATTTGCTCTTGTCTCCTCAATGAACTTTCCCAAAATTTCTTCCAAATTTGTTTGTTTTTTTCTCCTGGGGTTGGTAGGAAGATGATGACGATTTGAATCCCCCTTGGTTATTTCCCCATGACAAATTTGGATGATTTCTCCAACCTGGATTGTAGGTGTTCGAATATGGGTTATGTTGAGGTTTTTGGAAATTTGAAACATAATTTGCTTGCTCAGCATTTGGTGAAGCAAATGGATTTCCAACTTGGCACTCGATACTAGCATGATTTCCACCACATAACTCACATTGTACAGTTGGTTTGGATTCGAATTTGGATGACAAAGAATCCATCTTTCTTGAAAGAACAGCAACTTGAGCTGACAAAGCATTCACTAAATCAATTTCATGCACTACTGCTGGTCTTTTTGCAATTACTCGCTCTGAATGCCACTGATTGTTGTTTTCTGCCATAATCTCTAACAACTCATGAGCATCCTCCGGTGTTTTTCCCATTAAAGACCCTCTAGCTACAGCATCAATCATTGCCCGATAGTTTGAAACCAACCCATTATAAAATGTAGAGACTTGCAGCCAAATTGGTATACCATGATGTGGGCATTTCCTCAACATTTCTTTGAATCTTTCCCAAGCTTCATACAATGATTCTTGGTCATACTGTGTAAAAGATGTGATTTCATTCCTTAATTTTGCTGTCTTAGCAGGAGGAAAGAACTTGGATAAGAATTTCTGAACTAATTCATTCCATGTTGTAATTGATCCTGGTGGTAATGAGTTTAGCCACTCCTTGGCTTTATCCTGAAGTGAAAAAGGAAAAACCCTCAATCTTACAGCATCTTCAGACACACCATTTATCTTGTAAAGATCACACACCTCCAGAAAGTAAGCAATATGTGCATTTGGATCATCCTTTGACATTCCCCCAAACTGATTTGATTGAACCATTTGGATAAAAGGATGGTTTTATCTCAAAGTTATTGGCTTGAATAGTTGGCCTCCTTATACCCGAAATAGTTCCAGCAACATTAGGCGCATCATAATCCCTCAAAGCTCTACGATTTCCACCTCCCTCAACAAATGGTGGATCCATGGCTATTTGTCTATTAGGAGCTGAAGTTGAACGTCTTCTCTCTCGGTTTAGACGCTTACATGTTCTATCAATCTCCGGATCAAATGGAAGAAAGTTAAGGCTTCTTGTACATCTCATACAAAAATCCTACAACCAGAAAATCAACTAACACAAAAACAACACAAAGTTATTTTTTTTATGATAAATAAAATAAAACAGCAAAATAAACAAAATTAAAAATGAAAGAAAGATAAAGCAAATTAACTTCAAATTAAAACTAAGATTAGGTAGTATCGATATTAATAAAAACAAACCATTCCCTGGAAACGGCACCAAAAACTTGATGCTTATTTTCGCAAGTGTACGAATCGTTCAAGTAATAAAGTGTACAAAAGTACGGATATCGAACCCACAAGGAATGGCATTACTAAGTACCGAAATTGACTAACCCTAATTTTATTTGAAAACCGAATTGTTGAAATTGTTTTAAAAGCAAATTAACATAAAACTAAACGCAAATAACAAAATTTAATATTCTTCACAAATGATTAAAAATGCTAAGGCATTTGATTTCGCTAAATCAATTCAATCCGATTTCAAGTCATGTTATATGAGAATCAAAGCTAAAAGTGATGGTTGAAAAACCCAAATTTACCTAATACTCTCTCTCGAGTTATATTAGAATTACTTATCTATGAAAATCAACTATATTTCTATGAAGATTTAATCACAAACAAGCACATTAAGATTTATGGAATTTCTAGATTAACCACATACATCATGCATTAGTTCTCACACTCGCATTCAACATACGGTATTTATCACAAGAAGCATTCATTACATATCTCCTCTCGGTCTCAATATAATGCAACTAATCATTTAAATCTTGGCCAGAAATTTAAAAGCATTAAGCATGGAAATAAACACTCAACTTGAAAACAATGAACTCACATAACAATAACAAAAGAAATCTGATTTCCTTGATTCAACTACATCATAGCCTTAGCAAAAACGAATTAGTTCATAACGGAAATAAGGACAACCATTATTTCAATTGAATTCATGAATAACAAATCTGAATAAAATGCAGAATATGAAGGCTAAGGAGAAGAGATGAAAAACTCTTGAAGATGAAGACTTGGTAGCAACAATGGTGATGATCCTTCAAGCTTCTCCAAACTTTCTCTCCAAAATTGCCTTTTTTCCTACAAAATTGACTCAGATCTGTTCTCTCTGTCGTCCCCCTCTTTCTCCATCATATTGTATATATAGATCTAGGGTTTGGGGGGAAATTTTGGAACAAAACACAATAAAAAATGTGTTTTCAGACGAAACTCGCCGGCGGCGATATTACTCTCGCCGCGACAAGATTTCTGGAAAAGTAACGATTTTTGTTCCGCTAAATCTCGCCAGTAGCGAGATTACTGTGGCCGACGGCGAGATTTCTTTGGCAGGCGGCGAGATTGCTTTGCCAAAATCCGTGCTCCCTGCATGATTTTCAACGTATTTTTCGTAAGGTTTTCGCCAGCGGCGAAATTCCAAATTTTGAAATTTTGTTTTCTTTTTATTTGCACTCAATCCCGTTCATTGAAATTTGTCCCAAACTTCTCCAAAATTATGATTTTACCTAAAATTGCACTTTAAACACGAAATACCCGTGAAATGACATTTGTGGATTAAATAATTAAATAAACGCAATTTTCACACAAATATCAACATTTAAATCATAACAAAAATGCAATAATTTGACTCTTATCAATACTCACACCCCCCCTTAGTGAAATAAGAAAGGTCATGCTAATGCAAGTTGATTTCTATCACATTGTGTATTGGCCTAAGAAATGAAAAAAAACAATTGGGATAAGTCCCGATACTGCAAGTTTGACAAAGACACCAATTAGTCAACTGAGAACTACCTGGAATAGGAGGATGAAATTGAATACCTTGTTAAAAAGGGCCTTAGATGAATTGGTGAACAACCCAAGGCCACAATAGTAGTGATTTCCATAACTGGAATCCCTATCCAGAGAGAGAAAGATAGAGAGACTAACCTTAAGGGCATGAAGTATAGGATTTTAATGTCATAGTGAGAGATCCCATTGGGGGTAGTTCTAACAATTCATGTAAAGCACTCATTTAAGAAGCCATCTTTGGCCCAAAAATTCTATAGGTTGTCACTACACGTAACCTATGAAAATATCTTAAACTTATAATCTTAGACCTAAAACTTTCAAAAAGAGATATATATATATATATAGGGTGATTCATCCTCACATAGATTCCTTGGTAGTCATCCTTTTTGTGGCCAACTTAGCTCTGCATCAAATATTGATAGATGTCGGTATCTTGGCCGACTTTTTATTATCTAAGTTAATGGCTATCCATTTTATAAGATTTTCTAGACTTCTACTCGTCCCAGAAGGTAATGTGATCCTACTAGTCAGAATTGGACTAGGCATCAATAAAAGAACAATTATGGTAAACTTCCTTATTATGAATTTCTCGTCCTAATACAATTGCATCTTGGGAAGACCCTTCTTGCATGGTTACATGGTTGTAGCTTTAACCTACCACCTTATCTTAAAGTTTCCCACAAACATAGGAGTAGGAGTGGTGTTTGGAGAATAGAAGGTAGCTAAAGGATGTTCTACCATTGGGATCCAGATGGGGTATAAGTGAAAGTATTGCAAAGCCATAATCTAAAATTACTTACCGTATTAGTTTTCTTTTTCTTTAAGTTTTTTACAATTTTCATTGTTGCAAGACTTAGTAAAATAAATAACCTTAGTCAGTTATATTTAATTTTTTTCTTAGGATATTTTCAATTATTTTATAAGTTTAATTTATTGTTAATAAAAGGAGCACTTAGGATAGATATCCTTACTTACAATCATAAGTCTACTCAGGGAAGATTTGATAGGAAAAAAAATTCCAACTTCAAATCAACAAGCGGAGTTGAGCCACCCTGACTCTAGCTAGTTTAAGGCCTATTGCGACCTCACTAGAGGATGAGCATAATAAAATTCTCAGTACTGGATTGGGCATGCAATCTTTCTAAAGTAGTGAATAAGAAGCATCATGATGGGCTAACTCTATTACTTATGGCCTAGATCTCTGATCGATCAACATAAGTTGGGGCATATTAAGTTGTAGAGAGAATGCACCCTAATTATATGATATATACTCGTGACTACAACTAACATGAAGAATAGATAACTTGGGCTAATTGTATTTTAATCGACCACTAACCTTGATAGTGGGTCATGGCTCAAAAGCCACCCTACCTTGGGACTAAGCATAGCAAAATACTCAATGCCCTTCCAAGGTATGTATACTTGCTAAAGTAGTGAATGAAAATCATCCTAATAAGTGAGCTTTAAGCCTCAGGTCCATACCATATGACAATCCATAGAAGATTGGGTTGTTTAAGTCAAAGATAGGATGCACCTTGGTTAGACTTCTATTGCCCTTAAATTGGCAAAAGGCTTCAATGTGAGCCATAGCATGAAAGCCATGTCAACCTAGGTCTAAGAATTGTTTTAGGATCTTACACAACATTAAGAATATCGACTTAGGTTTCTATGATTCAGACATTGACAATACAAATCTCCAATGCAACAGTGATCAAACATTTTCTAAGTTGAGAATTATTTAATGCTTGGACCACATGAACAATTTCAAGTATTGTAAGTAGAGGCTGATTGGCTAAGGTGTTTAGCCAAGCAACACTTGGACCAACAAGTAACTCTAACTTAGAAAAAATTTAAGAAAACATAGCAAGGATTGAACAAAAAAATAAGGACACAAGTATACAAGTTAAAAGTCACTCAAAATTTGAAAAATTTGATGTCCAACCGAATAAATGCTTAGGCCAGAGATCGAACCCTTACCCAACCAGATATGCCAGTATTAATTATGGTCGACCAAAATTAGGAAGTGGTAACCAAGAAGTGGCCAGATGGGAGTGTCTTCGATTAGTCAAGATGTGGCTAGAAAATAAGGTAATTGGATGGGTATATGACTAGCCAGATGGGTTCAATCCATGGGTCAAGCAATCATGCCCTATCATCGAGGACCTATGATAACTGTATTTTATATAGTTATTTTCACCTATTTTATTAATTATAATTGCTAGATTCTCGCTATTTTTAGTTAATTTTAGTTTAATAAATTAGGATTTACTATTTTTTCTAAATTTTAAGAAAATTAAATAAAATGTATCGAAAATGCACTTAATGGTAAATTTTTGTCCAAAAATATAATTTCAAATAAAAGTATTATTAATTGCAATTTATAAAAGTCGAAAATATAATTTAAATTAAAATTGGGCTTAATTTCAATTATTAAAAGTTTAAAATTTAATTTAAATTACAAAAGGGCTGTATTGTAATTAAATAAAGTTTAAAATGTAAATTGAAATATATTTGTGGGTGAAAATATAATTAATAAAAGTTAGTTTTCTTCGCAGGAGAAACATTCCACGCGCCGTTATCCACGCTCCATCGTGGGCCGTCAGATCAACGCATGGACGATTTAGATGCGCGCGTGCACTTCAACCTGACCAAGGAGAGTGGATGTAGGGAAATTCTGTATCGCGCGGCTCGGTGCCCGAGTGGGGCTCACCTACCGCGCAGGCCGGCGTGCAGCGTGGGACCCACCCGTCTGACACCGCGCAGACCTGTCCCCCACTTTCGCGCGCCCCTTTTCCGGTGCAGCCGATCCACGTGAGCCCGGTTATTACGCGAACCAGAATCTGCCACGTGTTCCACTTAATATTTCAGCAAATCATACTCTGACACGTGGCATGTTACAATGAGCGCGACCGCACTGGATCACGCCCGTGTTGTAGCCGTTGGCTCCCGTGCGACCATTCATCGTGCGCCCGTTTCCCCTCAACGAATGAGATGCTGCCACGTGTCCCACTAATTGTGTCCGCGAATCAGAACGCGACACGTGGGAGCGTGGAAGAGAATTAAAACAGAAACGCGCAGCGTTCCACTCACTTTTTCGATCCCATTTTCGATACAATTTTTTGTCCCCCACGCGTTTAAATTATTATTTTCGTCACACTTTTTTGTCCCCCGCGTGGATTTAAATTTAATATTTTATTGATGTATTTTTTTGCTATAAATAGGAGATAGTTTTTAGTTTTGGAGGGGTTTTTGGAGTTTTGGGTAGAGTTTAATTTTCGTGTGTTGCTCGGTTTTGGACGGCAAAACACGCAGAAGCCATTTTTGGCTTTTGTTGTGTTTTGCGTGTGCCAAATATTTGTTCTAAGTGATGTTTTAATTTTATTTCTGCTTCATCTTATTTTTCTGTAGTTGTTGTAATTTTTATTTTAATTTTATGAAGTAATTTAATTTTTCTTGGGTTGCAATTGATCTAAAGTTATGAAACTTGATTTTAATTATTTTTTTGTAGATTTATAAGACGTTCGATTTATTCGTTCTATTTTGTGCGTAATGCTTTTTGATTATTTACGAATCTTATCAAAACGATCCGTGGCACATAAATAAACTTGAGAAAGGCATTTGTGTGTGTATTGCTCGTAAATAGAATGACATGTATGATGAAGGATAGAAATATACCCTAATTGTATGTGTGGCCATTTGAAAACTTAGAACTTAATGAATCTTATTAAATTTAATTCTCATAGAGATATAGTGAATTAATTTAACGAGGTGTGTTTATACGAAGCTCGAAAGAGATGTATGAATAATAAAAAAAGAAGTTTTCGGTTGACAAATTAAATGTACTAAAATATAAATCAAAAGAAAATAACATGATTTGAGTGGATTAGTTTGGTGAAAAATTGCAATCCTAGATTTCTTTTATTTTCTTATTACTTTTTTATTAATCAACGATTGTTTTGGATAAAATCAGAGAGATATAATTTTAGTACTCGACAAAATATAGTAACAAATCCTCGTGGGATCGATACTTTACTTACTAATCATATTACTTGTGACCGTGTATACTTGCACGAGTTCGTGTGTTAAAAAACACGCAACAACCTACATTCCACTCTATACTAGTAAATCATTCTACCCTTGGTTCTTAACTCATAGGTCCACAATCTCACAAATGAATAGGATAACGATTAGTTTCAAAATTAATATTACAAGTACAAGTAAAAGATAAAGTGAAGAAAATAATAATACAGGTGTATTAGTGCCAAGAACGTTTATTCAAAAAGTGCATTATAAGAATAAAAAGTAAAATTACTAAGTTTATAACCATTAGTGAAGGAATAAATTAAGTCCAGACTAACTTAAGAATATGAGAAGTAAAATATAACAATGTATTAGTATGTGCACCTAGTATCATCCTAGGCCGTACCACCTCTCGCCAAAGCATCATCCTCAGTCTTCTAGGAGTATTTACTACTAGAACGGCTAGAACCTTCATTCTCGTAATCGAAAGTGACCATTGTATCAAGAATCACATCTCTCTTAGAAAGATAGTTAGAAAGGATAATCTCTACTTAGACTCATCTGAACTACCTCCTCGGTTTCTAGAAGCCGTGAACCTAAATGTCTAAGGTATCTTTGAGGTATATGGTAGTATCATGGTATTCAACAATAACCTAGACCTTAGCTGCCCCTACCTCAATAGTGAGTTCCTATATTTACTCTTGCACTAGTGTATTTTTCTAGATAGCATGTCGATTTGTTCCTTCTCCTCCCCACAAGCGACGTACTCTTCTATCATATCCAACCAGTTCACTTCTCTCTTTACCACCTTCTGGGTTGTTACTTCTTTAGTTTTTATCTTAATAGTTGTATGAACTACTAACCTAGAATCATTTAATTGAGTTTCTAATTGCAATAGGTAGTCTCAAAAGTGTTCTTAATATTATCTACCTTATGAAGTGCCTCCTTAGAAACTGCCAAGTGCCTTTCCAGGAAAACATGCACCATGATGGCCCATTTCAAGACCTCAATAACTGTCATGATCATCTCAACAAGGCATAGATATCCTTAAGCTTTGGCCTAGTAGGCTCTAGAACATCTAGAATAGTAGAAGGCTTAAATAGACCCACAGTTTCCTCATCTAGGCTAATAGATCCTAGATTTGACTCATCCACTTCTAGATTAGATGGAATGTCACTAGGTCCCAAAGGGGACTTTACCATCTTGGAATATGACTCAATAATAGTCATCTCAGAATACTAAATCTCTTACTCTTCAATACCCCAGACTGTCGCACAACCTTGGTCTTCTTAGAAGCATCTTATAAACAAGAGTCTTTTAAGAAATGAATAGACAATTATATACTTTTCTTCTTCCTAGAAGGATGTATGGAAGTTATACTTGAAAGTGATTAAAATTTAGGATAGTAACCTGATCATCTAAAACTCACAACATAAGAATTATAAACTACCAAAGGCATTTACTGTACAAGTTTTTTTAAAGGGGGAAGGCAGGAGTTATGACCCTCTAAACTAACTACCCTCCCCGCTCAAGAAGGATGAGCCAATCGATATACCTCCTCAACACAGGAAGATAGTAAAGTGAGTCAACAAAATCCTCATAATCAAGAGCAATATCGTTCCGCGTGAAATGCATTATAAATAAAAAGAAATAAGTCAAAACATAACAAAATATACAATCAAATACTAATTCTTAGACAACCTACCATTTCTCTTTAACTGGGTAGGCATGGGAAGAATTTCCAAAGATGGAATATCAAAATCGCCCATAATAGTAAAGAGGAAATCCTTCCACCCTTTATTGGTATCTGATAACTCTTCAACTAGGATACAATTGCCATAGGGCTTAAAATGGAATCAACTGATCAATGTTATTTTAGACATATATTTGTACATCAATTATCACATATTTACAATGAAATAGTGTTCTATATACATTTTATATGTTTAGTTTGTATTATACAAGTGATTAGGGTCAAATTGAGTAAAGAGAAACTAAACAATGTGTTAAGTGTAGAAATAAGGGACTCGATCAATATTTATCAAGCATCATTGGGATCAATTTCAGAATTAAGTAATCGATCTATCGAGTGTATAGAATAAGAACGACAAAGACTGATCGATCAATTTTCAAGGGAATCGATTGATCGAGTTATGGTAGATCGATTGAGCATCGATCGATCTTACTCAAGTGCTCTTTAGTTGCAAATTACAATTAGTTGATTGATCGACCAAGTAGTCTAGTTAGAGTGAAAATTAATTAATTTTTCATCACCAACTTCTAAATCCCAACCATTGGATCATTCCTAATCAACCCTGATCTAATCAAGATCAAAAATACATAATATAAAAAACAAAAGGACTCATTAATGACACATAATTTCTTCATGAAATAAGAGAGATCAAGAGCACATCTAAGGAAAACCTTTAAAGGAGACTGAGAAGAAAAGATTGACAATTGGATAGTGGGGTTGCTTTGGTTTCATCATCTACCATTCCTAAGCTTTCTTATTATATCTTCTCTTCTTAATTTTCCATGATTATAATGTTGGTTCATTTAGAGTTCATGTCTAACTAAACTTCAAATGTGATTATGGAAAATTCCAAACCTTAGACTATGATTTAATTAATTTAATGTTATGAACAATTTTAATTCAATTCTTGATTTTTCATGTGTTTGATTCCATGTTTGAATGCCATGATTATGCATGCATGAATTAAGGTGTACAACTAGGTTGGTACATGAATATATTTATATATAGTCTAAGATATTAGTATGTAACTACTAATATTCTTATTCGAAGTGGTACCTTGTGGATTGATGAGTGCCCAAAAAGCACTAAAATAACCATGATTTTATGTACATTAATTGATTAAAAATACATATATTTATATGTTTTATCATATATTTATATAAATTTGTCTTTTTCGGAATCACGGGTATTTTTATTGTTTTTCAGGTATTTTGGCTTAAAAACGCAATTTAAAGACTCAAAGAGGAATACTTGAAGCAATACATCACAAATATATTAATAAATAAGTGGGAAAAGGTCAACAAACATGGAAAAATTGGACAAAATGGGTCGAAAAGGTCAAAAATGTCAAAAAGATGGAAATCGCGCCCGTTGCCAGCCTTGTGACCATGAGCGCCCAATACGCCCATGTGCTCCAAGACTGCCTGCCCATCCGCGCTTATCGCGGGCATGTTCACGCCGGCCAAGCGCGCAGCGACAACCCCATGGCGCCAACGCCTTTTCGCCCCATTTTTCACGTGCGGCCGCCGACGTCATGCTGGCGTCCTTAATGACATCAACAATTCCAATACGCGTTTTTACATTTTTAAATATTTTTTTAACATTTTTTACTCATTTTTTCTCCCCATCCTCACCTATAAATATCCCCCTTCCCTTCACTTCAAAACACACCTTCAAAACACACTTGTTTCTTCTTTCTTTCTCTCTTTTATTAGATTTTTAGGTTTTTTAGTTTTTCTTAGTTTTTAGTTAATTTCTCTTAGTTTTAGAGTTCTTCCCTTTTTGGGAAGAACTAGTTATGTTTTTGTAATATATTAGCTTTTGATTCAATAAATGGGAGTGCAAATTCAGCTTGAATGTTTTCCAAAGAACGGGAATAGCATCGAAGTTACGTAAGGATTTTATTTTCTTTACAGTTATTTTTTATGCTTTATTCTTACATGTTATATTTAATTTGTCTGTGATTAAATTTAACTGTGTTGGCTATTTGTAAACATGATATAATAATAATGTTGTTATGCTTGCGAAATATTAAATAGGTAAAAATTTCTAAAATGAATTGATTTTATTTTCATTCAAGATTTTATATTAAGAATGTTAGAGAGAAATATATTATTTTTCATTACAAACTTAAATCTGAAAATTAGATTTTAAGGTTTAGTTATCCGGTCTGATTTAGAGTAGTGCTCTTTTATTTGTTGATACAATCGCCCGGTAGTTAGAGTGAAGCTCTATTTCAAAAGTTTTTATAAGAATTATTATCTGAAAATGTATTGACAACATGTTTTCAGTAGTGGTTTTAAAACTTGAAAGTTAGTACTCGGATAACTAAATTCTTAGGTTTAATTTGGACACCTTGAATAAAGTTTAAACTGTCTAACCCCACCAAAGGTGGCATTTAAATGGTTCATTTTCAATCTCTTAGAAAAAGGAATTAATTTAATTAACCAAATTAGTTATCAACCCCACCCATAGGTGTTAATTGATTTGTTTAGTTAACAAAGAATATCTAACCCCACCAAAGGTGGTATTCATATAAAAAGAGAGAATCAATAAATATCAATTCATATCTTTAATAACCTAATTAATATGAGCAAGCATAATTAACTTAATTATTATATCCATAAATACTCCACCATTATAAATGATAAAATTTGCATAAATGTTTATTGAATCTATGTTTATTTTTATGTAATTAGATTAAAAACACAAAACCCCAAAATATCGTGACAGGATGTTTAGGATTTAATTTCGTTTTTAAAAGTTTGAATAATAAATTAAAAACCACATACATTCCTTCCTTAGATCGACCTTGGGAGTATACTTATCATTTTCTACGAAATGATTCGTGCACTTGCGAGAGTTTTATAAATAGATAAAACAAAAGTAACGGGCAGGATCGGTGATGTCGGTTCTACCCCGATCATGGATGCTATCACAAGTGGGATTGAATACCTTTGCTAAAGATTAAATGATTATTCTAATCTTACCTAGATTAGTTGTCCATTTTTTAGATTTAAATACAATGAATGGGTTAAATCTAGTAATGATTCTCCTAGACTGTTCAGGATTTAGGTTGATTTATGATGGTACTCTAAATCAATTACAAAGTAAGAACATATGAGAAGTCTTAAGTAGATATAGGCTTTTAAAGCTAAAGTTAATAACTCAAGAATGGTTTTAAGTTATGAAAGTAATTTAGAACTTAAAAAATTAATTTACATTCATGATATGGTCAATTAACTCCTAATAAACTAATAAGTAGTTGTAGAAATTATCATCACGTATAACTATATATTCTAAATCGTGTCTCTAAGTAGTAGTAATATTTAAACTTCTCTACTGTTAATTCTCTACCATGCTCATTCTAAAGCACCTAATAACCTAGTAACATTCTATAGGAAAAAAAAAGAAATTACAACCCAAAAGAAAAATGATCAATAAGTAAAGTAACTATGATAGGAAGAGGGCTGCTATAAACTATGCGCGGAACCTGAGGCATCAATGTAATTGACACGGGGATCCAAAAAATTTCCCTTATCATGTCCAAATAATGATCCATTATCTTACTCCATGTTTGGTTAGTTGGAATGGAATAGAATCAGAATTGATTCCTTCCAATTTTATGTTTGGTTGGGTTGAAAAGTGAGAATGGAATGAAATCGATTCCTAAAAGAAAAGGAATCATAATTCTTTCTCCCTCCTTAAGGAATCATGATTTCATTCCCATCTCAAATTGTTTTTCCAATTTTACCCAACCATAATATAACACTAAACCTTAAGCCCTAAATCCTAAACCCTAAATCCCAAATCTCAAATCCCAAAACCCTATTTAGAAAAATAATAATTTTAATTATAAACCTTAACCTAAAAATATAACCCTAAACTTTAAATCCTAAATCTTAAATCCCAAAACCCTAAACCTTATTTAGAAAAATAATAATTTTAACCCTAAACCTTAACCCATAAATATAACTCTAAACCCTAAACCTTGAATTTCTAAATCTCAAATCTCAAACCTCAAAAACCTAAACCCTATTTAGAAAAATAATAATTTTAATAATATATTTTATTTTTAAATAATAATTATTTAGAAAAATAATGATTTTAATAATGTATTTTGCGTGATGAAAAAATAATAATTAAATGATATTATTTAAATTTTATTAAACCGTAAACTACAAATCCCAAATCTCAACTCCCAGATCCCACAACCCTAAACCCTATTTAGAAAAACAATAATTTTAACCATAAAATTAACCCACAAATATAACCCTAAACCCCAAATATTAAATCCCAAAACCCTAAACCCTATTTAGAAAAATAATAATTTTAACCTTAAACCCTAAATCCCTAAATCCCAAATCCTAAACCTTAAAACCTTAAACCCTATTTAGAAAAATAATAATTTTAATAATATATTTTATTTTTAAGTAATAATTATTTAGAAAAATAATGATTTCAATAATGTATTTTTTCTCACGAAAAAATAATAATTAAATGATACTATTTCAATTTTATTGAGTATAAGGATATTAAGGTAATATATATTATTTTTCATTTCATTCTAGTTGTAAACCAAGCACTATAATGCTTATTCTTTCTTTGATTCTGGTGGTCAAACCAAACAAAACTATTTTCATTTCATTCCATTCCATTCTCATTCCATTCTGTGAACCAAAAGCAACCTTAGAGCCACGATGGTTCATAGAAAATAACTTAACATCACTCCAATCAGTACCCTACTGGTAAAAAGGAACACCAACCAAAATGTAACTCAAGGCTTCATCATACGAAGACCTGACTTGCACTAATTAAGTGCGCAAAAAAACCCTAAAAATAGCACCAAAGAAACTGCAACTTCAATGGCCCGAACTCATTGAACTCACTCTTGACTGCCATCAGCCAAGTCATCGCCAACCAAACGATTTCCAACGAGAAAAGTGTTTGGCTAGGAAACCATTGGCCAGAGTACCACTGGCTAGGAAACTGTCGACCAAAGGATCGTCAGCCAAGACATCTTCGGTAAATCCATCGTTGGCAAGACAGATCATAACCAGAGATTGACAATCCAAGGTCCTGTTGGTGAAGGCTTTTGATGCTTAAATTTTATATTTATAAAGCACATAATTCCATTAATTGCTTATAATAAGCAATAATTATACTCCCAATATCGATCTATTAAGGAATTGCGGTGGTTTAAGAAAGTTAAAATATTTTTTGAATAGTTAAGAACAATTTCTAAACACTCTAACAATTATTGGTTGGTGGAATAGAACTATAAACTCTAAACTAAATTAGCATCTAAAGAAAGCAAGTAAATGAAAGCGAATAAATTAACGTAGCAAAACTAAATTATAATATAGGATGATGGATGAATATAGTATTTTAAAGAGCATACCCCCTTCATGGAAAAAATAAATTAAATGATTCAAATAACAAGTTATTTTTACTAATTTTTCCCTTTTTTAAAATAAGAAATTCTCATAGACAAGATAAGTTCACACAATTGTCAATTAATCAATAACTTTCTGAACGTGGCTTGAAATTGATTAATTGACAAACTAAGAAAAATATATAAATCAAGGCCCTCAATTAATTGATAATTTCCTTGGTTGGACTTGAAATTAATTAATTAATAAATTTAAAGTAAATATATTCTTTAATTGTAAACCAAGATTTGGTCCATCATTAATTTATAATTAAAGATATTTTCAACCATCAAATTTAATCTCATTTAATCATAACTTAGTTGGTCGGGCTTGAAATTAATTGATAAATGAAATGAAATTAAACTCATATTCATTATACACAATTAAGCACAAATGATGTTTCTAACGCTTAATTTTAAAATAATTTCTTTAATTATAAATAAAGATTCAATATATCATTAATTTATAATTAAATATTTTAAGAATATTAACAAGAAATAAAAATATTTTATTTATTCAAATCATAAAACTGTTCTTCTAATCGTTGGAAACAAAACAACTAAAATCGCATATTATAAAATTAGTCAATTATAGTTAAATTAATAAAAATTAATTCAACTATGAAAGCCATCAGATTACAAAAAGAAACAGAACATATAGCAATTAAAAATGACCCCTTATTATTTAAGATGGTTCATGATCTCTGAATAAGTTGTTACTCGCTTTTCCAAATCTTGGATTTTCTTCACAATAAGAAGATTATCTTTCTATATCTGTATATGGTGATGGAATGAATGTTTTATATTCTACACTAAAAATTACTATAGATGGCTTTTGTATATAAAAGGAACACTAATAACCTAATTGACGTAAGGTCATATTTATAAGAAAAGTCATTGAATAAGGCTAAGAGTCAACAAATATCAATGTGCGCATCAACATGCATTTTTCCCACCATAGTATAGAAAGTTATCACTTTCTCATAATGCAATCCAAGAAAGTCACACAACAACACACAATATTTCTTATCGTTGCACAAAATTTTTAACAAGCCTAATAAATCTTATAGACAAGTGTCATTCGTGACACACATATTTCTCACCGCAGTATGCATTGCTTGTCTTGAATTTTTCCTTGTACCCTTACACAGTGGTTGGTTTATGATGCAGGCTTACATGCATTAGTCTTTTTAGCTTTTAGGGTGTTGTTTGAGTGCTTCAAATGTTGTGTCTTTATGTGTTAATATTATTTATCTCCTTTGAAGATAAAATATCTAAAATATAACAAAATATACCTATGATTTTGAATAGATGGATTTGCACAAATAATAAAATAAAAGGCTATAATGAAACCTATTCATTCCAAATAAGCACATTAAAATCACACGATACGAGTTCTCTTCAAGCACTTGTTAGCTTTGTTGGTCATGCCTTTACTCGACTTTTACTCAAAAACTAATATATGCTACCTATACTGACCCTTATCCATATTGGTGCACACCCATGATGGCTAGACCTAGTCTTGAACATTCAAAGATTTGGTATACATCACTTACTAAGCAAGAAGGAGTGGTGTAAGTGTTATAGGATGCAAAGTATTTGGATAGTGAAAAAATAATTATTCTACTCTATATGAAACCTAAAAGAAGAAAAATAAATAAGGGTGGAAGAAATTACCTTGAAGATTGCTCTCCCTCTTCTCTTCACTCTTTTTCCTCTTCTATGATGTGTGCTCCAAGAAATGATTATGAATTGTGAGGAGTTCAAGAGAATTAAATGCTTGTATCTATAGAGGTAGAGAACAATCTCTTCCATCCCTTCAAGATTCTGATTGACTTTTTAAGTACAAACTTGGCTAAGGATTTAATTCCAAATTTCCCTCAAGAAAAGGGAAGGGTTGACTTTCAAAGTGCAAACATTAACCTTAACACAACTCTTTAATCAAGAGTCTATTGAAAATTTGAAAGCACTACCAACAATAGGAAGAGTGCACAATTTGAGTGGCTAAACATTAGGGGTGTCCACCAGTCCGGTCCGATTTTAGGAAAAAAAAATTAACTGGATTGGATCAGATCAGACTGCTTGAAAACGATTTTAATTAATACAAATCGTACTGGACCATTTGATTTATAAAACTGTTCAGTATGGTCTGGTACAGGTCGATTTTCTAGTTTAATCCAATTTGGTCCAGTTTTTGGACACCTCTAATAAGAAATTATATGAAAATTTTAATATATTATTAAACCGGTCCAATCCGATTCGACTGGTTTGAAAAATAATATAACTAGACCTGATCATTTGAAAAATAATTTTAATTAATACAAACCAGACCGGACCGTTTGATTTGTAAAACCATTTGGTTTGGTCTGGTCCGATCCGATTTTTTGATTTAATCCTGTTTGATCCAGCTTTTGGACACCCCTACTAGACGTGGCATAAAATCCCTTTCTTGAATAGGTGAAAAAGAGCCTAGTGCTACCAGTATGATTGAAAAGGTTTATGAATTTGGGCATCAACAAAAATTAAAATCAAACCTTCTCGTCCAATGGACAGAAAAGTCTAGGGGGATGATGTTGGATGCAATTTAGTGCATCCTATGTGGCAAGCAAATAGTGGCCCTTGTTAGTAAAAAGGCTTATGGGTTAGCAAGATCATTTTAATAAATAGATAAAGACCCAATATTCCTTTAATTATCCTTAAGATCATTTTAATAAATAGATAAAGACCCAATATTTAAAACTTGAAGAAAGATTAACAATTATTTATTTTCACTCACAAAGAGTTAAAATAAAAACAAAAGGAGCAATAAAAAACACAAATAAAAGAAATAAGGTAAACGGTAGGTTTAGAAATAAAACTGAATATGAGAAGAGGTTACATGGTGATATCAAATAAGAGTGATTGAAACTGTTAGTTACGACTTGTATATAAGGCTTACAAAAGAGAATAATGGGTAAGTAAGGGGGTCAACAACTTGTAGAAAAAATATACACAAGTTGTTATTGCGAGCGGGGCTAATGATCAGGTGCATTAAGGGTATACTGGACTACCTTATGGCCTATATATATATATATATATATATATATATATATATATATATATATATATATATATATATATAATCACTTGTAAAAGACTCTTGCAAAGTTCATATAGAAAATATTGTGTAGCTGATACGAACTGAACCAGCTCGGGCTACAATGGGTGCAACACTGAGCGTAGTTGTGGCGCATGATGGTGTAGAGATGGGTGCAAAGGGACCATTGAAAATCTGTTAGAAATGTCAAAATTAGTTAGCACATTTCTCTTTTAATCATTGACGTGTAAGGCTATATATAGCCCCCAATGAATTTAATAAGCTAACAGGAAATATACATCAATTACCTCTCTCTCAACCTTCTTCTTCCTCCTTACTTTATGCATTTTTCTACAATTAATTGTAACAGTGGTATTAAAGTTGGTTACTGGTATGGATACTCGAGGCAAGTATAATGCAGAGTTTCATAATGATGTCATGGAAACTCTAGCATGACACGAAACTGATTTCGACCGAATTAAAGCCACCATGCAAGTTGTGCTTACTAAGTTGCAGGCGTTGCGTACCACTCATAACTTACCTGAGGTTAATCCTTTTCCTATGGATGAGACCCTACACCCACACCCCCACACATCTCAATCAACCCTCGAGAACTCTCACCCCTACCTAAAATTATCATTCCCAAAGTTTGCTAGAAAAGATCCCACTGGGTGGATTTACAAAGCTGAGCAATACTTTGAATTCATTAATATTGCTCTTGACAAGCAAGTGCAACTGGCTTCTTTCAACTGTAACACTGGAAGGAATTGCGTTACAATGGCACCGATGGATCACAAAATTTTGTGGACCACTCACCTAATTGGTTGTTTCATCGCTGGGCTAAGATATGACATTCATATTGACATTAAAATCAAGCAGTTGAGAACACTAGCTGATGTTATTGGTGTATCTAGGTTGATTGAGGAAAGAAATCTCTTACAAAAGATATAATCACCAAACCCTCGTTACGAGCTCCCTGTAACCCAAACCAACCAAACAAGAAACTAACACCACTACTGGGTTATTAGGACCAATACCTACTCAACACGCTATTCCATCTCAACCAATAGCTTTTCAAAGGCTGACCAACCAAGAGGTACGAGAGCAATGAGAGAAAGGATTGTGCTACTACTGTGATGATAAATTTGTGTCTGGTCATCGCTATGCATGACCACATCTATTTATGATGGAAGATTTGAACCAAAATGATGCAGACGAGTGTGGAGAAACCACACCAGATCAAGAACATCATGAAGTACTACCTGAAATCTTCTTCCATGTTATAGCAGGTACTGAACATCCTTAGACCATATGTATTATGGGAAAACTGAAGAATAAGAAGGTATTAGTACTGATAATTGGAGGTAGTACCCATAACTTTATCGATCAAGCCTTAACTTCTCACTTCGATCAAGCCTTAACTGAAGAATAAGAAGGTAAGAGACTAGAAGTAATGGTGGCTAATTGTGAAAAATTAGAATGTGTTGGACAATGTTATAACCTCACTCTCACCATTCAAGGTTATCCAGTGATTGCTGATTATTATGTGCTTCTAGTTGCAGTATGCCAACTGGTCTTAAAGGTTCAATGGTTGGAAACCCTTGGGCCCATTCTGATGGATTACAAGAAACTTACCCTAAGTTTCAACATAGAAGGGAACTCTCATACCTTCCAAGTGTTGGGGAGAGCCAACATTGTAGCCCTAACCAACATGGAATGCAATAGTATACAAGGCACGAGGTTGTTCCTCCAAATAATGCCAACTAACAATCACAAAGATCATCCTCATACATACCCTCATGAGATAAGTAAACTATTGGCTAAGTTCCCTAAAATATTTCAATCATTCACCTGTTTACCTCCTACACGGGTACATGACCACAAAATTCCTTAACAACCTAGCTTTGGACCAATGAATGTTCGACCATATCGCTACCCTCATTATTAAAAATCTGAAATAGAAAAGATGGTGCAAGATCTTTTACAATCCCAATTGACAAGCCAAGTAATAGCCCTTTTCCTCACTAGTTTTACTAGTTAAAAAAGTAGATGGAACTTGGAGGTTTTGTGTGGACTATCAAGCTCTGAATACTATCACTGTCAAAGACAAGTACCCTATACCTGTCATTGATGAACTATAGGATGAACTTCATGGGACCAAGGTTTATTCCAAACTGGATCTTCGATCAGGGTACCACTAGATAAGAGTTCATGAAGATGACACCCATAAAACAACATTTAGAATACATGAAGGCCACTATGAATTCCTAGTAATGCCGTTTGGGCTCACCAACGCCCCAACCACTTTTTAAAGTCTCACGAATGATATCTTTCAACCCGTCCTCAGGAAATTTGTCTTGGTCTTCTTTGATGACATACTAGTGTATTCCAACTCGTGGGAGGATCATAGCTTACATTTACAATATGTTCTACAGTTATTGAAGGCTAACAATTTATTTGCAAAAATATCTAAGTGTCAATTTGGGTTATTATAGGTAGAATACTTAGGCCATCTTATTTCAGAACAAGAGGTCTCAGTTGATCCAACCAAAATTTTTGCTATCATTGAATGGCCAACACTAACTATAACAAAGGGCGTCAAAGGCTTCCTTGGATTAGCAAGCTACTATAGAAAGTTCATTCGTCATTTTGGAGGATTAGTAGCACACTTAACTCAGCTATTGGGTAAATAGGGTTTCTAATGGAATAAGGCTACTATAATGGCCTTCCAGTAGCTGAAAGAAGCTTTAACCTCCCCTCCTATCCTACGTTTGCCTGATTTCACACAACATTTTGTGATTGAATGTGATGCTAGTGGCATTGGTATCGGGGCAGTTCTCACTCAAGAAAATAGGCCAGTGGCTTATTTCAGTGTTGCACTCAAAGGATCAACTTTAGCATTATCTACCTCTGAGAAGGAAATGTTGGCTATGGTTAAAGCCATCAAGATATGGTGACTATACTTATTGGGAAGACCCTTCACAGTACGCACAAATTGAAGAAGTCTTAAGTATTTATTAGAGCAAAGAATAACCATACCAGCATAGGCACGTTGGTTGCCTAAACTCCTAGGCTATGATTATGAGATTAAATAGAAAAAAAAGGGTCTAAGAATCAAGGGGTAGATTCCTTGTCCAGAGTAGTAGAGTTGCAATTCCTATATATTTTTCAACCCCAAGTAGATTGGTGGCCAACCCTTTTAACAAGAAGTCCAGCAAAATCCGTTTTATGAGAAATTGAGAGACATGACTTCCTCTACAGATGTTCCTCAGATATGCCAACATGATGGGGTTTGGTTAAAAAAGAACAAGGTTTACCTAAGCTCATAGTCTTCCCAAATACCAAAAATTTAGTTGACTGCCATTCATCATCCATTGGAGGGCACTTTGGATTCCATAAAACACTATCCAAAATTAAACAAATTTTTTGTTGGCCAAATATGCACCAGAAGGTAAAGGAATTCCTACGTAGGTATGAAGTATGCCAATGGTTCAAGATTGACTACATGAAACTAGCAGTATTGCTACAACCCTTACCAACTTCTACCATGATATGGGCTAAGATCTCAATGGATTTCATTGAAGGACTACCACCCTCCCAAGGAACATGGTGATTATGGTAGTGGTGGATCGGTTGACAAAGTATTTTAACTTTATTGCTATGAAACATCCTTTTACTGCACTTATTGTAGCCAATGTGGTATGACTACATGACATTCCAACCTCCATGTAAGTGATCGAGATAAGGTTTTCATCATCTCTTTTTGGTGAGCTCCAGTTTCCACCCACAAACTGATGGCTAGACTGAAGTGATTAATTTCACTTTGGAACAGTATCTACGTTGCTTTGCTGTCGATCAACCAAAACAATGGGTTGAATGGATACCATGGGCTAAATTTAGCTATAACACCTCAATACACTCCTCCACCAAAACCACTTCATTTGAAGCAGTTTATGACATTCCACCTCCACATCTTTTAGCTTATATCCCTGGTACCTCCAATGTCCAAACTATGGGTGAATACCTGCGTGATCGTGATACCATCTTACGATATATATGTCACAACCTTCTAAAAACTCAAAATCGAATGAAGTGTCAAGCCAATCAACATAGAAGAGAACTCTCTTTTCTCGAAAGGGATTATGTCTATCTAAAATTGCAACCATACCAACACACCTCTATAGCTTTTCGTTCAATCATGAAGCTTGCCCCACGCTTCTTTGGAACTTCCAAAATCATTGAAAGAATTGGTCTAGTAGCTTACAGATTAGCTCTTCCCCTAGACTCTCAGATACATGATGTGTTTCATGTCAACATGTTAAAGAAGCAAGTGGGAACCATTACACCAACCAACCCTCAACTACCTCTGATCTCTGATCATTCAATGATCATGCCTCAGCCCGAAGCCATCCTAGATCGGCGGGTGATTCAGAAAGGCAAATATCGACCAAAATCAAAGATTTTGGTCAAATGGGTTAGAGCCACGACTAAAGAAACCACTTGGGAGAATGAATGACGTTTCTCTAAATCATACCCTGAATTCATCCTTGCGGACAAGGATTCAAAAAGAGAGGGAGGAATGATACGAACTAAATCATCTCGGGTTGTAATGGGTGCAGAACTGAGCGCAGTTGTGGCACATGATGGTGCAGAGATGGGTGCAAGGTTGCAAGCTCGTGCGCGCGGTTGTGGCGCATGATGGCGCAGAGATGGGTGCAAGGGAGACCACTGGAAATTCGTTAGAAATGTCAGAATTAATCAATGACGTGTAAGGCTATATATAGCCCCCAATGAATTCAATAAGCTAACAAGAAATATACATCAATTGTCTCTCTATCAGCCTTCTTCTTCTTCCTCACTTTCTGCATTTTTCTGCAATTAATTGTAACAGTAGCTTTTATAAGTGGCTTGAGAGCTCTTGTGAAGCCGTACTTGTAACAAGGGAATAGTCTGGTGTGTTTTGTACTGGTGTGAACAAGAGAGCTGCCATTGCTATATGAAAACAGTTCTTAATATAAGGTGGATTGAAATTTGTAAGTATCAAGTGGATGTAACCTTTACACGCCGTGTAGGAGAACCACTTTTAAGTCTTGGTGTTGTTTGTGTGTGCTTTAAGTCTTGCATGTGTGTCGTCAATTTTGTAATGCTCTTTGTCTGGTGTTCATGTTAGATTGTTTCCTGTCATATTCTGAACAGTAGACATTGTTGAAATGTTCAAAACTTTCTAGATACAAACTTCTTACCGTTTACAAAGAAACTAAATTATGAGTAGTCTCTGCTAGGAATATGTCGAGCCATACAAAATAAATTCCTTAGTGTCTTATTTGATTCTCTAACAACAAAGTCCATAAAGTGCAGCTGCTTCTTAGACCAAAATTAAATTATTACTTCATACTTCAATGATTTCCTCTTTTATCGGTACAATTATTTTCCTTGAGATTAGAATTATGTTTATTATTATTCATTAATGAAAAACCTAAAAACAAAAATCCACCTTATTTATATATCATTTGAATATTCACCTTGTTCTAAAAGAATAAATTAAGTAAGAAAACATAAATCAGATGGCCTTTTTTTTTTTAAGGTGACTGCTGTTGTCAGCAAAAAATTAAAGTCATATCTTAACTAGATAACACTAAAAAAAATTACTCTGATAATAATTTTTTCAATAGCACTATTATTTTTAAATAAATAAATTTTACCATTGCATATAAGTAGTTAGTTCATTATCATTAAATTTAGATCCAAATTGCTAATTTAGTTTGTACTTTGTATAATGCACCGTATTAGATAAGATTAATAAGAAATTCTAAATTGGGTGCGGAGGTTTGTATTTAACTAATTATTCCTTAATTAATAAGATATATTACTAATAAGGGTGAAAATGAATTTTATTTTTATTTTTTATCACAAGTGGACTTTCATTTATAACCTCCTTCCAATGTGCTAAAGTTTCAATTCTTATAACAATATATATAACCTGAACAAACATATGTAAGATAAATGTTGTGTTAAATTTCACATTTTGTACATATGTAAGATGCATGTTGTCGTTATTTATTATATGATTTGAAGAATTATTTACGTTTACATTCTTTAATGTAATTTATATTAAAGAATAAATTTTAAAAACACACTTCAAACATAGTCATATAATATGTACAAAAATATAAAGCTCTGTTTATGAGAGAGGGATTTAGAAATAAAATTAATTGAAAAACATTATTATATGTGGAATCCTATATTAATTATTTTACGTACTAATATTTAACGAGATTTTTTTTCGATCAAAGATACGATATTATTTTTATTTAATAAGTACTTCAATAAATTTGAACGAGAACAAGCACTAAGCTCAATAACAATAGGAACCAAAAGGAAAAAGCCTCGTACAAACTACTAATTTCACTATTAAGCTAGAAACCAATAAAATTAGCCAAAGGTTTCGTTAAACTGGACATGATCTTGACGAATAAATAAAACAACGATACCCAGATCAAATACATTTGTTTCAAATACCCGTGCATTCTGAGCATATCACACTCACCAAAAACATGTACACATTGTAGCCAATAATTCATCCCCATTCATTATGGAGCTCACTTATTGATGAAAATATCGAAAGAAATTCCAAAATGAATCACTACTAAACTACAAGAAATTGAATAGGGGATATAACATAGTTAAGATAGAACTAACCTTTTGGCATCTTAACAATAAGTGTGAGATTGTCTTAACTTGATTCACACAAAGTGGACAACTAGCATCCTCTACTACACATCGTCTGGCAATAAGAGCATGCTTCACATTTAAAGCATTATGTAGACAGCACAAAATGAAATGGTGCACCTTTAGGGGTGTTTTAAGCTTCCAAATGAACTTTCATATTAACTTGTCTAGCCAGTAATATTGTTAGATCCTCCCATTGGTCTTCCCAATACATCATACGTGATCGCATAAGCTGAACTAACTGAATACTCCCATGAGATGTAAGGTGTCACACTACCTTATCCATTCCCATTGTTGGTTGATTTAGAATTTTTAAGATCATTTCCGCATCATAAGCATTAAATACTTGGCATACTCAGCCAATATTCCAAAAACTTTACTGGAGTCTATCAAGTCACTAACATGCCAAGTACCACTAACCTGAGCAGTATAAGGCCAAAAAGAGGGGGGATTTTATAGCCATAAGTTCTCCCAAATGTTAAACTAGTACCTCTATGAATCTCCTAACATAGACAAGCAACTGTTGGCGTGTGTGGTGGAGCAGAGAAATAGAGGTAGTGGAGCAGGGAAGTATGGGTGTGCAGCAGCACCCATGTTGACACAGGGAAGTATGGGTGTGCAGTACACCCATGTGTGCAGCACTGTTAGGGTTAACGGCTACCAGTTTACCAACCAGTTTTTAGTGTACAAATACAAGAAGAATTGTATAGAAATTTAGAATAGAAAGATATGAAATATATTTTTCATAATTAACAGAGAAATGCAATGTTTGTCATGGTATCAGAACAGAGTTAATGGTTATCCTAATGAAAGAATAAGCTACCTGCAAAGCTGATTTTTGTTCTCCTCTGAACTGGTTTGATATGGTGTGTTGGTTTGGCTAATCTGGTGTGCTATGCTGATTTATGTTCCTCTTTGAACTGGTTTGATCTGGCGTACGGACGCTCAACAGATTATGTTAATCTGTGGGTATTTGGCTAGTTACTTGGCCGGGATTTAGGGTAGATGTTCAAGCTTCTCGTTGGAGCCATCACAGTCTCTACGTTCCATTCTAGGTGCCGCTATGGGATGGCCTCATAATCCACCAGAAATACTTGTTTTCCAGAGAAAACTATCATTTTTGAAAAGAAACATAACGCAATTCAAACTTTCAAGCTAGAGCTCGCAACGACAAACGACGTTGAGGTCGCAAATTTATAGCTGTGTGTGAGCTCACAGATTGTTTATCTGTGTCCATTGGCTGATGTATGGACTCTCACAAATTGTTTATTGCGGTTGGTTGACTGGAGTCGCCGTAGTGGGTAGCCATACCACTCTTCTGTCTTAGAGAAGCGTGGAACACAACAAAGAAGAAAGCGCTACTCCACAGCCCTCACAACGTGAAGTGGAGGTTATGCGAGTAGCAAAAACAAATTAGGGTTACAGTGTTTCTGTCCTATGTATATTTGGCTCGTGTGTAAAAAAAAGGAAAGGAAAAACATAAATATTTTTTGATAGATTTCATGGCAGAATATGGGGATTTAACCACCAATTTCATATTGAACGATTTGACTATAAAAATGACAGAGGTTCTAACTAGAGCTCAGACCGCCTCACAACCTCCGCTAATTGAAGCATCGACTACTTCCATTAGTATCAAGTTAGGAGGATCCAACTATGTCTTGTGGTCCTAGGTGGTGGAAATGTATACATCTGGCAAGGACAAACTGGGATATATTAATGGGGATTTTCCTCAACCTACTGAAACCGACCCATTATTCAAGAGATGGCATACTGAAAATGCCATTGTCAAGGGATGGTTGATCAATTTGATGGACCCTTCCTTGATTGCAAATTTTATCTTATTCCCAACTACAAAACAAGTGTAGGATTCTGCTGCTACAACCTACTTTGATGGGACAGACATGTCTCAAGTGTATGATCTCCAACGTCGAGTTACTCGTATGAAGCAAGCGAGTGGATCTATTGAAAAATACTACAATGACCTTCAAGGGTTATGGCAAGAAATTGATTTCTATCATCCTAACCCAATGGAGTGTGCGACTCACATACAAAAATACAACTCCATCATACAAGAAGATCGAGTTTATACCTTCCTTGATGGACTTGATGACAGACTAGACAAGACTCGAAATGATGTGCTTCAAATCAAACTATTCCCTAATATGGAACAGGCCTATGGATTTGTCCGTAGGAAAGAGGTCAGGTAGATCGTGATGTTCACGGGTGTAGATACGACTCTCGGAGCAGTTATGGCTTTCAAAGGGATGAAGGGACACCATAATCCAATGCTACCAAAACCAGGAACTCTTTCTTTGGGTAGCAAGAAATCCACAGGAAATGTAGCTTCTGTTGACCTAAAATGTACCCATTGTGGAAATTTCAAACATATCCATGAAAGCTACTTCAAACTACATGGGTATCCAGATTGGTGGAATGATCTTCAAGCACGGAAGAAACGGGCAACCACTAGGAAAGTTGTTGTGGCTACCAATAATGCATCATTATCCCTTATTTCTCAGGCCAAATCTTCCAAGGATCTAGGTACTTCAAGTAAAACATTTCACATCTCTACTCATAATGATAACGAGGATTGGATTCTCGACTCTGGAGCTATAGACCATATGACATTTGACCCAAAAGATCTCTCTAATACAACCCAGTCGATACGGAGTCGTGTTGCCAATGCCAATGGGGTCACTTATCCAGTTACCGGGGCTGGACAGTGACTTTATCTCCTTCATTATCATTATATAATACATTACTTGTACCCTCTCTTTCAAACAGACTAATGTCTGTAAGTCAAGTTACTTCAGATCTTAACTATGTAGTATTGATGTATTCTACCTTTTGTCCTCTTCAGGATATTCTCACCAAGGAGATCATTGGGCGTGGTACTAAGAGAGGAGGCTTATATTACGTGGATGAACTCAGTTCAGGAAGAGCCAATCACATGCAGCACACGGTTAGTAACAAGGAGCGATATATTTGGTTATGTCATCGTCGATTTGCGCATCCATCATTTGGGTATTTAAGACACTTACTACCTAGTTTAATTTCAAATGTCACCCACTCGAATTTCAAATGTGATACTTGTATCTTAGCAAAAAGTCCTAAGACGTCTTATCCTATGAGCATGCATAAAAGTATGACTTTTTTTTCTTTAGTGCATTCTGATGTTTGGGGACCTTCCTCGGTCACTACGTCGTCGGGTCATCGTTGGTTTGTAATTTTTGTTGATGATTGTACACGAATGACATGACTTTACCTTCTCAAACATAAAGATGAAGTGTTTTCTACATTTCACTTGTTTCACACTATGATTCAGACACAATTTTCTAGAAAAACTAAGATCCTTAGGCTGATAATAGATGGGAGTATGTTAATCAACAATTTTGGACATAATTGGACAACCATGGTATACTCAATGAAACCTCGTGTTCACAAACCCCACAACAGAATGGGACTATAGAGAGGAAGAATAGGCATATTTTAGAAACTACCCGAGCCTTACTAATCAGTGCACATATGCCTAGTAGATACTGGAGTGATGCTATTACTACAACTGTGTATCTACTGAACCGTATGCTTACAAAAATCTTATAATTTCAGACTCCATTAAAGGTGTTATCTGATCATGTTCCCTTGCCTACTATTTTGATGCTTCCACCTCGAATTTTTGGATGTGTTGCTTTTGTCCACCTCCATAAAAATCAACAAACTAAGTTGGATCTGTGTGCTATCCGATGTGTATTCTTGGGGTATGGTGTACAAAAAAGGGATACCGATGCTACAAACCGATTACTAAAAGAACCTACATTACCATGGATGTCACTTTCCTAGAATCTGAATGTTTTTTTCCCATCACCAGTATCCAATTATCCTCTTTAGGGGGAGAGTTATGGTGAAGAATGAAATTGGCTTGATGTTGAAGTGTTAGACATTAGTAACAATCTGACATACTCGGATAATGCCACCAATATGGATGAGCCCAGTACCTAGACCTAAACTTGAACTTCTAAGAATTGAATCTGAACTAGTGACTGAATCTTCAGTAGATGTAATGGTTGATGCACCCCTCCACACTCTAGTACCCAATGATCCTCCTGTTGAGAATACTCCTGAGGTAAGTCCTATCACACCTTTACAAACTAATACTATAGATACATCTGTTGGTTATATTCTACCTTTCAGACACAATCGAGGCAAACCTTCAAATCGATACTCTCCAGATAGAGAAGAACAAAAATCCAAGTATCCATTAGCCAATTATGTATCTACTCAAGGGTTATCATAACCTATAAGGGCGTTTGCACAAACACTCTTCTCATATCAAATTCCATGTAGTGTTGAAGAAGCCCTATCTGATCCAAATTGGGCTCAAGCTATAAAAGAAGAATTTGAGACATTGCAGAAGAATAACACATGGGTGTTAAGCGAGTTACCTCAATGGAGGAAGATGGTAGGATGCAAATGGATTTTCTCCATTAAGTATAAAGCAGATGGGTCATTTGATCGATACAAGGCGAGGCTAGTAGCAAAAGGGTATATACAGAAACATGGTATAGATTATCAGGAAACCTTCTCACATGTGGCTAAACTAAAAACTGTTAGAGTTTTGTTATCTCTTGTAGAAAATTTAGATTAGCCATTGCACCAACTTGACGTGAAAAATGCCTTCCTCCATGGTGACCTTAAAGAATAGATTTACATGGATATCCTACTAGGATATACTGTTACATCAGGAAAAGAAACTACATGTAGATTACAACGAGCATTGTATGGACTAAAACAATCACCTCGAGCATGGTTTGGCAAGTTGAGTTCAGGAAAGAAGAAATATGGGTTTTAACAAAGAAACTCTGACCACACTATTTTCCTAAAACATCGATTGGGAAAAATAACAACCCTTATAGTTTATGTAGACGACATGATTATTACAGAGGATGATAAAGAAGAAATCTTTAGACTTCAAGAACAACTGTCAAATGAGTTTGAAATGAAGAACTTGGGAGGGCTAAAATACTTCATAGGCATTGAGGTAACAAGATCAAAACAAGGCATATGTCTTTCCCAAAGGAAATATACTTTAGACCTATTGGTAGACGAATGATTACTAGATTGTAAACATGTCGATATTCCAATGGTCCAAAATCATAAACTTAGAGAATATATGGACCAAGTACTAGCAGATAAACATAGATATCAACAGTTAGTGGGTAAACTCATATATTTATCTCACACTCGACCTGATATTGCTTATGTTGTGAGTGTCGTGAATCAGTTCATGCACTATCCAAGTGAAGACCATATGGATTTCTTCATGCGAATACTTCGTTATTTAAAATCCTCCCCTGGGAAAGGACTTATGTTTTCAAAGAATGGTCAATTAGAAGTCATTGGATATACAGATTCAGACTGGGCAGGGAATATCAAGGATAGGAAATCTACTATTAGGTACTTTACTTTTGTGGGAGGCAATCTTGTTACATGGAGGAGCAAGAAACAAAAGGTAGTTTCCTTGTCTAGCGCTGAAGTTGAATTTTGAGGAATAGTCAAGGGAATATGTGAGCTCCTTTGGTTGAAAAAACTTCTAACTGAGATTGGTGTTGCTCCTAACTCTAAAATGAACTTATTTTGTGATAATAAGGCAGCTATTGCCATCTCCCACAATCCAGTTCAACATGATCGCACAAAACACGTCGAAGTAGACTGAAACTTCATCAAACAGAATCTTGAAGAGAAAATTATTAAACTTTCATTTGTTAAATTAGAAGATCAATTGGCTGATATACTCACAAAATATGTGTCTGCAAATAACTTTTACAACTCACTTGACAAGTTGGGCATAAGAGACATATATGCACTAACTTGAGAGGGAGTGTTGGCGTGTATGGTGGAGCAGAGAAATAGAGATAGTGGAGTAGGAAAATATGGGTGTGCAACACACTCATGTGTGCAGCACTGTTAGGGCTAACAGCTACCTATTTACCAACCAGTTCTTAGTGTACAAATACAAGAAGAATTGTATAGAAATTTAGAACAGAAAGATATGAAATATATTTGTCATAATTAACAGAGAAATGTAATATTTGTCAGCAACTAATATTTTTCTTGCTTTTAAAAAACCCTACCAGGCCCAAAAAAGTGAAGAGCCTAATGTAGTTGAAAGGAAAGATCACCCATGAAAATATTTATTTTTGTACACTTGAGTAATTAGCAAGTCTGGATATCGTATCAATCGCTAGCACTATTTTGCTACCCTTGTAGGTTAAATGCCTCCATATCTTTAAAATCTAGGCTATCTGTATCTTTTAATTCACACTATAGTTTTCAAATTAACAAGTTTACTTTTGGTGCTCATTTGTAATTTGCCACTAGAAATTTTGCTGGATAGCCTTGATATTAGAACATAAACCCATTGGAAGTAGGGATGGTTACGGGTACGGGCAGGGATGATTTTTTATATAACCGTACCTGAATCGAATTATAATAACTTTACCCAAAATCGCTCAAAAACCATTATGGTTTGGGGATAGTTTCTTACTTGTGGGTAACAGTTCAGAACGATTATTTTAAAAAATCCGAAAAAAACCATCCGACTTAATTTTTTTTAAAATTTCTATTAAACATGATATAACAAACATATAATTAAAAATAAACAATTTTAATTCTAACTTAATAGAATAAATCCAAAATTAAATTCTCCACACAAATAAATGAACAAATACAAATAAAATATTACAAACTCATACAAATATTACAATATAACTACATAAATTTAAAAACAAAATTAAGTATAATAAAGCAAAAATTCTCTCTTCCAATAATTCTTCAATATTACAAGTATCTTATAATTCTTCAACATTATGTATATCTTGCACAAATCAAACATATAAAATCACTTTTATTAATCCATATTACATTTCCTTGTTTGTATTGCATTCCATGTACGACTAATTGATTCATGATATATTTAACCACGCAGGCATCCACTGGTTGATGTTTTTTTCAATTTTGCTTTTGCTAGTATTTTTTTGCTTTAGTTAATTTTATGAGTGACCAATACTGCTTATCTAAACACTTTGATATTTTTGTAAGTTTTTGATGTTTATGAAAGAATAAACACCCACTTTAACTTAATTAGATAACCATATCCACCCATGTCCGCGTAACACCCATAAACATGACCCGTACTTCACGAAAATTTAAGAGTGCAAGTAACATAGTCCTTTGGTATCATCCATATTCTGATAATCATGAAATACTTGAATCGTCAACATTATCATGCTCTACTCCCGAACATGAGGTTGTGTAGTGATATGTTTTGCTATCATGAATTATTTTTATCTAAAGATTTATTCTACCTATCATGTTGAAAGACAAGTATTTGCTTAAGGGTACGGTGGAAAGAGAAAAATAAAATGGGAAGTGATAATGAATAAGAGAAAACACAAACAAAAAGAGTCATCTTTATTATAAAGGATAACAAAAATTAGCTGAATATCCATACACAAAGTGACAAAACAGACAGCTGAGAGTTATAACCAAGAGAAGCTGATAACATTAAGAAGAAGAAGAAGGTAAGAAGTTGAGGAGGACTAATCAGGGGGAGAGCTGAGTGCGAGAGAGTTAAGAACGGCATGATAGATGGTAGAGAGACCAGAGATTGAGAGTTGTGAAGGCGAGATCGAAAGTTACAAATTGTGATTCTGATTTTGCTAAATTAGGGATATTGAAAAAACTCTAACATAGTAACGCGTGATATATATTTTAATTTATTAAATATATAAACTAATTAATTAAATATAAATAATTTTAAGTACGAGTGGATATGATTTTCAATATAATCGTACTTAAATCGTACCCGTTAATTCACATTCAGTTTTTATACAAAATCGTACCCATTTTTAAAATTTATTAGATAAAAACTGAACCATCAATTCAAATAATCGTACCGACTATTTTTTTATCCATTTCTAATTAGAAGTACAAAACACTGCATAACATAATTGGGCATACAACATGCCACTACTTTTAAGAGTGCCTCTTTTGCTAATAAGGATACAAAATTTGATGACTAATGTTGAATTTTTCCTTGCACCCTGTTCAAAATGTAATTAATCTGTACTCGTTTTGCCTGTTCAAACAAGGTTGAAAGACCCGAATATTTGTCAAAACCCAAGGAACCAGTAATCCTAACACTTTATATAATGGACTATTGAGTAACATCATTAGTATTAGAGCTAAAAACATTACAGACTTTTGATAATTAATCACCTGCTCTGACACTTCTTCATACAGCTTCAAGATGGTTGTCAAATGATTAATTTCTAATAGGGAGTTCTTACAAAAAATTATTCAATCATTAGCAAATAATAAGTGAGAGATAGCAGGACCCATGCTACTCACCTTGAGGCCACTGACGTTCCCGATTTGTTGTTCTCTCTGTAACAAACTAGGTAACCATTCAGCACAAATAAGAAAAAAAAAATAGTGATAATGTGATAATAGAAATACAGGACATAATCCACTCAACCCATATGTTATAAAATTCCAATTTCAACATCATAGCTTTCAAGAATCCTTGTTCCACTTTATCATAAATTCTGTTCATGTACGACTTGAGTATTAAGAATTGTTATTTAACCTGTCTCCTACACTTGGATGAAACAACTCTGGTATCCTACGTATATTATCTAAAATAAATTGAATTTTAACAATTATCTTTTAAATAACTTTATAGAAACTGACCGGCTTTAATCAAGTTATATTCGTTAGGAAATCCACTTTGTGCATCAAAACAATGAGTGTAATTAAACTAAGTAACAATATCGTACTGGAAAAAGCATTTAACTACATTTACCACATCAGCATAAATAATATTGTAGTGATTTGAAAAGAAAAAAAATAAAGATGGCATACCATCCAATTCGGGTGCTTTTGAGGAATTTATTTGTAACACTGTTTGTCTAATTTCATTGTAAAAAATGGCAGAATGAGTGTTATTTTGTCCCTTTGTAACTCTAACCCGTGCTTGGACTGAATGTATAACTGCATTATAGCCCCCATCATCACGAAAAGAAAATAAATTGGTAAAGTAATTTGTGACAACCCTCCCAGCCCATCCTTGTGCGTGACCCACTACACATCTTCCTCGTTCAGCATAGTGATGTCCATCCTTCACTGTCTCTGTGCTATCAGGCATGGAAATATGCTGTATTGCGATCCCCATCTCGCAGCCACTCCAACCGTGCTTGATCCTTCCAATAATGCTTTTTCTCAACACACGTTTTTTTCTGAAATCTCCATAGGCCCTTTGATACTCCTCTGTAGAGGTAAGGTTGTTTTTTTTTTTCAGTTCCAGTACCTTATTTCGTAGCATATGGTAGATTTATGGGTGTTGTATTTAGCTTCCTTCTTCCATATGGTGAGATTAACCCAACAATGTGCAATTTTCCTTATGATTTTGTACCAGATGGACCCCGAAAACTCCATCGCTCATGCCTTTGCAACCTCCACCTCACACTCCACCATACAGGCCCAAGGCCATTCAAAAGCGAATCTGTTCTTTGCCTGTTGTTTGGTTTTTCTAATAATACCCAAAGTGCTTTATGATTAAAACCAGTAGCATCCAAGTGCTTCACCAAAAAGCTGGAAAATGTATGAATCCACGCAAAAGTAGCAAGGGCTCGATAGCCTCTTTGTTTCACATTCGCTACTCCACCTCATTTATTGTTCCATGTCACAACAGAGCTTTCAAAGCCCAAATCCACCAAATTTGGCATATACCCCAAACGCAATCCACGTCATGTTTTGCATTTTGTCGTGAACTTGAAATTCTATGAAAAAAAATTGATATCAGCCTGATTGAAAGATCAATTGCATCACTCCATAGCATACAAATATTTTCACTTGCTCCATCGGATTCTGCACTTTTCATATTTGGAAGTCCAACTACTTGTTTCAAATGTTGGATATCCTGAATTTTGTGTTTAATCTCCAAAAGTATCACTATTTTTGGGGAGCGAAATTGTGTAAATTCCTGAAGTTGTCAAATTGTCAAGGGATTCCCCAATCCTTGGAAATTCCAAGCTAGCATCATTATTCATTTTGGGGCCGTTTGGGGCCGGTTACCTCTACCTTTTTAGCTTGGTTAGAGATTCCCTCATTGTGGTTTCTCACTAGTTTTGTGCATCAGGTAAACTTTTTTATTGAATCCTCCCTATTTTCACTTTGAATTTGTCCAGCCCTTGTTGCTCTTTTAATGTCACTTCAAGTTGGAAGGGCCACAATCCTGCAACATTTTTAGGCATTTTTCAAGTCCCTTATCTTTCAAAAGAATCAATATCACCCTCATTGATTCTTTGATGTGATAGATTAAGGAAATTACAAGTATCATGCTCATTATTAGACAAAGTGCTAATTTCATCCTCAATGTTTGCTGCTGCATTAATGTCTTTTTTTTTTGAATTTTTACAATATGCCCAATTTCTTGTGTCTTTCCTTTTCCAATGTCCATCAGTATTAAAGTGGTGCAACGCAATGGTGAACGATGGTGACAGTTCGGTTTCGTCAGAACCGTACGTCGGTTACGAAATAGAACGAGGTTCTTGATAGGAGAATCTATATAAAGCATCGGGTCCTCTCACTATTCACTGTTTCATTTAGATACACTATCAAAATGTAGAGAATAAGTGTGAGAAACTAGTAAGAGCATCAAATCGAAAATCCATTGAAATTCCTATGTAATTGATGAAATTTGATCAATGATAGGAGGTATGTTTTCAATCCAATTTGTTTCCGCTGTGTTTAAATTTTGTGTTCATATGGTTTCCTAAACGTTTCTGGATTGAATTGTGATCTTACATTTGTATTAGAGCCATTTTTGAAAACATTCCTGTTTTGCTCTGTTTCACGAGGAACTTAGATTTTAAGTTTTTTATTTTGCTTGTTTTTGATGCATATGGAAATTATAAATTGTTTCAATATTGATTTTAGAGTGATTTTGTAAATTTAAACTTGAAAAACAATGAAAAAATAAATCTAATTTACCGTGCGTATTCATTTGAATCATTAATTAACTTTAAAATGATGTTTTTGATTCCAACTGAGACCATGAATTACTCAGAAATCTAATCCTGAGAATTTTGATAAAAAGAATGTCAAATTTCGTCGCCTAAATAGAAAGATACAGTCGGGTATCCGTTAGGGTCAACACCGGGTCGAGTTGACCTGACTGGAGATTGAAGATGAAGTTTGAAAAAAAATATCGTGCTGTGTAGGGGACTCAAACTCAGGTCCCGTGTGAGGCAATTAAGGGCTCTTCCCACTGGGCTACAACGAATATGATGTTTTAAATGTATATGACATGTTTTTATAGATTTTGAATTTAATTTTATTAAAAATATAAATATTTGCTGGGGCTCGAACCTTGGTATCAAGGCAAAGAGTCCAGCATTTAGACTGCTAGGCTATAATAGATTTTACGTACCAAGTTTTATATATTTTGTATTTAATTGTTATAAATAAAAATAATAATAATAATAAAATAAAAATAAATTCCGAATATAATTTTAATTAATTATTTAACTTATGTTTGTCATATGTATAATATTTATTATACATGTGATATTTATTTAAATAATTTTTGTACACATTAAAAAAATTATTTAAATACATTATGTTTAAATTATTTGTTTTGGTATTTGTATGTATAAATTTTGTAATTAATTATACATATGAAAATTTGGTTAAATAATATATGCACAATGAAATTAATTATTAATGGTTCTTTATGGATTTAATTAGTGCTTATATCATTTATTTTTGCTTGTATAATTTATTATCATATATGCAATCTTAAGATAGATAATATTTACACATTTAGAATTAAATTAATATTGCTTATCGTTTTATGCAATAATTGAGCCTAAAGATTTAGCTAATATTTAAGTTATTCATATAGTTTAATTAATTAGTGAGTAGTTACAACATCTTTAATTAATTAAAACTATAATAAGGTTTATTTAGCATCATATTTATAAAATAAATATTAATTGTAATTAATCATATGAGATATAATAAATCTTATCCCACAAGAATTTTTATTAGATTTTTGTGTGATTAATTAGGATATAATATCAAATTATATTTTCTAATTTATCTACATGGATTAAAAAAATGAACATAATTTGATAGTTTTATCGTAAGGTTGGGATGAATCTAATTGAATTATAACTTTAACCCACAAACAAGTTTTATGTCAATAGATTCATATTTTTTCATGATTTGCATTGATAAATCATGACTTTTAAAAAATAAATATTAATTATGATTAATTATATGTGATATAATAAATCTTATCACATATGAATTTTTATTATATTTTTTAGTGATTAATTAGGATAAAATATCAAATTATGTTTTCTAATTTACCTACAAGGATTAGAAAAATGAACATAATTAAAACTTTAGCTCACATGCAAGTTTTATGTCACTAGATTCATATTTTTTTTTCATGATTTTACATTGGTAAAACATGTCATATTTATGATAGCTTCAAATTTAAGAACATGAGCATGTATATTTAATTTATTACAGCAATTCAACTTGTTAATTACTCTGATATGAAATGTGATGTTCCTGAGCTCATAGAGGAAGAGGTTTATATGAAACAAACCGAAGGATTCTTCTCTAGTGATGGTGAGCATTTGGGTTTGTAAGCCTAATAAATCTATATATGGATTAAAATAAGCTTCCCATCAATGGTATTTGAAATTCCATAACGTCATCACTTCATTTGATTTTGAAGAAAACGTCATGGATCAATGTATATACCAGAAGGTCAGTGGGAGCAAGATTTGTTATTTGGTACTATATGTGGATGATATTTTGCTTGTAACTAATGATAAAGGTTTGCTATATGAGATGAAACAATTCCTCTCGAAGAACTTTGATATGAATGATATGGGTGAGGTATCTTATGTCATTGGCATTAAGATCCATATGGAAAGATCTCGAGAAATTTTGGGTTTGTCTCAAGAGACCTATATCAATAAAGTTTTAGAGAGATTTCAAGATGAAAGATTGTTCATCGAGTGTGGCACCTATTGTGAAGGGTGACAAATTTAGCCTAAACCAATGCCCTAAAAATGAGCTTGAGTGGGAACAGATGAAAACCATTCCATATGCTTCAGTTTTTAAAAGCCTGATGTATGCTCAGGTCTACACCAGACCTGACATTGCATTTGTTGTTGGGATGCTAGGGAGATATCAGAGTAACCTAGGTTGACCTCTGGAAAGTTGCAAAGAAAGTCATGAGGTACCTTCAAGGTACAAAGGATTACATGCTCATATATAGACGAACCAACGATTTGGAAGTGATTGGCTACTCTGATGCGGACTTCCCTAGCTGTGTTGATTCACAAAAATCAACATATGGTTACATTTTCATGTTTGCCGATAGAGCCATGTTTTGGAAGAGTGCGAAGCAGACCTTGACTACTATTTCCACTATAAAGGTTGAGTGTGTGTCATGTTTTGAAGCTACATCACGTGGTGTATGGTTGAAGAGTTTCATTTATGGGCTTAGAGTAGTTGACTCTATTTCTAGGTCATTAAGATTGTACTGTGACAACTCAGTTGTTGTGTTTATGGCCAAGAACAACAAAAGTGGTAGTCATAGTAAGCACATTGATATCAAATACTTGGCCATAATAGAACGTGATAAGGAAAAGAAAGTGGCCATTAAGTACATTAGCACTGAGTTGATGATTATTGATCATTTAACTAAAGGCATGTCACTAAAGAACTTTAAGGATCATGTCGTAAGAATGGGACATGGTTCAATAAAGTAAATATTCATTGTACGTATATTTGATATTTTCATGAAACTCTTATTCAGTTAATGTTTTCTCATTAATTTTATGCGTATATTTTGTTTATTCATATATTTTGAGAAAACATACTTAAGTTATAGACCAGGAATAAATATAGGATTTATTCATTAAGTTTCGTTATCACATCAAGTATAGTACTTAAGAAACTAAATACATTGTAATACATGGAAGAAAATACTCGCTCTTAGAGGACCTATCGCTATGATTAATGTATTTTGTTACTCAAGAGAATTTCGCATAACGTTTGCACCAAGTGGGAGAATGTAACATCAAAGTGGTGCAACGTATGGTGAACGGTGGTAACAGTTCGGTTTCGTTGAAACCGTATGTCGGTTACGAAACCGAATGAGGTTCTTGATGGGAGAACCTATATAAAGCATCGAGTCCTCTCACTATTCACTGCTTTATTTAGATACATCATCAAAACGCAGAGAATAAGTGTGAGAAACCAGTGAGAGCATCAAATCGAAAATTCATTGGAATTCCTATGTAAGTGTTGAAATTTGATCAATGATAAGAGGTATATTTTCAATTCATTTTGTTTCCGTTATGTTTAAATTTTGCGTTCATATGATTTCTTGAACGTTTCTGAATTGAATTGTGATCTTACATGAACTTCGGAGCAAAGGTTTTGTGACATCTACTGATACAAGGATACGTAGAAATCCCCCTTGAACATCACATTCTTCGATGGTCTCGTCACCATGTTGAACGAAACAACCAATCTTCTCCCCCAACATTTTTACTATGAACAATCTGCTGCACTTGTATGGTAAATCCTATATTTACACCTAGAAAGTTGCTTTATCAAATGCGAGAGTTTCCATTGGTATCCCGTCCACATACAAACGGAACAAAACCAGCCAATCATCAAACAACCAAGGTCCCCTACTTTCAACATAATCCATTTCATCTTTATTCTTAAAGCAAAAAAAGAAGAGATTAAATGATCGCTCTATGGCTTGTACCCATTGAACCTTTTTTTCCCCATATCGTAGTCCTTTACATTTAGCAACCCTTAGAGAAAATACCTTAGCCACTAGCTTAAATTCATTGGATACATTCGGATTACTATGAGATTGCAGATCTTTCTCCACTGCATAAACTCTCTGAATTAGTCAAGCTTAAAGACAGAAAAAGGTCTCCCATTTTATTTGGATTCATTCCTCTCGTAAAAGTTGTGCCAAAGAGATTATCATGTCATAATTAAAATTAATTAATACGTAATACTCTTTTTTTTTTCTATCCTCCTATTAAGTAAAATATTCAAATCATACTTCTTGTTATTGATGGTATTATTTAAAAAGACATTTGTATTAAAATTTAAAGTTTTGATGGGTAAATTTTTTACAAAGAATAAGGACAAAATTTAATTACCCCACGTTTGGTTGGAGGGAATGGAATGGAATAGAATCAGAATTGATTCCTTCCATTTTGTGTGTTTGGTTGGACGGAATGGAGGACAAAATGAAATCTGATTACTAAAAGAGAAGGAATCACAATTCCTTCTCTCCCACCTTTGGTAATCATTATTCCATTCCCATCTAAACTTTTTTTTTTCAATTTTACCCTCACCTAAAATATAACCTTAAATTCAAATCCCAAATTCTCAAACCCAAATTTCAAAACCCTAAACCCTAAACCCAAAATTTCAAAACCCTAAACCCTAAATCCAAAATTTCAAAACCCTAAATCCTAAAACCTTAAACCCTAAACCTTAAACCCTAAACCTCAAATCCTTAAACCCTAAACCCTAAAACCCTAAAACCCTAAACCTTAAAACATAAATCCCTAAACCCTAAACCCTAAATCCCAAATTCCAAATCCTAAAACCCTAAATCCTAAACCCTAAATCCCCAAATCCCTAAACCCCAAATCCCTAAACCATAAACCATAAACCATAAACCCCAAATCCTAAATTCCTAAACCCTAAACCCTAAAACCCTAAACCTTAAAACATAAATCCCAAAACCCAAACCCCTAAAACATAAATCCCAAAACCCTAAACCCTAAACCCCAAATTCCAAATCCTAAAACCCTAAACCCCAAATCCCTAAACCCTAAACCTAAAACCCTAAACCTAAAACCCTAAACACCAAATCCCCAAATCTCTAAACCCTAAACCCTAAACCTTAAAATATAAATCCCAAAACCCAAAACCCTAAAACATAAATCCCAAAACCCTAAACCCCAAATTCTAAATCCTAAAACCATAAACCCTAAACCTTAAACCTTAAAACCCTAAAACCCTAAACCTTAAATCCAAAATTCTAAAACCCTAAACTATTTTTAGAAAAATAATAATTTTAACCCTGAACCTTAACCTACAAATATAACCCCAAATCCTAAATCCCTAAACCCTAAATCACACATCCCAAACCTCAAAACCCTAAACCCTATTTAGAAAAATAATAATTTTAATAATATATTTCTTTTTAATTAAGTAATACTTATTTAGAAAAATAATGATTTCAATAATGTATTTTGTCTGACGAAAAAATAATAATTAAATGACATTATTTGAACTTTACAGCATGTAAGGGTATTAAGGTCATTTACAGCTTTTTTCATTCCATTCCAATGGCAAACCAAACACTATAATCCTGATTCTCAGCTTGATTCTAGTGGTTAAACCAAACAAAATTGTTTCCTTTCCATTCCATTCCATTCCGATTCCGATTCCATTCTACGAACCAAACGCCACCTTAGTGTATAGCAAAAGGATTTAAGAGTATAGTCACGTTACCAAAATAAAGACTCACTGAATTTCCTAATATAAAATAAGATAAAAACAAAAAACATTAACCTGAAGATGGTACATCACATAATCAGTCAACGGAAACATTTAACGTTTAATTTTCTAAGGAATCGAACAGAAAGCGTCCATTCCGTTGGACATAAAGACCAGCTTCCATGTTTGAAAAATGTATGTTTGTGTCCATATCATAGAGATTCTCGATCATATAAATTCTTATTCATAATCATCTTGTTTATTCATTAAATAATATTTTCTTGTATAGCAAAAACAATTCTTTTATATTGAACAATAAACTGAATAAAGATTCTCGTGGTCCAAATTATTATTGTTATTATTTTATGAAATGCATCAAATTAATTTTAAAAAGGAAGAACTTTAGATATTATCTATTTATTTATTTATCTTCTTCTTTTTATACAATAAGCACTCGTTTTACCCATCATACTAGGGAATGGACAAACAAAAAATACATTACTAGTGATGAATAGACTCTATTATTGTAGAATAGAAAATTGTTTATGTTCATACTCATGCAACATAAACAATCTAATATTATATAATTGTTGGATTTTAATTGTTTAGATGTGCAAGATATATTGGAGCCCGCATTTAAGTAGTTTTAAAATATATAAATGTAATATTGTCAATTTTCAATAACCTAGATTTTTGTAAAGATTTTTGACCAGCACAATCTAAAAACAGGTAAATATTATAGATATCCAACGTTTTTAGTTAAATCAGACCTAAATGTGATGCTTGTACTAAATTAATTTTTATGTGATGAGATTTTTAGTGATGGCAATCTTGAATGGAGATATTATACTTGGATGTTTCGTTTGTTTAGTTAGGAATCTAATTATTTAATTAACAAAATATCAATAGAAATATGACAGATTAAAATTTCATAAGCGATCAAGCAACCAATCACGTGTAAATAAAGTAGAAATATATAGATCAACACATGAGATTTTTAAGTGAAAATAACCTAAGTTACACTAATAACTTAAGAAAAAAACCATCAATCCATCTAATTATTTGCTATGAAAAATAAGTACACAGTTACAAGACTTGAACTTATAGGTAATAGCCCTAAGTAACGTACTTACAAGCTGTTTCCTTTATCATAGTCTCTATGAGATAAGCATTTGGATCCAAACTAGCTTTCCGAACAACTCGAGTTCCACGAGTTAATCGAACCCGCATCACTGCCACTTGAAAAGTTAGCACATAAACATAAGTGCAAGTGTGTGTCCTAGAACATAATTAATAATGAACAACTCTAATTAGTTGATTTAAACAATATATCGGATAAATCGAAAACAATTAGCAACTCTAAAACAATCAATTAAAACACAATAACATATTGTAAGCTTACAACCACAAATGTTTGATAAATTAACTTAATGAAAAATTCTACTTAATTTTTTTAGCAAAACAAGAAAGAAAATAAAAGATTAAGAGAATAGGCACAATTAAGTTGTTGTGTGGTTGATTTCAATTATGTCAATATGTTTATATTTATAAAATATTTTGAAACACTTTAGATCAAAGTAAAATTATTATCTTATTCATAAAAGAATAAAGACAATATAATAAAAGGTCAATCAAATTCGTATTAAAAATAAGTTTTAAAATCGAAGTCTTGACGGTTCGATCGATCTAATCAAGTACTCGATCGATCAAGTACATAATTTGATCGATCAAATGTCCTCTTGATCAATTTAGTGCATCAATTAGTTAATTCTCAAAAAAGTTAGATCGATCTAGTCATTAATATCAATCAATATAGTCATATAAATAATTAATTGAACATGTAATATAGCTCGATCGATTTAGTCGCTACTCGATTGATTGAGTAACCTGTTTTCATATTATTCCTATGTGTCTAATATACAATCTAATGTGTACGAGAACATAGATATACTTGAGACGTGATCATTAAGGTTCGATAGTTTCTTCGGTTTGAAAATATTCTCCGAAGATACACATAGAAACTAAAATTACAATTATATGTTTTGTTCATGAATATCGCCAACATTCACATAAACCTTAAAATCTTTCCCTTTGACATATTTATGTGACAAATCTTCTCTCTCACCACATAACGCTCATAGAAAAATGAATTTTTATATAGCGGTACTATCCTATAATCTAGTAGAATTATATTCGATTGAATCTTGAAAGCTCATGTTTACACTAAAAAACAAAAACACCAAGAAACAAACAACTTGTTCCAAATGACTTATTGTTTATAATAGTTTAGTGTATATAATAAGAGTGAGTAATTAACAGATAAAAATTAAAAACATAACTTCCTGTATGTGTAGTATCTCCAAAAAGGATTTTCAAAGTTATTCTCCCTCTAAGTTGGCTCTCCCCTTTTTATAGATTTTCAATTTTCCCTCCCTTTTCTCATACGAATAAACAATATAATAATGAAGCAATTACAATAGGTTGGGCAAGCAAGCAACGTACTTAATGACTGAAAAGAGGAGTACACTTTCTTAAAAGCTCCAAACAGAGAGCTAAAAATTAGTTATGATTAGTTATGAAAGATTCAAAGAAGAGAGTATCGTCTATCATGAAAAATTACAGTTGAATCCATACTTACAAATAATAAAATCTTACTTATCAAAAGAGAACTTTAATATATTTTTTTGCAATTTCCTCTTGCATTAATTTTTTGTAAGAAATTGATTATTTATTTTATTTTTATAAAACCAATTATGGCTCTTTTTTTGTGCATTCAAAAGCTTTTTTGTTTTTATTTTTCCTTTGATATTATTATCATTTCTTATGGAAATATGCACAAGCTAGTATACCTAGTATGATAACTTTCATTCTAGTTGTGAGGTATCCCTCTCCGCTCATTACAGTAGCTTTCACACATCATAGTAGGTAGTTCTCTTAAAACTATGTGTATCTCTATAGTAACATTTTATATAGTGAAAGATGTAGTTCAACCATAATTTTTACGATCAAGGTCATCTCATGCCCTAAAATCTCACATAATTAATTATAAACTTGTAGCATGATATACTTATGTGTCCAATGAATGTGTGAGTAAGTTCAAGTCAACATCGATCACTAGATGTGAAAAATATGTAAATGCTCAAGTCAAAATATCTATTTGTCTAATGTATAGCCAATCAAAATAAATATGAATGGAGTATGTAAGGATCATGTCAATGTTAAATCATGTCTACTTTCCTCTTTATTTTTTACTTTTTATTTATTTTTAACTAAAGAAACATTAGTAAAAACAAAAAAAAACTAAAAATGCTCAAATAGGTTCAATTAAGCATTCAAACTAAAGTATCTAAGTGAAAAATAAATGATGGTCAGGTGATCGGAAAGTGAAAATCTTTCTTAACCTAAATTTTCTTGAATTTTGGTTTCTTTATATCTTTGGGTTAGAATTCAACCACCTTAATTGTTATTGGCATATTCTTGGACTTACTTTTAGATTTTTTATTTATCCTAAATGAAGATATAGCATACATAATAGCATGATGGTAATTAGTCTTAGAATTATGAGTGTTGAACTTTACATGCCTCTTTGAACCAACAACTTCATGATTTCTAGTAGAATTTTTGAATATGTTATTATAATTTCCATTTATCCTAGAATATGATGCAACATGCATAAATAGATGATGGTTATGAGTCTTACTATGTGAAGCATGGAAAGTATTATTACATTTAGGAGCTTTTGTCAAAAATACACTTGGGCCTAATATGACCTTTCCTACCATAATCATGACAAACAAGTACAAACTTAATAGATTTTTCAATCACATATGCAACTGTTCTTTGTGCATAATAGGTAAAATTAGGAGTAGGGTTAGGAGGCCTTGCCATAGTAGTCTTTGATGTTGAAACTATATTTGTGAAGAAGAAAGGTTGGAATATTTTATAAACTTCGTTATTTTTGAAGATGATGGTGTAGAATCCTTATCTGCATAGCATAGCCCTCTTTTGATTTGTCTCTTCACAGTTTGGATTGTTCAAGTTCCTACATCAAATTTTTTTTTCCTGTTCAAAACTTGAAAGACATGAATTCCAAATATTAGAATATTCACACAGACCAAGATTATCTTTCTTCAATATTGATGAATTTATTTCAAAGGATTTAAGTTTGTCATTTAGTTTAGCTACTTCCTTTTAGCATCTTACATAATCCATGAACACTTCATCAATATTAGTGACATTAAATTTGTTGAGTAGAAATTTAACACCACTTTTCTCATTATCTGAATCAATGTCAGACTTACTGGATTGTTCACTAGTAGCTATAGTAAATACCAATTAGTTGGTGCCAAATTCAACTAGATTATCGTTATCACTTTCAGAGTCAGTAAGTGTTGTTCCAGTTTGGTTTTTCTTGTTTACACAGTCAATTGCAAAGTGACCAAAACCCATACATTCAAAACATTAAAGTCCAATGGGTTTATTTTCTCACCATCAGAACTCACAGATTTGAGTTCTCTCAGATTCTAATCCTTTTGACAACTTGATTGTCCTTTGTTTTGTCAATGGCAGTGACCTTTGCATGGAAGCGATCTGGTAATGAGTAGAGAATCTTTCAAACTATCTTGAAATCATTAACTTTCTCTCCAAGATTGGTAGAGGTGTTAATAATATCACATAATCTTATATAAAATTTAGAGAAATTTTCATCTTTCTTCATCCTAAAATTTTCAAATTGACTACCAACCATACGAAGTTTAGTTTGTTTAACTTGCATGCTACCATCATGAGTAACCTTTAAAATATCCCAATTATGCTTAGCAGTATCAACATGAGAAATACAACGAAACTCAATAGCAGACACATACTAAAAATATCATTAATACTCTTACGATTCCAATTGTTAGCTTTTTTTATCTTGATTGGTCAATTCGTTCTTAGGTTAAGGAGTGACTACATTTTCTTTGATAACTGTATGTGGTTCCCAATCATAAAGTATAGAGTTCCAAACACACTCATCTATGGACTGTAAAAAGACTCACATACGAGCCTTCCAATAAGGGTAATTGGACCCATCAAAGTAAGGTGCATTGGTTGTAAATAAATCTTCTCTCAAGTGATCCATAACAAGGTCCTAAGCACATTAAGTATATATAGTGACCGCTATAATACCAAATGAAAGTTAATTTAATTAGTTATAGATATAATTATCTAATTAGAAAAATATCAGCATAAATATGACAAATTAAAATTCCATAAGCAACCAATCACATGTAAATAAAGTAAAATGGAAATATAAAGATCAACGCATGAGATTTTTAGATAGAAACAATCTAGGAAAACTAATAACCTAAGAGAAAAACTATCGGTCCACCAGACCACCTAACTATCCACTATGAAAAATAAGTATCCAGATACTAGGATAGGACTTAAACTACTAACCTAAGTAATACTCCCAAGTAATCTACTTACAAGTTGTTGTTTTCATCATAGTCTCTACAAGAAATCCTTTCAGATCTAGACAAGTATTCCGTGTAACTCGAGTCCTAAGAGTTAATCGAACCTACACCATTGTTACCTATAAATTTAGCACATAAACAAAAGTGCAAGTGTATGTCCTAGAGCAGATTCAATAATGAACAACTCTAACTAGTTGATTTAAACAATATATCAAATAAATCGAAAACAACTAGCAACTCTAGATCAATCAATTAAAAGAGTAATAACATAATTATTATTGTAGGATTGTTAATCCATCAAATACAACCACAAATGTTTGATAAATTAACTTAATGAAAAATCCTACTTGAAAACTTTTAACAAAACAAATGGGAAAATAAAAGATTAAGAGAATATGCACAATTAAGCTCTTGTGTAATTGATTTCAATTGTGTTATTATGTTTATACTTATAGAATATTTTAAAACACTCTAGATCAAAGTAAAATTATAATATTATCCATAAAATAAATTAAATGAGTTTTAAAGAATAAGGACAATATAGTAAAAGGTCAATCCAATTTGTATTAAAAATAAGTTTTAAAATCAAAATTCTGACGACTCAATCGATTTAATCAAGTGTTCAATCGATCGAATGACCTCTCGATCAATCCAGTGTATCAATTAATTAATTCTCAAAAAAATGGATCGATCTAGTCATTAATCTTCATCGATCGAATACTAATTCTTCGATTGATCGAGTCATATAAATAATTAATTCAATAGGTAATATAACTCGATCGATCTAATTACTGCTCAATTAATCGAGTAACCTATTTTCATATTGCTCCTATGTATCTAATATGCAATCTAACGTACATGAGAACAATGATATACTTGAGATGTGATCATTAAGACTCGATAATTTCTTCAGCTTGAAAATATTCTTCTAAGACACACCTAGAAACTAAAATTACAATTATATGTTTTTTTACGAATATCGCCAAAACTCACATAAACCTTACACTTTTGTTCTTCAACGTTTTTTTTAATTCTCTTTTAATTTTCCCTATTTTATTAAGGATGCTTAAGAAGGCTTTTTATTTTCTTTTTTCTTATTATTTTTTTTAATTCATAGACATGTTGAATATGTAAGAGGAAGACCCAATAGTTATTGTCAATTATTTGCTTGGATAGACCCTCTCGTTTTTTTTAGGAATTAAGAGGTGATTGTTGGATTGTTGAAGAAAGTTTGTGATTTAGAGAATATCAAAAATTAATTTGTTTTTAAGATTGTTATTTTTATTTTGTTGAGTTCATGAATTTTTTTTTATATATAACTAAATTACTTCCATGGATTTATGGCATGCATGCATGGTCAATTAGGTTTATACTTTAGGAAACACTATATTTGAGACCTTCCTTCTTCTTGTTTTAGTAATGTTTGTATGCTCTGTTATTGTATTGAGTTCATAAATTGTTTTAGAATGTTCTTAATTTAAAGTGTAAACGAAACGAAATAACTAGGGACTTGTTTAAATATACCAATATTTAGAAAAAAATAATAATAAGAAGAAGAAACTGACCTCTAAGTTATTTAATAATATAAAAAAGTAGTTGCCAAAGAAGATATGAGTGAAAAAAATAAAGTATATGTGTTTACATATTTTCTATAACAAATGGACCTATTTGTTACTGAAAAAAATAAAAAGAAGTTTCCAAAATACATTTTGTTCCAAAAAAAAAAAGATATATTCAACGTAAGTACGTGTGTGTATTTGATATGTTTATAACAACAATATACCAAAAAAAAAATCAAAATCAGTTTATGTTGACAGTTCATATTTACTACTAAATTTGCCCTAAACTACACAACCAAAATATCATTCTCATTCCTTCATGTTGCCCTTTGGTTTGGCATAGGCCTACTTGGGCACTGTGAACTACCCTTGTGTTTTATCCCAATAACCATATTAGATTGTACCTTGAAGTAACAATCAAATTATATGTTAAGTGCCAAGTCAATTAGCCTCTAAGGCTAACCGAAGGTACACTATCAATGCCAAGCAATAGCTTATAGACTTTCACCGTATAGGCCACAAACCTCCTAGTTCGCAAAGCACAAACTTCTACTCTACGTGTTGTGAAGAATAAGACTCCTACCTAATGGGTCATAGAGCTTCATCCACCACCTTTTTAAGCCATGTCACAATATGTATCCTATTAAAGAACATACACCTCCTATGATGCACTTCAGTGCATCACTTTCTTGAGTACCTTGCTAAAGGTCCAACCATATGTCTAGATTCTGGAAAAAAATCTAGGCACGAGCAAGCATGTGATTTGCTAATAAGACTAGGATACTAATCATACTAGAGCTTGAGATGATTAAGATATGATCCCCTACTAGACTTTCCAAAAGTGTCCAGCCTTCTGTGAATCTATTTCACTTTGCTCGAACAAGAAACAAAAGCATATAAGTTAAAAAAGGATTATAGAAAAGGCCTAGGTGTTAGAGAACGGGAGTACCTGCAAGGATGTAAAAAAATCCCTACACTTACCTAATACTCCTCTAAAGAAAGGGCCATTATTGTCAATAAATCTTGCCTGAATCCCAAAATTTTCTTCGTAAACATAACCAAAAGGATCGCATCCCTCGAAGGAACTGACCTGTTAGTCGGGTCAACAACCCCATGCCGGAACTTTGCCAATTTGATGTGTGCATGAGTGAGCTTGATCAAATTGAGGGGCCTCGGCTAAATCACCGTCGAATAAGGACCTTCCAACTAGACCATTATTTTCCAGGCTTTCGCGAGACAGAGCTCAATTGCACACACCTCTGTTGCATGGAATCTCATATGCCACACCCTCATATGTTCTCCATTGGATCACCATGGCATTTGGAGTTCCTCAGTCCATCTCTGCCCCAATGCATGCGTATCACTACTATAATATTAATATATAGTCTCAATTTTTAACCTTGATCGTAAATCTATGGTCACAGTTATAAAAACTGAGACCTAAATGGAAGACACCATAGACTCTTGCATATGATCTCATTTTTTAACCATGACTATAAACATATTATTTGGTCACGGTTTTATAAAAGACCGTAACTATATACATACTCTTTAATCTCGATCTTATGAATGATTGTGACCTATTATATGTTTACGGTCACAATTATAATGTTAGTTTTAATTTACATTAAAATCGTAATTATATATATCTAAATTAACTACATTATATTGATTTTTCTATATTCAATAAATTTAAATACCTATTTATTAATATAAATTACAATAATTTTATCAATTATAGTAATACAAGTCAATATTATATTAAAATCAAGAGTGCAATTATATTGGAGAGTTTATGCACAAATATATAATAAACCTTACTAGTTAATTAAAGTGTTCAAAAATATTAACTACAATTGCCATACTACAATATTGATATATTGCTTAGGAAACTACATATTAGAACAAAAAATTAATTGAGTGGTGGCTACTGATTTTGATCTCGTGAGTTTTCACTAACTACAGAACGAGGAAGAATAAGAAGTTATACCTATAAATGAAAAAAAAATGTTTGTCAGTGTGTACGTGTTTGTACTTCCCTCTGTTAACAACAAGAAAGCTTTTCATCCAATAGAGGTAAAAGAAAGTGTGATGAGGTAAAAGTTCTCTCGCTTAATTTCTAAGACAAAGGCCAAGTAACAAGAGCATACAAACATAAGGAAATCATATTGCACTAAATGATGGCTGAATGATAAGACTGGATTGTATGAATGGACTGGCAGGTTCACCATTACAAGCAATATTTTCAGCCCCAACTTCCCTGGAGGTTTACAAAGCACTACCCCTTAAAATAAACTCAAGAAAAAGAAAAGATGGAGAATAAAATGAAAGGATAAATAATTCAAAATTAATATGTTTTGGATCAACCTTAGAAGAACTTATGCCCAATTGATGATCACCAAAGGATGAAAGGTGGTTGAACTTGAGTACATCAGGCTCGTATGGCTTAAGTCCAAAAATGGTTGTTTCTGGTCAGAGTCTTCAAAAGCATTCCAAAATTGTTCCACAGTAATGGATGCAAGATTATTAAAATCCTTTTATTTCTTGCTTATTATCCAGATTAAGGAAGAAAATTCAGTATAGATACTCCAAAATAAAAACTATAAGCATTTAAACACCCATATAAACTAGAGTTCTTTGCTCCTCATGCACCCTATTTTTAATAAACTGAAGGTATAGGTCAATTCACAACAAAGCTTACTGGAGTGCTCCGTGTTGGAGTAACATTATTAATTTATATTTGTTAATGTATATAGACAATGTTATGAGCTTTGGGCACATCTAGTTTACTTGTACCTTCTATAAAAAAGTACCATGTATATTCTTTAAGATATAGAATAGAATACAATTATTAAGTATTTCTAACATGGTATCAGAGTTGGGCCTGGCTTGATCCGTGACTTGGGCTTTGTCCTTAACAATCTCACTGTGGCTTTGTGAGACCACCTTTATCCGTGTGGAAGGAGCTGTTAAGTTTCCTTCAATCCTATATCGGCCAGGATTTTGGTAGTAGTGATACCTATAAGCTTGAGCAACCCTTAACTCAATAAGATCTTATTGGGTTGAGTTAGGCTTGAGTTTCTAACATGGTCTCAAAGCCATTGCTCCGAGCTTTCTTTTAGCAGTCTTGTCTCTTCTGGTGTTATTGCACCCTCATTGCTTCCACTATCACAACAGCCGCTGCAACCACTCACTATTAAACCTCCGACATCTTTCAACCATTGTCCTTGAGTTCTGGGCCTGTAGCCGTGGTCATTGAGGAGTCTCGTACCACACAGACCACTGCAATCACCGTCTCCGTCGTGCATCTTGCTCTGATAGCATTTTTATAGGTACCACAGTGATCGGCTCGCCCCAATCTACATAACCATAGAAGTCCCGCAACCATCGGCGTCCTCAAGCGCCCTCACGCACTGCACAAAGGAACCGCCCCTCTTCCTCACGCATCTCACACGCCACCCTCAGGTCCTACTGATGTCATCACCACGTGTAGCTAACATCATTGTTGATCGTTGACCATTGACTTTTCTATAGGGTTGACTTTTTTGCATATCAGGTTTTCCCTACCCAGTTGTTGCAGCCTGTTTTTGCATATTGTGTTTCTAAATGGATAAAAATGATGTTTTTCTTCCTTGGCCTATCATTACTGTATTAGAGGGGATCAAGATCACTTATCTTAGTCTCAAGCTATGCATAGTTTTCTTAAGGGTCGCATGCTCTAGCATTACTGTAGTGGTGCAATTACCATTCCTGTTAAAGGAGCAAGTGAAGAAGATGTTGCCTACCTTGATCGCATGATTGAATGGGATAGCCATACCACATGATCCTTACATGGATTCAGAATACTTTTGTTTCCTCTATCTCTAATCTATTAGGCAGCTTTGATGATACAAAATCAGCATGGGATATGTTAGCCAAAAGGTACTCCACTACTCATAGATCTATGAAATATCAATTAGTAGTTGAATTGCATCAACTTCGACAAGAACCAGGGAAATCCATCAATTACTACTATGATCAGCTTCACTTTCTTTGGGACTAAATTGACCTTTGTGATCCAATTTGGGCATGCTCAAAGGATGCTCAGCAATATGCTATAGTTACAGATGAATTTCATCTCTATGAGTTCCTGATGTCACTTCACAAGGACTTTGAGCCTATCTAGGGTTAGCTTTTCAATCGTAGTCCTCCTCCCTCTCTTGATACTGTTGTAAACAAGTTGGTTAGAGAAGACGCTCGGCTTGCAACCCTTCAAGCCTAGAATAAGATCAATGTTTTGGCTATTACTCCTTCTACTCCTGCCACTGAGCAACCTTAGCAGTCAGGTGATTCCTCTGGTTCTCGCAATCGTTGCAAGCAGACCAATAAGAAGTTATGCAATTATTACAAGCATCCTGGCCACACCATTGAGACTTGTTACCGTCGCAACTAATCTACTACTGTTGTTGCTAATACTGAGCCTACTCTGTTGATGCCTTTCATTTCAATTGAGTCCCAGTCTTTTGGATCCACTATCAACCTCTCTCCTACTGAACTACAGAAGATCATAACTCAGGCTTTTCATATGGCTAGTAATGCATCTCTTTCCACTACTATCTCAATTCTGCCCGGTAAGTCTCAAACTTGGTTTTTTGATTCTGTCTGTTGTAATCACATGACACCTCACTCATCTTTATTCTCCAAACTTGACCCTGCATCACATCCTCTTGATATTCATATAGCTGATGGTTCCACCATGCATGAGAATAGTCTAGGTTTTGTTTCGACCTCTAACCTCTCTGTTCCTAAGGTCTTGTATGTACCTGACCTATCCTATAATTTGTGTTCTGTGAGACAATTAGCTGAACTAGGATATCGCCTTATTTTTTACTATTCTAGGTGTATTGTATAGGATCCAAGGACGAGGAAAGATCTTGGGACCGGTCCTAGGGTTGGGCGTATGTTTCCCGTGAACAATCTTCCTTTTCCACCTGTTGCTCCTATCTCTATTGCTATTGCAACTGCTACAGTTTCTTCCTTACCTTCTCTCGCACTTTAACATTCTCGTCTTAGTCATGCCCTATATACTCGGGTACAACAATTAGCTTCTAAAGGTCTATTGGGTTCTATGTCCAAAGACAATTTTGATTGTACTTCATGACAGTTAGAAAAACAACCAGCTTTACCTTTCAATAATAGTGAATCTATTTCTAATAGTATTTTTGAGTTAATTCATTCTGATGTTTGGGGATCTTCTTCTGTTACTAGTATTGGTAGATTTCATTATTTTATTGTTTTTATTGATGATTATTCTCGTTATAGTTGGATATTTCCTATGAAATCTCGTTTTGAAATCTTACCAATATACAGTAACTTTGCAAAAATGGTTGAAACAAAATTCTCCAAACATATCAAAACTTTTTGATCTGATAATGCTCTTGAATATACTCAATGTGCTTTTCAAGCTCTGTTACATTCCTATGGCATTGTACATCATCTAACCTGTCTAAGTACCTCTCAACAAAATGATCGAGCCAAAAGAAAACTTTGTCATATTCTTGACACTGTCTGTGCTCTTCTTCTTTCTGCCAAAGTTCCTGCCCCATTTTGGGGTGAAGTTGCTCTTCATGTTGTTCATGCTATTAATCGCATTCCAAGCATTGGCATTCATAATCAAACTCCATATGAGTGCCTTTTTGGGTCATCCCCTTACTATCATTACCTTCGCTCCTTCGAATCTACCTATTCGTTCTTCTTCAACCTCATAAGCACAACAAACTTGAGCCTCGATCTAGACTTTATTGTTTTCTTGGTTATAGTGGAACTCAAAAAGGGTATCGATGATATGATCTTGTCTCTTATCGTCTTCGTGTTTCCCGTAATGTTGCCTTTATATAGGAGGTATAAGTAAACTAGATGTGCCTAAAGCCCATAACATGTATATCTATTAACAAATATGATATACATTAAGTCTTTCTAACAAACATCATACAAACCATCATACCACAGACTAGAAGTACTCAAAAAAGGTGCTTGGAAACTAGATTCTTCAAATGATGGCCATCGCATGCTTGCCTCTGGGGTGAAAATGGATTAGACTTTTCGAAAGACCCTCAATTCACATTGGCTTGAATGTAAACTTCATAACCAAGATTAACCAATGTCCTCAAACTCTTTATGTTATTTTTCTCTAAATTCTTGATGATTCTTCTTAAATTTGAGCTTTAAATCACAAATTTCAAGTAAAAATCATAGCTCATAAGTATCACCACACATAGCTCAACCAATTATAAACAGGAGATTAACCAAGCAAAACTGATGCACCAATTTATTATATTAAATAACTAAATCAGAAGTTATATATACAAAAAACAATGGAAGGAGACATATTTTGTTTTTTAAACATCTTATCCCTGAACAGTAAAAAGACAGTGAGTGAACAATTTTTAAGAACCTCTTTCAAAAATTTATCAAGGAAAATTGGAATGCTCAAAACAAAAATAGTTTTGTTCCATAATTAGACAACATAAAGCATATATCTTAGCAAAAATATCTAAGAAACCAACGAGAAATGAAATCCAGCTAATATCTCAAAGTAACTCCACTTTTTCACAATGTTATAAAAAAATGAAGTACATAACTCAACTTAGAACCAAGTTTTGATATACCATTTAGCGATAACTTTAATGAGATCATGTTTCAAGCAGTAGTCTATGAACTCCTCGTACTCAAATTCCTCTCATTCTCATTTTCTATGCAGACTTGAAGAGCCTTACAAACATGACGAATGGTATAGAAGATGAAAGACATCATCTAACTCAAGGTTAACTTTATGAGTGTAAATTTTGACTTTGACATAACTCCTTAATCGAGAGTCCATTTGGAAATCCAGAAATACCTTCAGTGACATGAAGTCACCACTCACATTTTGAGCAAGTAGACACAATGTAAAAGCCTTAGTTTAGATAGGTAAAATAATGAACAAGAGAAGGCCCAGTGCTACCAATGTGACTAGAAGGGCTATAAAACTAGATACTATTGGAACTACAATCAGACCTTCTTGTCGATTTGTTCAAGGCCCAAAAAGTCAAGAAAGTTGATATTGGGTGAAATTTTTTACATGCCACATGACAAAAAATGAGTAGTCTTTGTCATAAAAAAGCCTTATGGGCCAATTTAATAAGCTTTGAGTTATCATACAAGCATGATTATTGGATAATCTCTATAGGAAGTTAAATAACTAGTAATTATATCCTAATTTTTTGAAAGATAAAATAATGGAACAATAATAACTATGCTATAATAAGTCGATCTACGTGGATAAATGATGTATATCAGGTTACTTCTACTCCCTATATATACACACTATTGTAAACATTCACACAAGATCTAACTTCTCATATCATAACTGAGAACAACAGTAAAAAACACTATCTTTTCTATTCATCATAGAACGAAACCTAGATCTCATCTTCATTCACCTCTCTCATTACTAACTTAAGTATCAAAGGACCAAAGGCCACCACTCTTGATGATCCAAGGTCCTAATAAGTTTTTCTATCATGCAGATACACAAAGAATAGTATATCTGGTATTACAAATATTAGCACCAACAAGTTATTTGATGTATCTCTTATACGGTTTCAATTGTGTGAATTTTTTTTTCAAAATTAGAGCATGTTCATGTTTTTGTTATGCGTGGAAGCAATAAATAGCGGTATAGGAATATATCAAATCGATAAAACAAAACACATAGAATTTACGTGGTTTCACAATCTTCTACGTCCACAGGAGGCAGCAAATATTATAGAATTGAGTAGAAAATATACATAATACAGATACAGATTTCCTCACTAACAATATTTTTCAAATTTTTCCCCCAACTCATAGAAAACTTTTACACTCACGGAGTATTTTCTCTCTTTGAGTTTTCCTATGCTCTCTTTGAATATCCTAAGCCTTCTTTGATTTTTTTTCCTGATTTTACTCATGCTTTCAATGTATAAAATCCTTCATATTTATAGATGAAACAAGGCTCCCTCTCCCTTTCGTACAATGAATAAGGGCAAGAATCAAAATCAACAATTGAGAGAAATTAGGCCAAAAATTAGATGCCTAATATAATTGACTTTAGAGCAAATTATTCAACAATTTTCACCTTGGCAAAAATGTTCATAGCATTGCCTCCAAATTCTCCCTAGGCACTCTAAGCTCGAGAGATATTGATAAAGTTCAAACAGTGTTGAAACTTGATCCCTATAACCACCTTTGTAAGCATATATGCAAGGTTATTTGTAGTCCCAACTTTCTAGAGTATAAAATTCTCCTCATCGATGATTTCCCAAACAAAATGAAATCGAACATTGATGTGCTTGGTTCTTTGCCAAACAAATGGCACTCTGCCTATCGCAGAAAATATCCACGTTCTTCTAAACAATGCCTAAATCCTTAGTCAACCCGAGAAGCCAGATAGCTTCTTTGAATGCTTTTGTTACAGCTATATACTTTGCCTCTATAGTAGATAAAGCTACAGTTGACTGCCATGTTGATCTCCATCAAACTGGTCCTCTTACCATTATGAACACATAACCAGTTGTAGATCGATGCTTATCCAAATCTATAGCATAGTCAGAATCTACATATCTGACTAAGTGCTTACCTTCAGTCTTGTCTCTCTCAAACTTCAAACCAATATCCACTGTACCATAGATGTACCGTAAAATCCACTTCACTACTTGCAAGTGTCTTTTACTGGGATTATGCATGTAGCGACTCACCATACTAACAGTATGGGAAATATCAGGTCTAGTGTATACCATTATATACATCAAGGCACCAACAACATTTTCATATGTAATATGCTTCATTTTCTTCTTCTTATCGGTAGTGCTAGGTGACATCAATGCACTGAACTAAAAATGAGGAGTAAGTGATATACTTACTGGTTTGGTTTTCTCATCAATGTCAAACTTTTGAAGTACTTAATCAAATATCGAGTATGTGTCAAATATACTGTGCTTGCAACTCTATCTCTTGTGATCTTCATCCTATGAATTTTCTTAGCTTCTCCAAGATCTTTCATTTCAAATTCTGAACTCAATAGAGCCTTCATTCTATCGATCTCTACCTTGCTCTTAGATGCAATCAAAATATAAGAGAAAATAAATGAAAGTATCATCTTGGAGTTTCCAAAGGTATATACAGTGATCAAAAGACTACGTGTGTACTTCTGCTCTCTAATGAAGTTATCAAAAGGATTGTACCACTATCGCAGTGATTGCTTCAAACCATAAAGTGACTTGCTCAACTTATAAGTCCAATTCTCACGTCTTGGAACTTTTAAGCCATATGATTGAGACATGTATATCTCTTCATTCAAAGTACCATGGAGAAAAGCTAAATTGACATCGAGTTGAGCTAGCTCGATATCAAACTGTGCTACCAAAGCCAATAGTATCTGAATAGATGAATGCTTAACAATATGTGAGAATACCTTACTGTAGTCTATTCTTTCTTTCTAAGCATAGCCTTTTACTACCAGTCTGACTTTGAATCTGATGTTTTCTTTACCAGGAACACCTTCCTTCTTGGCATAGACCTATTTGCAACCAATAGTTTTCTTTCCTTTGGGAAGTTGAACCAACTCCCAAGTTTGATTTTGGTGTAGGGACTTCATCTCTTCATCCATTGCCATCTTCCACTTCACACTATCAACTCTCTACATAGCTTCTCTATAAGCGCATAAGACATCATCATTATTTATTGGAAGTGCAAATGCTACCATGAATTTGTATCTAGTAAGTTTTCTAATATCCCTTCTCGGTCGAGTAGTGACAATAGATTCTGGCCATTGATTGATCGGTGGTGATGGTGAGGGAACCTCCACCTCAACTTATATCTCTTCTTGATCATCAATTTCATCTTTACCACGATCGATAGTTGGTGCAATCTTTTCTGGATCTTCTAGAGTTTCAAGCACTACCTTAGAAAGAGTATTTGGACTTTCATTCTATTTCTTTGAATTTGTCTATCTTAGCATAATAGACTCATCAAATGTGACATCTCGGCTTAAGATGATCTTCTTCGATTCACCACACTAAAGTCGAAATCCTTTAACTCCTACATTAAAGCCCAAGAAAATATATTTCTTTGCTCTAGGGTCCAGTTTGGATTCACTAACATGAAAATATGAAAGACATCCAAATATTCACAATGAATCATAATCATAAGTGGGTTGTCTAAACCATACCTCTTTAAGAGTTTTCCTAACTAATGCAGTTACAGGAAGTCTATTTACTATATAAGTTGCATATGATAAAGCCTCAGCCCAAAATTCCTTGTTCAATTTAGATTGAGATAGCATACATCAAACTTTCTCAACCAAAGTATGATTCATTCATTTTGTAACTCCATTTTACAGTGGTGTACGAGGAACTGAAAAATGTCTGATTATCCCTTCATCTTGACAAACTTTTAAGAAGGGATTTGATTTGTACTCACCACCATTATCAAATTCGAGCCACTTAATTTTCCTACCTGTCTAACTCTCAATCATTTTCTTCCATTTAAGAAAGATATCCAAAACTTCATCTTTGTGACTCATGGTATATATCACGAAATATCTAAAAAAATCATCAATAAAAGTCACAAACCAATGTTTACCTTCAAGTGAAGCATTCTTAGAAGGTCTCTAGAAATTTATGTGAATATAATCTAGAGTTCCCTTAGTACGATAAATGGCAGTGCTGAACTTGACTCTTGTTTGTTTTCCTATTACACAATGCTCGTAGAAATCAAACTTTCTAGTTTTGACACCTTTTAGTAGACCTTGCTTCATTAAGCCTTGCAAAGCCTTTTCATAGACATACTTTAAGCGCATGTGCCACAGGCGGGAAGAATCATATGTCTTTTCTTCATAACTGGTTGAGATAGTTGCTCTTCCTATAACTGTATTCCCATCTAGGTTTTCCTTCCTAGTACCTTTCATTGCTAAAAATGCACCTTGTACAACTTTCAAGACTCAATTTTCCAATGTTTCCTTTTAACCATTAGAATCTAAAACACCTAAAGAAATAAGGTTTTTTTTAGATCAAGAATGTACCTCACATTCGTAAGTTGTCTGATTATACCATTGTACACCTTTAGTCGTATTGTTCCAATCCCTTTTGTCTAACAGGAATTGTCATTTCCCATAAGCACAACTCATCCATCGAGTTCTTCAAAACTCGAAAACCAATACTTGTCCTTGTTTGGACAATCTTTCTTCAAGTACCCATTCTAGTGACAATAGGAACACTGGTCCTTCGTAGGATGTCTGATGAGTGCTCAAAAAGCACTAAAATTACCATGATTTTATGCACATTAATTGATTAAAAATATATATATATGATTTTATCATATATTTATATAAATTTGTCTTTTTAGGAATCACGGGTATTTTTATTGTTTTTCAGGTATTTTCGCTTAAAAACGTAACTTAAAGATTCAAAGAGGAATATTGGAAGCAATACATCACAAATATATTAATAAATAAATGAGAAAAGGTCAACAAATATGGAAAAATTGGACAATATGAGTCAAAAAGGTCAAAAATGTCAAAAGGGAGGAAATCACGCCGCCCAGCTGCCCAGCCGCACCGATAAGTCGCGCGCACCCACGCACGCAGCATGCCAGTCTGTGCGCACCAGCTCTCCAATCCGCGTGCGCCACTGCTGCCTTCCGCGCGCGCCTGTGCGCACCCCAGCTCCACTCTGCGCGCGCTACTGCCATCTGCGCCCCAAATCCGCACGCAGTTGCCCCCACGTCATGCTGACGTCATCAGTATGATGTCAGCAATCACCACTTTGCGTTTCCACCATTTTTTCACCCACTTTTTCTCTCCATCCTCACCTATAAATACCCCTCCTTCTCTTCACTTCATACCACACCTAAAAACACATCTTCTCTTCTCTTTCTTTCTCTCATTTCTTAGTTTTTCTAGTTTTTCTAGTTTTTCTTAGTTTTTAGCTTTTCTTAGTTTTAGAGTTCTTCTCTTTTTGAGAAGAACTAGTTATGTTTTTGTAATTTATTTGCTTTTCGATTCAATAAATGGGAGTGCAAATTCCGCTTGGAGGTTTTCCTAAGAACAGAATAGCATCAAAAATCTTGTAAGGATTTTATTTTCTTTACAGTTATTTTTTATGCTTTATTCTTACATGTTATATTTAATTTGTCTATGATTAAATTTAACTGTGCTGGCTATTTGTAAACATGATATAATAATAACGTTGTTATGCTTACGAAATATTAAATAGGTAAAAATCTCTAAAATGAATTGATTTTATTTTTATTCAAGATTTTATATTAAGAATGTTAGAGAGAAATATATTATTTTTCATTACAAACTTAAATCTGAAAATTAGATTTTAAGGTTTAGTTATCCGGTCTAATTTAGAGTAGTGCTCTTTTATTTGTTGGTACAATCGCCCGGTAGTTAGAGTGAAGCTCTATTTCAAAAGTTTTTATAAGAATTATTATCTGAAAATGTATTGACAACATGTTTTCAGTAGTGGTTTTAAAACTTGAAAGTTAGTACTCGGATAACTAAATTCTTAGGTTTAATTTGGACACCTTGAGTAAAGTTTAAACTCTCTAACCCCACCAAAGGTGGCATTTAAATGGTTCATTTTCAATCTCTTAGAAAAAGAAATTAATTTAACTAACCAAATTAGTTATCAACCCCACCCATAGGTGTTAATTGATTTGTTTAGTTAACAAAGAATATATAACCCCACCAAAGGTGGTATTCATATAAAAAAACGAGAATCAATAAATATCAATTCATATCTTTAATAACCTAAATAATATGAGCAAGCATAATTAACTTAATTATTATATCCATAAATACTCCACCATTATAAATGATAAAATTTGCATAAATGTTTATTGAATCTATGTTTATTTTTATGTAAGTAGATTAAAAACACAAAACCCCAAAATATCGTGACAGGATGTTTAGGATTTAATTTCATTTTTTAAAAGTTTGAATAATAAATTAAAAACCACATACATTCCTTCCTTAGATCGACCTTGGGAGTATACTTATCATTTTCTACGAAATGATTCGTGCACTTGCGAGAGTTTTATAAATACATAAAATCAAATGAACGGCAGGATCGGCGATGTCGGTTCTGCCCTTATCAATGTCTTTTGGATGACTATCCACTAGACTTTGATCTAGATCGCCCCCTATTATTTAATCGACTTGATTTTTTTGTTCGTTCTGCCTCTAGCTACAATCAATGCTTTTGATGTTGAGTCTTTGTGATTTTGTTGATCCTTCTTCTGGTACTCATTATTTACCAAAGCATTTGAAACATATATGAATTTAACCTCATTTTTTCCATATAACAAAGTTGTGGTTAAATGCTCATAGCTCTCAAGTAACAAATTCGGCAACAACAAAACTTTATCTTCATCAATAATTTCAACATCTAAATTTACAAATCAATCAAAATTTTATTAAAATTATTTTAGTGCTCAATCATAGAGGTACCTTTCTTGTAGTGGAAATGAAAAAGTTTCTTTTTCAGGTAGAGTCGGTTCTCTATGCTTTTCGTCATGTATTTGTACTCGTGCTTTTTCTAGAAAATTGCGACTACATTCTCTTTCATGAAAAAGTATTTCTAATGTTTTTTCAAACACAGCCGATTTGTGCCATAAGCTTGTCGGTTAACACAATTCCAATCTTCATTGGAATAATATTTTGGCCTGGTCTCCAAGGCAATATTAGATCTCTCTTGGAACAATAGATCTAATACTTCACATTGCTACATGTCAAAGTTATTGGTATTGTCGAATTTTTCTACCTCAAACTTTGCATTGGATAACATGGTTCTTTGAGTAGAACAACTTGATTTGCCAAAACTTCTAAGGTAAACTTATTCACCTTTAAAACTTCCAATGTCAACTTGTGCACCTTCTTCGACCTCTCTTATATCAGCTATAAGTACAAATGGATAACATAATTTTGCACTTATAACTTAAAACAATGTTTTTTCCAAATTTTATACAAAATGGAGTCTAAGGTTCAATTAGGAACGGTTCAATTAGTTGGAAATAGGTTCGACTCAGATGAAAAATGGTGAAAAATGAACCAACTCGATCCAAAATTCATTAATGACTGAGTTGACTCAATTGTTCGCAGTAGCACTCCGACACCTTCTGGCGGTGCATCTGACCTCTGATTTGAGTGATTCTTTCGTCATTGCATTCATCTCGTCAAAAGCTTTGATTTGGTATATAATATTGTTATATTTAGCTTTGATATCAATTTTTTGTGCATAGAAGTAATAAATAACAGTATAAGAATATATCAAATCGATAAAAGAAAACACATAGAATGTACGTGGTTCAGCAATTTCCTACGTACACGGGAGACAACAGATATTATAAAAAATATACAGAATATAGATATAGATTTTCTCACCAATAATATCTCTCAGGTGTTTCTCCAGACTTATAAAAATACTCTTATAATCATGAAATATTTCTTTTTTTGAGTTTGCGCCTTACTCATATTCTCAATACATTAACTCTTTTATATTTATAGATGAAACAAGTTTTTCTCTATCTTTTTTACTATGAATGATGACAAGAATCAAAGTCAACACAAATTAGGTCAAAATTAAACTAAAAATTAGATGTCTAATATAATTGATTTTAGAGTAAATTGTTAACACTTTTTGCCAAGCTCGCTGAAAAATTGGGGTAATTGATTTAAATTCTGATGTCATCGAGTTTGGTAACGTTGATTTTGAAAAGAGTTTGGTAATGTTGATTTTGAAAAGCCCGTGTTGTTCTTGATGTGAGTTCTACTATGATTAAGAAAGTTAGTGTAAAGATTTCATGATGTTCTGCTCTATGGGCTGTTCTTATAGTTCTTGGCTTTTACTTCTGCCAGATGTTTTAATTGAAGGGATTCGTGCATATTACGTCAAAGGTTGCAAATAGAGTGCATTGCATCTGTTGAAGAATCATCGTATTCTTTTGTTTGCTGACACAATCACAACTCATGAAGATCAAAATGTAAAACCTGAGGTTGTTTTGGTTACACAAATTTTTACATCCATCTTTCTTATATTTTGTATTGTGAGATATATTCCAATAGTTTAAAACATAGGAGAATTTTTAGGTAAAAAATGTTAGAATATACCGGTCTGTTAGGATGCCTCAGCTGCATATTAATCCTCATAAATTTAAATTAGTGTGAGAAAATTTATAATATTTTCTACATTTATTAATCTTTTATAATTATTGATTCAATGTAACATGCATATTAAATATTTATAAAATCAACAATTAAAATTGTCAAACTTTGTGGCTTATAACTTTAAGATATTTGAAAACCAAGACTTTTAAAAACTCATATCGATTCCTTTTGTTGTTCAAGCCTTTTGACGCAATACAACTTGAGAACAAACACCCAAAAAAAAAAATCATCATAATTTTTTGTATTTACAGGCGAACTAGAAAAGATTTTACCTTCTATCTTTTTTGTGAAAATAAGAACGAAAATAAATTTAGAAAGCAGTGGCTTCATAGATGATAGACAATCTAAGTTTAAAAGAACAAACAGCAGACAAGGTTCGTTTAGAAGCAAATCTCTGCACTTTTTTCACCGATTCAGCTCTTGAAATTGCCTGAACTGTATTTGAAACCTTACTCCGTTTCTTCTTCTGTCCAAACCCAATCGTAATTTCATTTTCAAACTCGTGACTATACGAATCCTTAATAAGCAACCCATCTATAGAACTTACTGCTGTATCTTTATTATAATAATTAACATCCGTCGAATTATCGTTAAACAAAACAGGAGATATTCGAGCTTTCTTTTTCCCATGATGACCATCTTTTGAATAAGATGATTTCTGAAGAGCTACACTAGCTTTCACAGCCAACGCCGCCATATCAGACGCCGTTAGTGGACGTTCAAGCTTAGACATAGGAAGAATAAAATACAACTGATTTGCTCCAAGTTGATAATCCATTTTTAATGCCGTAACGAGTTCATCGAAATACAGAGCATCAGAACTACAAAGAAAGCAAGGATTTGATGAGGACTCTAATTGAAGAATTACTTGATAGACGGTAACAGGAACAGTAAACTCCTTAAGGTCTCCGTTAATTGAGACGACTTTGGCTGACGGAGAACGAGGATGAAACTCGGTGTTGGTTGATGAGAAACAACTACCCATTTGCCAGAACGCGATGAAAAAGTTGAATTTCGAAAATTAAAGGAAAGAAGTTGAGTCAGTTTGTGTTGTTAACAGAAAATGAGAAACGGCTTTGAGTTGGGAGATGTATATATGGAGGTTATAAAGAGACTGTTATTAGAATATATTGACTGAAAATATATAAGACAAGTTGTCAAAGAAGAGATAGACTGTCGTTTTCTGTTAATTTTCTGTGGTCTGAAAAAACAGGCTATACCAGATAAGGTGGGAGGGTTTTGCATAAGCACATGCGTATTTGCCAGGTTGGTCAGTAAACAAAAGTACTAACGTTCTAGACCAACCGCCGTCAAAACACGGCTTTGTTTTTGTTCTTGTAAGACAATATGATCTGTTAGTCAAAATAAAAATAAAACAGAATAAGATGTTATTTAAAATTAACAAAAAAAAAATCACTGTAATAATGCAAAAGATTATTTATAAATAAAAAAATTCTCCATACATCATAACAAGAAGCTAAAACACAAAAAAAAAAAAAAAAATAGCTATCAAAGAGAAAACTTTCCTAAAGGAAGATTCCTTCCTATAAGAAGGAAAATGAAAGGAGAAAGTCGGGACGAAAGGACTTGAAAAAAATAAATAAAGGAAAAGTGGGCAGAGGAAGCGAAACTTTGGTTCTCCAAATTTAAACATTTTTAATACAAAGTAAATTTTTTTTAATGTTTAAGTAAAAAAGAAGTGTAAATTGAATTCTTAGAATGTTTACAAAAACATCATTAAATTTTATTATATTTATATTATTAATTTTTTAAAATATTATAAATATATCAATTTTAAATTATACAAATACATTTTCTCATTTTATGTAAAGAAAGCTTTTAATTTATATCCTACACGTAAATATTGACTGTCAACTGTCTAAATCATTTTCTTTTTTAATTTAGGGATGACTACTTTTCATTCGTATAAGTGATAAGGTTAAAATTTGTTATTTTTCAAAAAAATAAAAATATACATATTCTCAACTTTTAAAAGAAAAAAATATTTTAAATTAAATTATAATTGCATTTCAAAATTTAAACCAAAATATTAATAAATAAAATTACTCGGATCCTTTATTTGAAATTTTATTATGACATTAACACATCATTTAAAATATTATCATTAATATAAATTTTTTAACAACATATGTAATATTTTTAAATAAAGTATCATGGATCTTCTTAATATATAATATGAAAATTAAGAAAAAAATTTAAGTCAAAATATCCCATGATGATACCTCCTCCATGAGAAAAACAACTATGGATATTTTTTGGAATGAATATTTTCAAGAAAGAATTTTATTAATGAAAGGATTTTTTTTTCTTTTGGCCAACTATGTTTCATTTCTCAATTTATTTGTTAAGTTATATTTGATATTGTAATTCACTTATACTTCACTTGTATTACACTTGTATTATTTCACTTGTACTACACTTACTATTTTACTTGTATTACATTTGTACTATACTTGTTACAACCTTATAAATAGGGTTCTTTATATACATTCTAAAACACACCAATACAACATTAAATCATTCTTTCTTCTTATCTCTCTATACTCTTCACATGGTATCAGAGCCTCTCATATACCCCTAAAATTTCTATCAAAATTTCGCCTCTTCATCACAACCAACCCGGTTCACCCTAACTCGGTTCACTCTCAACCCAGTTCACCCCAACTCGGCTCACTCCAAACCCAACTCACCTCAACTCGGCTCACTCCAAACCCGGCTCATCTCAACTGGCTCACTCCAACCCGGCTCACCTCAACCCAATTCCAGGCTTGTTTTCAACTCCTCTTTTCATTTTTAAGGATATCTCATTTATACTGTTTCTATATATTTGCTTTATATTTCCTCCATTATTTCGTTAAATTGGAATGAAATGATGTCCAAAACCAATCTCTACCACCCTTGATGATACTAACTACGTAGCTTAGGCACAAGCAATGAAAAGTTTCTTAAAAGGACGCAAGCTATGACGTTTCATAACTGGTGATATCTCTATACCCATCCAAGAAACCACTGAAAACAACTCTTTATTTGCTGACCGCCTTGAAGACTGGGAGAGTAAACATCATCAAATTATTACCTGGTTCCGTAACACCACCTTGCCCTCCATCCATGGTGAATTTGGGCGTTTTGACACTGCCAAAGAAGTTTGGGAATTTCTTGAGGCTCGTTTCACTACAACAGATTTGGCCAACCAATATCAACTTCTAACAACTCTTCATACCAAATGCCAAAGAGTTGATTAAACCATTAACCAATTTCTCTCTGAAATGCATATTATTTGGGATCAAATCGCTCTCTCTGAACCAACTTGGACAAACAAGATTGATGCTGAGATGTTTGCAACTTACCGTAATCACCAGCGTCTTGTTATTTTTCTCATGGCTCTCCATGATCGATTTGAACCTGTTCGGGCTTCCTTACTCCATCGGAGTCCTTTTCCATCCTTAGATATTGTTATGACCGAGCTTCGCTCTGAAGAAACTCGGATGGGGGTTTTCAAAGTTTATCATACAGATTCTGTTCTTGCCATCCCCTTTTATCGCCCTAAAGGAGGTTCTAAAGATGACTTCAAACATCAAGGCTGCACCTACTGTCACAACCCCAATCATAAGCTTCTTACATGTCCTATTGGGGTATGTATATATTGTCACAAGAAGGGTCCAGGACACTTTAACAGAGATTGCTTTCGGAATCCTCTCAGCATTCCTCACGAAATCCCTCTCGAAATCCTTCTCAACATGCTTCAGGTAAAAATAGTAACTCATCTATCACTGCTGTTATTTCTGAGGATAATCATGACAAATTTACCTTCTCTACTCAAGAACTTGAATGTCTTCTTAAACATGTTCTCTCACAATCTAGTAATCCTCCTCCTACTACCTTGTCTCTCACATTAGGTAAATCTTTATGGTATTTTGATTTTGCTTGTTGTAACCATATGACTCATGATACTCACATCTTCTCTCCCACACAATCTTCCATCTCCAAACCTTTTATTCAAACTGCCAATGGTTCACATATGCATGTTAATGCTGTAGGACAAGTTTCCACATCTTCTATATCACTTTCTGACACCTTTCATATTCCCAACCTTACTCTAAATCTTATCTCTGTTGGTTAATTATGTGAACTTGGTCTTACTATTACATTTTCCTCTTCTGGTTGTCATGTGCAGGATCCATGATAACTGTATTTTATATAGTTATTTTCATCTATTTTATTAATTATAATTGCTATGTTATTTACATTTTTGGTTAATTTTAGTTAAATAAATTAATATTCACCTTTTATATGTTAAGAAATATATTTTTAAGAAAATTAAATTATTTGTCGAAAATGTACTTAATTGCAAATTTTTGTCCAAAAATCTAATTTCAAATAAATGAGTGCTTAATTGCAATTTATAAAAGTCAAAAATATAATTAAAATTAAAATTGGGCTTGATTGCAATTAAAGAAAGATTAAAATGTAATTTGAATTAAATTTGTGGGTCAAAATGCAATTAAGGAAATTGAATTTTCTGCGCAGGAGAAGAATGCCACTCGCACCACTCACGACGCCCATCATCCACCGTTCGATCATTCAATCAACGGTCCCGATTTAGCGAGTGCATTCCAGACGAGACACAAGGGCGTACCCGTATGTCTGTTGCACGCAGCTCGGCACCCAGTGGAGCCCACCTGTCGCACAGGTCGGCGTGCAGAATGGGACCCACATGTCGGCTGCACAGAATTTTCCCCGAGGCGCATCGCTCACCGTTGGATCGGCTGAACAGTCCATATTGAAGCGCGTGGAACCAAGCTGTCACGCATCGATCCGCTTGTCTAAAAATCGTGTGCGATGTGGGTTATCCAAGCAGCATGCACCCTCGGTTTTTACAGAATAAGAAGAAGCCACGTGTCTCCTAAATCTTCCAGCTAATCACATGATGAAACGTGGCATGAATTTAGTAAACCAGAACGCACGGAAACGGCGCACGTTTCCAAGCGCGCCGTTGTCTGCCACATGTCCCCGCACGCCTTGCTTTCATGCGGCGCAGTTCCATGCACCCGTTTTCCTCTCGCCAATTTAAGGCTACCACGTGTCCCACTATATTTTTCAACCAATCAGATCGCGACACGTGGTAGAGTGTATTGAAAACAAAATCAGAAATGCTCAGCGTTGTCTCCCACTCAGTTTAAAATAATATTTTTGTTGTAACCGTTTGTCCCCCATATGTTTTTATTTTTCGATAAAAAATGTCTTCCCGCGTGTCTAAAAAAATATGTTTTTTGGATGTATTTTTGGAGCTATAAATAGGTGATATTATGATAGAGTTAAAGAGTTTTAGTTTTTTTTGGAAGAGTTAGTTTGGAGAGTTTTTAGAGTTTAGAATTTTTGTATTGTTCGGTTCTGGACTGTGGAACACGTAGAAGCCATTTTTGGCTTTTGTTGTGTTCTGCATGTGCCAAATATTAATGATACAAGATTTTTTAATTTTATTTCTTCTTCATCTAATTTTTCTGTATTTGTTGTAATTTTATTTTAAGTTTATGAAGTAATTTAATTTTTCTAGGGTTGCATTTGATCTAAATTTATGAAGCTTTGATTTTAATTATTTTTGATAGATTTATAAGACGTTCGATTTGTTCATTCTATTTTGTGCTTAATGTTTTTTGATTATTTACGAATTTTATCAAAACGATCCGTGGCACATAAATAAACTTGGAAGAGGCATTTATGTGTATATTGCTCGTAGATAGAATGACATGCATGATGAAGGATAGGAATATACCCTAATTGTATGTGTGGCCATTTGAAAACTTAGAACGTAATGAATCTTGGTGAATTTAATTCTCATAGAGATATAGTGAATTAATTTAACGAGGTGTGTTTATACGGAGCTCGGAAGAGATGTATGAATAAAAATAGAAGTTTTCGGTTGACAAATTAAATGTACTAAAAAATATAAATCAAGATAAAATAGTATGATAAGAGTGGATTAATTTGGTGAAAAATTGCAATCCTAGATTTCTTTTATTTTGTTAACTCTTTTCTTCTTTTTCTAAATCAACGGTTGTTTTGGATAAAATCAGAGAGAAATAATTTTAGTACTCGACAAATTGTAGTAACAAATCTCCGTGGGAACGATACTTTACTTACAAATCTTATTACTTGTGACCGTGTATGCTTGCACGTTTTATGCTCTCCAAAAGAGACAACAATCCACAAACAGGACAGATCCTTGGGATTGGCCGTAAGGTTGGACGATTATTTGAACTTATCAACCTTCATCTACCTAATTCTCCTCATACTTCTGTTGCTGCTTCTACTACTCCTATCAACCTATGACATGCTCTTCTAGGCCATACATCTATAGGACGTCTTCGTCCCTTAGCATCTTCTGGTAAATTAGGATCTGTTTCTATTTATGATAATGTAAATTGTTTGCCTTGTCAATTGGGAAAACAAACTTCTTTATGTTTTAATAAAAGTGATTCTACTTCTGTCTCCCCTTTTGACTTAATTCATTCTGATATTTGGGGTCCATCCCCACATCCTACTATGGGGGGATGTGTTTACTTTTTCATTTTTATTAATGATTATTCAAGATTCACATGGATTTTTCTCATGAAACATAGATCTGAATTACCCAAAAATTATTATGATTTTTCCCAAATGATTAAAACTCAATTTTCTCAGAATATCAAAGTACGTAGAGCTGATAATGCTATGAAATATAAAGAAAGAAATTTTTTAAATTTTCTTCGACAAAATGGGACTCTTTCTCAATATTCTTGTCCTAGCACATCTCTACAAAATGGAAGAGCTGAGCGAACACACAGACATATTCTTAATACTATTCGCATTCTCCTCATTTCTAGTTCTTGTCCTGAACGCTTTTGGGGTGAAGCAGCTCTTACGACTGTTTATACCATCAATCGTGTTCCCATGCCTATTATTCACAATCAATCCCCTTATGAGCGTCTCTATAGTACTTCTCCATCTTATGAACTGTTCAAAGTGTTTGGTTGTGCTTATTTTGTTCTTCTTCACCCTCATAAACGCAATAAATTAGAACATCATGCTCGTCTTTGTTGTTTCTTAGGGTATAGAATAGAACACAAAGACTATCATTGTTGGGACCCTATCTCTAAATGATTGCGCACCTCTCGTCATGTCATCTTTTGGGAATATAAAATATTTTCCTCTATTTCCTCATTTCATGTCTCATCTCCTACCTCACTCTCATTTTTTAATGACCCAACTATTGATTTATTTCCTCCTGACATTGCTCCATTACCCTTACCATCGTCTACTACGGCTTCTCCTAATGTATCTATTCCTTCTGCTCATCCTACCATAACAACATCTTCTGAAGACCAACTACCTGATTGTCCAGAGTCATCACTTCGTCGTTCTACTCGTGTAAGTAGTCTTCCTTTTCATCTTCATGATTACCAATGTTTCTCTACTATTTTGTCTCATCATGAACCCCAAAACTATAGAGAAGCTAGTTCTAACCCTCATTGGCAGCAAGCTATGACAGATGAATTACAGGCATTAACAAAATCACATACATGGGATCTTGTTGATCTTCCATCTAATAAATCTCTGATTGGTTGTAAGTGGATTTTCAAAATCAAAACTCATTCAGATGGGTCTATGGAACGATATAAAGCTCGTCTGGTTGCAAAGGGTTTTACACAGGAATATGGAATCGACTATGAAGAAAATTTTGTAACTGTAGCTCGCCTTACCTCTGTTCGAAGTATCATTGTTGTTGCTGCTGCCCGAAATTGGAACATGTTTCAAATGGATGTCAAAAATGCTTTTCTCAATGGAGACATAATTGAGGAAGTTTATATGAAACCTCTTCCTGGATACAATCATTCACCTTATCAAGTATGTAGACTTTGTCGTGCTCTCTATGGCCTTAAACAAGCTCCTCGGGCTTGGTTTGCCAAATTCAGCTCTACATTTACTAACTTTGGCTTCACTTCTAGTTCTTATGACTCCGGTCTCTTTATTTGGAAGACTCCCACTGGTGTAACACTTCTACTCCTTTATGTAGATGATATGATCATAACAGGGAATGACTCTAATGGAATTATTGATCTCAAGCAGTTTCTGAGCCATCAATTTAAAATGAAAGACCTTGGACGTCTCCACTACTTCTTGGGCCTAGAAATCTCATCTGATTCTCAAGGATATTATCTCTCTCAAGCAAAGTACTCTTCTGATATTCTTAATCGGGCTGACCTTACTGATTGCAAAACTGCATCAACACCTCTAGAAACCAATGTCAAACTTACTCCATTAGATGGTACTATTCTCTCAGATGCCACATTATATTGTTCATCTGGTTAGTCAATTCATGTCTGCTCCACAGTCTACCCATTATACTACGGTTCTTCTCATTCTCTGCTACATTAAAGGCATCATGTTTCACGGTCTCCACTTCTCCAATAAGTCTAATCTTCTTCTTTCCACCTACTCTTATGCTGATTGGGTAGGTGACCCAACTGATCGTCGCTCTACCATTGGATATTGTTTCTTTCTTGAAAACTCTCTCATATCTTGGCGAAGCAATAAATAATCCCTCACTTCTCGATCCAGCACTGAAGCTGAATATCGTGCTCTTGTTGACACAACTCAAGAACTTCTTTGGCTCCGTTGGTTACTTGCTGATATGGGTGTTCTCCAATCAACTGTAACTATCATATATTGTGACAATCAGAGTGCTATTCAGATTGCTCACAATAATGTATTTCATGAACGAACAAAACATATCGAGATTGATTGTCATTTTGTTCGTCAACATGTTCTTCAAGACCCTGTTTGTCTCAAATCAATATCCTCCACAGATCAAATAGCTGACATCTTCACCAAATCTCATCTACCAGGCAGATTTCAAGAATTAGTTTCCAAACTCAAGTTGATTGTTTCTCTTCCTCCTTGAGTTTGAGAGGGGATGTTAAGTTATATTTGATATTGTAGTTCACTTATACTTCACTTATACTACACTTGTATTATTTCACTTGTACTACACTTCCACTATTTCACTTACTACACTTGTATTACACTTCTACTATTTCACTTGTACTACACTTACTACTACACCTGTACTACACTTACTACTACACTTGTTCTACACTTGTTACAACCTTATAAATAGGATTCTCTATGTACATTCTAAAACACACCAATACAACATTAAATCATTCTTTCTTCTTATCTCTTTATACTCTTCACATTATTAAACCAGTTGTAAATTTGTCTCAAATTTTTAATTTGTTAAAGCAATATTCCTAACCTAATGGTAGTTTTACACTTATAGATTTCATTTATTTTGTGAGAAAATTAGAGCAAAAATGACACGTAGCCTTCAATTTTACATAACACATATTTTGTTGTCGTGTTTCTTAACAAAATGAACAAAAATTAAATAAAAATTTTTAAATGCAATATGGACCATTAAATTGAGTACATTTTATTAAAAATTCAAAGTTTGAAGACAAATTTATAACCTATCTAATTTGTTTTATACACAGAGAGATAAAGGTTTTAAGAATTCTATTTTTATGTAAAATTGGTTATTTTATTACTGTAATTTATGGGTATGTTATTTTAGTTCTATAATTTATAAAAATAAAATATTTTTGTGTAAAAAGAGTATTTTAATACTAAAACTAAACAACATAATTTAAGATAATATAAAATTTCTTATTTTTAATAATTATGTGACTAAAAGTACTCACTTTTCGTAAGAAAGAAATTATAGTAACTAATTCAACAATAATGAAACTCAAATTAACCTATTTTACGAGCGTTACTAATTGTCACCCATTATTTATATAAATAATTTACTCATTTTTTTGGATGACTTAGCTTTTAACTTTTGATAAGTTCGACAAATCCAAATTTTCATTTATAATAATTATTTATTTTTTTAATGAAAAAAAAAATTATTATAATCCTTAACCTGGAACATTTAAGTCCTTAAATTTTTAACTGATATACTTTAATACTCATATTTTTAACATTTAAGATGTTATGAACAAATTTTTTTTCTTAAATTTATATTTTTAAGACAGTTTAATATCTAAATTTTATTAAAATAAGACATTTTTGTCTAAATTTAGGGATAAAAATGTCTTAAATACACAAGTTAAATAACCTTAATGTCAACCCATCCTTTTTTAAGTATAGTTTGGAGGGGGAAAAAATTTAATACTAAGTGTGTATTGTATGCTAATCAAACATTCGACTTTAAATTAGTGTATGTGAAAGTTTTAATTGGTCCAGTTTTATAGATTTTTTTAAAAATGGAATCTGACTGGATATTGGACACCCTAGCCACAATTATTGCATGTAATGACCAATAAAGTTATGTCATTTGTCCATTTTAATTTATCTACTTATATTGTTCGAACATTAAGTCTTTAATTGAAAATTTTAATAATTATATGTATGAATTTTAAATTCTAATAAATACATTAGTAGTATGGTTATAAAAAAGAACATGCTTTCTTATATTTATATAATATTCTTCTAAATATTTCCATTTCACTTCAAATTTTCCTTTTCTTTTTTAACAATAACTGCCCACAAGGAACTTTTTAGGTCCTCTAACAAAACCTAAACCCACTTTTATCATTCAACCTACAAAAAAAAAAAAGGACAAAAAAATAAATTTATACCGTTTTTTGTAATCATTATTAACAGTTAAGAAAGATAAATAATTGGTCAAGTTTGTAATCTGTCTTTCTTTCATTTCCTTTTACTTTTCAGTTTCTATCCAATGCTTTCTTACTTTTCCATGCTTTCTAATTTATTTGCTTAATCTAATATATTTTCCTTGTATTAAATTAATTTATTTACCGGATTGTTCTACCGGCTCTAACGTTCAAGAGGTAACATTTAAAGATGAATAGATTGATTCTTAAAATGATATACTATTGGAGCACATTAATTTTAAAAAAGGATATAAAAAAGTTCATGGAGAACCTTAATGAAAAAAAAATACTAGATTTGAATGTTGATAAAAACTCTAGAAGAAAAAAAATCCTCGATATGAAATTGATTAGTTTAAAAGGTAGATAATTACTATTGAGAGCTTAAAGGAATATTTGACTTACTCTCTCACAAAAAATGATACTACCATTAAATAACTTTATAAGAGAGTCAAGATTCTTAATAATTTGACTACTTATCTTGAATTCTTCTTCAAAGAAAAAGAAGATTTGATTACTACTGTGAAAGATAAGCTTAATATGCAGGAAAATGAACTAGCAAATACCTTTATTATTGTCGACAGGATGACTACGGGTTCGAAAATTTCAAATGAAATAATCAACAATATCAAGTTTTCTGGTGACAAGTATGGCATTTGTTATAGTGAAAGGGTTTCTACTTCTAAAGTAAGTGCCACTAAGTTTGTCAAATCTTCCAATCAATAGCTAAAGTTGAAGTCTATTACTACCAACCCAAGAGGTAAGTCTATTGTGTTTCTTCAACCGGATTCCTCTAAGAGGGTGAACCCTTCACCTAAGGCTAGCTCTTCACATCACTCTAGTGGTTATCTACTGCCTTTACCTATTGTAATTCCTTCTTGTCACCCTTATGGTGAACTTGGATAATCAAGACCACACTATAGGAAATTAACTTCTCATTCTCATGTGAAATTCAATATGAGTGCTTCCTCTTCTTCTTTACCGTGTACTACTCCTCGGAGTCAAGGATCTCATTTTCCAGCTCCATGATTCGTACTTATTATTATTGTGGCACTGTTGGCCATATTGCTTAGCAGTGTCCTAAGCATGTGAAGAATACTTTTGAGTCCTCCTCACTCTCCCTCATTTTAATTGACTACATGTAACTACTGTGGATCATCTCAACATTATGCACCTGAGGCACAATGTAGAAAGAAGTAAATATGCCTTAACAAGTTTGCCATGTCCTATTTATATGGATAACTTGACTAGAATTTTTGAAAATTTTAAACAAAATAAACCACGAGTTCCATATAGTCCTTACGCTCATACGATTCAGAGATTACCTCTTAACTCAATAGCCTTTTACAATTTTTTTTAAAATGAGGGATGCTATTTGATCACTATTTTTAGGTGATCTGTTGGGGTTGAGTTGTTTTCTTCCTTCTTTTCTTTGAATGTAGTTCTTCTATATGTAGATTTATATTATTTTATTTGTTATCTACATGTTCCCTATTCTCTTTTTCAAGAATATATCTCTCTTTCTCTTTGTTTCTTTGTCTAGTACATTAATTGTTTTACTTGTTGTTATGCCTGACTATTTGACCAGTTACTAGTTTTCTAACCTACTTATTGCCTACTTCTTCTTCTATGGCTATTTACATGAGCATTATGACACATGTTTTTACCATATAATGTCAAAGTATTAGAATTTTCTTTCTATTGTCTTCTCATTCTTATGCTATGTTATATAGAATGCATCTCATTTGTTTTACTAGGTTCTCTGTCTGTACCTAGTATGTTGTGTACTGGTTCTCTATTTTTTTTCTTTTGGGTTCTATCCACCTTGTGCTTGCTCATCCTTCTACTATGCTCTACTTGTTTCCTTGAAGTTAACTAAGGTGTCATTACAAGGTTGTATTCGTGAGTGTTTCTCTATTCTATACATATTCTAGTTTGCCATGTGTATTTGTATATCATATAGATTACTTACTAGCCTTTAAATTTTTTGACCTATTTGCATTGTTCTAATTAAACATGTGTGCTTTGTTTGCACTCCTGGTGTTTGGGATATTGACTTTGTCTAAGTATGTCATTTGTTTCTATGTTGAAACATGTGTTTCTCTCACTTGCTTAGTGGTTTTAGTAGCATCCTTTATCTCTTACTTCTCTTAAGAATGTTACTTGGGTTGTCACTAGTTAGTTAGATTTCTTCCTTCTTCTGACTAATGATGATGTAGTATTGCTATTGATTTTGTTTAAGGTACTTTTTCCTTCTTCTTGAACTTGATCTGCTTTAAGACCTTCCTTTTCATCTATCTTATTAGTTATTGTTATTGTGTTTTGTGATAGGGACCCAATTGGTATATGGTTGGTATGCATTCATCTTAAATTGAAATATGGATGTTTTGACATGTGTATTTCTTAATAGTATGTATAGTTAAAGTTTTCTTGTTCATTTTATCTAAAATGCACTTTTGCTTTTGTATATGACGTAACTTTGTGAATTTATATGGTTACTTTGAGATGCTTGCATGGATCACATACTTTGACTATTTATGTCTCTAACAAGCTCTAAAATCTTCTTTAGTGTCTATTGAGGCAATATTCTAAGTGCCACCAATGTTTACCTTTCCTTAGTTTCCCTCTTTGAGCCATTATGTTATCCCTTTATTTCTTTGCCCCTAAATACTAGCTTAGCCTAAATGTCTATTCCCACTTATCATATACACCATTTGTTGAGCATGTTGTTTTGGGATTGTCTATTTTACCCTCTTCATTTCTATCAACATAAAGGAGAAAGTTGAAATGAATTGATGAATATAAAAAAAAGATTGGGGAGAGATGGAGAAAAAAAAGAAAATTAAGTGTTGAAAGTTGTTTGTTTTAAAGGCAAAAGGAAGGAAAAAGAGAGAGAAGAAAAGTAAAATGATGAGGAGTATGTAAAAAATGTAATGCATAAATGACTGAATTTTGTGTACTATTTTCCCAATATCATTAGTTGAAATTTGAGAAGTAAAGAGAAAAAAAACCCATGTGTATATATGTCATAGACATGAACTTATGTATTTGAATTGGATCGATAAAGGTGTGTTTGAGCCTAATTGTGACCTTTTTCTTACCCAAACCTCAACCTATTATTACAACCTTTGAAAATAACGCCTACATTAGTAGAGAGACAGGCTAAATGTGTACATATGAAGTTTGGTTCAACTTGAGTCTATATTTTTATTTGTTTGATTCATATAAGCATATCTTAATGACATATAAAGTAAATAAGTTTAGCATATCATACACAGAGCATGTCATCAAAAATTTAGTCATATCCTTATATGAATACATCAAAGATTTATGGATATATGGATATTTTCGTCAAATTAATTGATAATCTCTAAGAACACTCTAGTTCTTTGAACATTCTTATTTTGGTTCTATCTTTCTATATTACTTGTTTTATACTGTGTGTAGATGCTTATGTTTTGGGAGAGTTTTGAGAGCATAACACATGAAAGTTTCTTTTTAGTTACGGATCTAATCAACTAAAAGGGGTGAATAGATAATCAGATAAATTATAACAAATTAAAATTTTAATAGGCAGTCAAGTTTTCAATCACGTGTAAATAAAATAATACAGAAATATAAAGATTGAGACACGAGATTTTTATATAGAAACAAACTTTAGCTACACCAATGACCTAAGAGAAAAATCACTGATCCACTAAATATATGGAAACAAACTAAGCAAGTCTAGTTGAAGTTTCTTAATTCTTGATGTGTGTAATTTTATATTTAAATGTTAAAACTATACATGTTATGATTTAGGTGTATAGCTAGTTTATTGCATGACTATTTTTATATCATGTCTAAGATACTAATACGTAATCATTACTATTCTTATTCAAGGTGACAACTTGTGATTGTTTTTATAAGTAGGGTTGAGTGCTTACATTAAAAGTTAGACAATGATTTTAATCTTACTTAGTTTAGTTATCATCTTTTTAGATCTTTATGCAATGAATTAATTAAATCTAGTAAAAATACCTCTAGAATGTCTAGGATTTAGATTGATTAGCAATCATTTCACTAATTCAACACACAATAAGAAAAGGTGAAAAATCTTAAACAAACCTAGATTTTTTAATGTTAAAGTTAAGAATTCAAGAATATTTTTAAATTATGAAAGTGATTTAAAACTCAAAAAATTAATTTTAATTCATGGAATATTTAATTAAATTATCGCATAATCACATATATCTAATATTCTTGTGAAACCTACTTTATTGCTTTATATTATTTTCTTCAAAAAATCAAAACTCTCATTTTATTAACTTCAATTAATTTACTAATGAATTAGTAATTAGGAGTAGATTTTGTTACTATTCCACGTAGGTATGCCAACCATCATTCTTAAATTTCTTGTCACTTATGTATGATCATGTGTATTTGTGTGTGTGTTCAAGTGTATCAATTACATCGTAGTTTTTTTTTACGGTGAATGCTCTCGGTAAAAAGAATTTAATATTAAATTTTTATTTATATATTATTTTAAATTAAAAATTATTTATTTTTGTAAAAAATATTATGTGATATTTTATCATATTATTGATAAAAAAAATTACGTAAAATAATATAATCTTAAATTATTTATTTTTTTATTTACATAAAAAATCATATTCATTACATGATAGATAGTGATCATCATATTTATTACTTATTTGTTACTATCTAGTTGTCAATGATAACTCCTTTTAAAATTAAATGTGTGAAAGAAATAAATCAACATTAAAATGATAAAATGAAAGAAAGTTTGAAATTAACTTTTGTAGGAATGAAAAGAAAAAAAATATAAAATATTAAAAAAATTATAATAATTCATGACTAAATATTAACAGGTAAATAAAAAATTAAATAATAAAGAAATCAACCATATAACACAAGAATTAAATAATAATCATATTTTTTTATAAATTATTCATAAATAATTTTTAAATGAATAATTTATGATTTAAAATAACAAGTAAATAAAAAATTAAATATTAAAAAATAATCATTTATATATTTATCGTTGTTATTCTTGATAAATTTTTTTTTAAAATATCATTTGTTTCTTGAAAATTTGACCTAAAATTATCAAATGGATTTTGGTGATAATTTTATAACGTTTGGTATCTTAATGGTACCTTTTAAAACATAAAATACTCATATAGACTTATATTCTTAAAGTTATATAGCAGTAATCTACCATTTATTTTAAGGTACATGAATGATTCAATTTGATATTTTAAATTGGTGATTTCATCACATACGTGACATATATAATATAAGTGAAAGGTAGTTGTGTCATTCAAATGATTTAGTACTTTAATAGTATCTTATTTAACAAAATATATGCATGTTGATCCATATTTTTATAACAGTACGTTAATAGTTCTTATATTTAAATTTAGGTACATCAGTAGTATAAAATTAAGATTTAATTAAGAATTTTAACATGTGTGTTAAAACTAAGGGCAAACTTATCTTTAAAGTTGTTTTGCGTTAGTTTATTGCTTTTTACATAAACATCATATCACATAATTTCATTATGACTTGTTAAAGTATTAGAATCTTTCTTTTCTTAGTCGTATTATTCATATGTCATATCATATAGATTATATTTCGTATAATTTATTAGATTGTTCTCTTTGTTAACTAATATATTTTTTGTTGGCTCTTATTTTTTTTCTACTATTTATTGTTCATTTTTTACATGCTCTTTCTTATCTTTTACTTTAGATGTCTTTGTGAGAAATTTGAGGTATTTTTTTAAGCTTAAGTATTTGTGTGTTATCTCCTTTCCTTTATACTAGTTGCTTATTAGGTTTTGCCATATGCATTTCTATGCTATATATTTACATGTCTTTAGGACTATTTATTTACATGTTATGTCGTGGTTAGACCAGTTTGTTTAATTAGTATGTTGGTTTGGGTTGTTCACTCTTTCTAACAAGTCTCTTATTTCTAGTTTTGGAATCTTAATTTTCTTCTCTTTCTATTTAAATGTTTTAATATCAAATAAAAATTTTAAGTTTTTATTACAAATCCTTCTCTACTTAAATGTTAAAATTTTTAAGTAAGTCTTAATTTTATATAACTGATATACTTAAATTTAAATATAAGGACTACTACTAATAACTAATATAAAGATATGAACTAATATACATAATTTTTATTAAATAAGTGTATTAATAAAATAATAAATCTTCTAGATAACGTAATTAACATTTAATTAATATTTAACTTATATTATATGTATTAAAAATGTAATAAAATCTTTAATTTAATACTTAAAATTTAACCATTTTAAAATAAACAAAATAATTATTATTATATGATTTCGAGAATATAAATTCAAATAGATAACTTTTAATTAAAAATATATCTCGAATATCAAATCTTTTATAAAATATAATAAATTTATATTCCCTTACCAAATAAGAATACATTTTAATCATACTTATCGAACTGTATGCTACTTTTTATCCGCTCTAAAATCTCAACAGCACTTTGTCATTTTCTGATTTAATCAGTGCACCAATTAAAATTCACTTAATCTCTTCAGTCGTTTCCAAGTCTATATTCTTCTGCTACTGTATTTTATTACTCTTATTATATTTGTTTTTTTAACGTAGAAGAGGGATCATGAACTATATGCAAAGCAATAGAGAACAGATACTTTAAAAAAAAGAAGTAATAATAATGCCATTTTTGAAAAGTAAAAGGGGGTCATGGACCTCATTCTAAAGGGTTAGTTCCGTCCCTTGTACTAGCACGATAAAATTTTAATTTATGAAAATATTCAACTTATAAATTTATAAAAAATTTATAAATTAATATTAATGAATTTGTATAAAACTCATACGAAAATAACATTTTATTTGAAGTAATGATGATAATTTCTAAAATTGATACATTTAAAAATAAAAATATTAACTATATATCAAGATTATTAATAATATTTTAGTTCATGAAAAATTAGTAAAGAAATAACAGAGGCAACATCAAAATAAAATGAAATAATTCATCAATAAAATATCTACTTGAATTTTAACTCAAAAAATTAACTTATTAAAATAAATAAACGATCTAATTATATATTAAATTTTTTGGTTAAATGTATGAAACACCGATGATATCTTCTTTGTCACAATTTTAATCATTTTCTTGACATATCACGTGGAATAGTTGATTTTTTTTTTGGAGAATAATTTGTACTTGATTTCCTTATTTTTCAAATAAAATTTATTAAAACTTATAATAATTTCCATACAACAATTTAATTGATGTTTTTTAATAATTAATCATACAATTATATTATTATAGATTTATAACTTTACTTATAATTAACAAACATAGTAATATATGAGAATTAACAAACATATTAATATATGTGATACCCTTAGGTAGGGAAAGTAATTTAAACCCTCACACCAATACTATATTACAATAGATCATCATAAACGGACCACTTTTACACATTTACTTATAAAAGATAATAAATTAGAAACAAACTTTTACTTTATTTCCATTTTCTTTTTAAAATTCATGAAATTAAGTTAAATTTTTGACACAAATACAGAGTAAATATAACACAATAAAAATAAAAATAAAATTAGTTAAAATTTATCAATAAATTTTTTTGATATTCAAAAATATTTTATTATTTCTTACCATTAAAATTAACATAAAAAAAAATTAAGTAAACTTTCAGTTCATCAACTAACCTTTTTATATTACATAAATAATATCAAAACATAGAAAACAATTAGTATAACACGGTTACCACCCTTAATACACACACCAACAAATTAACATACATATACAGTAATAAATTTATAACACAACCTCTAAATGCACGCAATTTGCATATAACATTATTAGTGTATATACAAGTAAGTCAGTGCTTGGCTCAAAGCAAATATGGGTCATGGGACCCTGTTTTTGCTATTTGCTTATCTTTCTCCCTATGTTTTTATGTGGAATAAATAGTTTTGGTAATTGGATACTAAATTGCAACCACTCAAATAATGGGGTGACCAGCGGTGGGTCAGAACATCTAAATATAAGAAGAAAGAAGCGAATCTTCAGAAAACATCAACACTCCCGACAATGAAGGAATCAGGACCACTATAGCTAGCAAAGAAAGTAAAAAAAAAAAAAAAGAGTTCATAAACTATACAAACACAAGAGAAAAACAGATCTAACAAGAAGTAAAATTTCCAAAACTAACAATATCTATTGAATCAACAATTTAATTAATTTTTTAAAAAATTAAATAAACATGGTATATTTATTACTTTATTTTGTTGCATGTGGATTTCATTACGAATGTCCACCTCCAATTGTTTTGCGCTCGAAGTCTTTGATGGTATTGGCCGAATTCCTCATCTTGTCATCATAAACGTAAGGAAGCTTCTGATACCACGTTGTGGTATGTTTGGCTGATTCCGGCAACATCTCTCTACAGGGCTCACCCATAACATTAATGGAGTTGTGGTAGTGATAATAACGAATCTTACTCTCTGTTTTATGAAATGTTTTTCCGATCACATTCTCCGACATGTGTACTCCTGTTGCGTAGGCATTCTTTGCCTGTATTGCGTACTTTCGATCCCTTCTAATTTTAGTTCGAGAATCCTTGAACACCAATTTCTCAAATCCCCATTGCCTGCAAATCGAATCCAAATGATTAATTGGGTTGTCATAAAATCGAAAGAAGAAAAGCAATTTTGTAACTAATTGCAAATTGGAATCACTGTGTGAGATAGATAAGCCAAAATTTGGAAAGTTAAAAAGGGTTACCGGGAATGTTCTTGAGAGGATTCATTGAGGCAGAGCACACTAGACATTGGATTCTGTTCAATAGTGAACTGGGTATAGGCCGATAATTCATTCAATATGGATTCCAACGTATTCTCATGGGGCAAAAATATGTACTCGTCAACATCAAAATAGAATGTCCAATTTGCAGCGAATCGATAACGATGTAGACAATCATTGACCACCAAGAACTGATTATAGTAATACCCATCATACTCAGCCTGAGCTCTGATGTCTTGAATCGTGGCTCTCCCTAATCGAACCCAAGGCTCTAGTACGGCCCTCACCTCCGGCGATATTCCACCAGCGTCATGAAACACAAAATGCGACTTGTGTCCGAAGAACCAAGCATGATAAGCTATCCATTCTCTGATTCTTGTAGCACTGAGATCCCCATAAAGAGAAGACCCACAATACAAATACTCATACTGATAAGGAGGATGGTATTTTGATTCGTTATAAGACCCAGGAGCTTCCTCTAAAGCCACGAATTTCTCGAACTTTCTAAGAGATTCTCCATAGTACGCCCTTATAGTAAGCTTCCCACCAGAGTTATCCTTATTAGGATTAATGGGAAAAGTACAATTGACAACAACGACAGTATAAACACGACCATAACCCCAATCTGGAAGAATTTTACTCCCCAAAGATCTAATGGAAGAACCATTATTAGAGATCCACTCACATTTGAACCAGGGTTTACCAAATACATGAATAGGCTTAGAAGCTAGACCCACTACAGCAAAGGAATTAGGACCGCCACGGTAAGCACCCATTTGAACAAAAAGAGCAGCGGCGTTACCATATGCTTGAAAAATCCTCTTATTTGGGTCGACTATTGGGAGAGTTCTGGGAGTAGAAAGCTTCTGAGAAGCAACTGGATTTGTGACATTTGGCAAGGTGGTATTGGTCGATAATGCATAGGCAGTAGTAGTTGTTGTGGTAGTAGTGGTGGTGAGTTCAGAGGCAGAACAAGGACGAGCAGTGGAAAGAAAGTTATGGTAGTAAGGAGGTAGATTCCAAATGAGAAAGGCGAAGGTGAGAGAAAGAAATGTGAGGAAAAGCGGCTTGGTTTCGAAGCAACCACCGACTAGTTTGCCCATTGAACCACCGGACAAGGAGGCTAGTGGGCCGTCCTTCTTCATTTGGGATTAGCTCTGTTTTGGCTCTCTGTTTCTGTCAGCGTTAGCTATATCAACTGAGTAGTGATGGCGTTGTCGAAGTTTTGAAGGTGATGGTTATGGATGATGGTGTCGAGTGTTACTGTATAATTAAAGTAATTTTGTTATAATTATAGCAATGAAACGGGAAAGAAAGACGAAAGAGTCCATTTTGGGTCAGAAGCACGCCATTTTTAGAGCCTGATTTTTCCTTGAAAAACAGAATGGGGTGTGTGGCTTTCTTGCTAGCTAGAGACATACTGATATGGGTCGGAAAATATAATTGGGTTTGGATCTGGTCTAAATTACGATGCTGACACTCTGTATATAATTGAATAAAGAGCAAAGTATTATTATGCAGGAAGTTTCATCATAATTTAATCGTATTAAGTTATAAGTATTGGTATTTAATTATTTTGATTTAAAAATAATATATAAAATATTATTTTAAAAATTATTAAAATAATATATTTTATTTTTTAATTTACTTCTTATTTAAAATTAAATAATTAAATAATATAAATTAACTCATCCCAATCCTTTCAATAAATATTAAGATTTAATTTATAAAAATATTTATTTTTTTTTATAGTTATGAGAATAATTATAAAAATATATAAAATTTTGAGTATAATTATATTATTATATATATTATAAATATAATTATAATTTTAAAAGTATTTTTATTATTATTATTTATATATTATATATTAATTATAATAAAATAAATATTTTTATAAATTATAGACTTAATAATAATTAACCCTAAATATTAAAATTAGCATATTCCTTTGGACACATAACGACTACTCACTATCAACAAATCATTATTAAACTTTCCATGGTCCACGTTTTGTCGCTTTACTTTTCAGTAATAAAAAAAATAATGGAAACGCGTTATTAATAAAAATTTTATTTAACGTAACTATAGAAAGATAATTAATAGTTTATAATTTTTTGTTACAATAATTATAAAAATAATTTAAACAATATTATTAACTAACTTTTATCATAATTATCTATTTTTTTATTTATTGAAATAATAAATTATGTCTAATTTTGTGGGTTTTTTATTATCAATAATGGAACTTTTGACCTCCCCACTTTGACGTGAAGGCTCCAATCATCTCTTTGCAAGTTTACAACTGTATTTAGCAAGCCCACTACTATATCCTGTCTACACGCAGGGAAACTGGTGATTAAAATAAATTTAAATGTAAATGTAAGTGTTAAAATAATTTGATAAAAATTAAAATTTTAAATTTAATTTATTAAATTTAAAAATATTAAACAAAGTTTTGCGAATCAGGAGATTATTGACTAAAATTTAATCTCTTAAATAAATTAAGGATCTAATATATAAGTAAATCCTATTATTTAAAAAAAAAATCATAAATTTTATGAAGCAAGATTTCATATAATTTTCCCTTTTCTTTTTTCATGGTTCCAAAACAAGTATAAATATACCCATATTTTCCCTTTATTTAACGTATGAGGTCCTTGTTCAACTACGAATAGATAAATGGAATAGTATTAAAAAAAAAAGTGGAAACAATTTCCCTACCCAAAATTTTGAACTCCCTCTACCGAAATCCAAGATCAAAACATACAAAAATGGATAAAAAAGTTAAAATTTCACTGTATATCCTAAACTTAAATTTTAACTTATAAATATAAAATCAATCAAGATGAGAAAGAAAGTAACTTTATTGTCATTATATCATCAAAGTCTATTGAGTATCTTCCTGCTAGAACTTCAAATTCAAGCAAGTTTGTTGAAGAAGGGAACAATCAAGAAGAGCTGCAAGATACCTAGGATGAGTTCTTGAGGGAATATATCAAATTAGAAAAAGCTCGAAAAAAAATGCCTTGGATGGTCTTAAGGAAAAGGAAAAAGTGCTGGGCATGTTGAAATCACGCTTGAGGAAAAGAAGTATCCTACATCAACCTTGAGCAGTGAGCTCAAAGAACCTCTATAAAACTCCATCCCTATACATTTTTCAATCCAAAGAATTTTCTGAGCACTCTACTACCCTCAAACACATTTACCCCTCCTTCCAAAACAGTTCTACACCTTACGCACAACCTCCCTTTTCAGAAATGGCTCCTAAAAGATCAGGAAAACAACAAGGATGCACCAGTTAACCAAGAAGAGCTTACTGAGTTGTTAGGTAGTCCTTCTCTTCAACCTACACCGTGGACATGAGAGCTCTCCATTATGAGTGATGACTTTTTTGTCGTTAGAGAAAAGTTTGTTTATTTTTCTTAGATATCTTTTGTGTATCATAGATTAGGGGTGTCTACAGTCCGATTCGGTCCTATTCGATCTGATTTTGGATAATAAAAAAATTAATCGAATTAGACCGTTTATATTACTCAAATTAGATTGAACTGAACCGTTTGATTATTAAAAATATTGAACCGAATGGTTTGGTTTGATTTGGTTAATGATTTTTAATAGTTTGGTTTGGTTAATAATATATAAATATGATGCATCTAATGATATACCTTTAATTAAAATATGAAAAAATTTAATCAACGATTTGTGAGAAATAATATAAAAAAACTTAATATATAATTAAATTGGTCTGGTCCGGTTTGACTGGTTTAAAAATTAATATAATCTGACTAGACCGTTTGAAAAGCGGTATAATTAATACAAATCAAATTGGACCGTTTGATTTATAAAACCGTTCGGTTCGGTCCAGTTTTTGGACACCCCTATCATTGATACACAAAATTATTGTGTACAAATTTTGTATGATTTATAAAATATCTCGTAAGTCTACAATAACTTATAAAAAATGATAAGTATACTTTCAAGGTCGGTCTAAACATGAATAAAGTGATATTTAAATTCTTAAAAATAAAATTAAAAACTTAAACAACTTATCACGATTGTTTTGGTTGAATTTCTAAACTATTGATATAAAAATAAAAATATATTCAATGAACACTTAAGCAATATTTAAATATTTATCTTGTAGTAGAGAATTTATTATATATATTGGTTAGTTAATCATGGTTGTTTAACATTAAATAGATTATTAAATATATAAATTAAGATTATTGATTCTCTCTTTTTAATAATAAAATATCCTAAGACAAGGATCAAAATTCTTTTGTTAAAATAAACCAATTAACATCCTAATGTTGGGATAATCAATTGACTAATTATTAAATTTTAATTTATTTCTAAGAAATTAATAAATCATCTAATTACTAACTAAGATCGAGTATGTAAGTTAGACTTTCATTCAAGGTGTCAAAGTTGAGTTTATGATTTAAGTATCTCAAATTAACTTTTAGATTTTAAAATTACTATGAAGGATATATCGTCGATATATTTTCAATAATAATTCTTATAAAAATATTGAAAATATAATTCACTATAACTATTCATTTGGTATAGATTAAAAGATCTAAGAGCACTATTCTAAATCAGATTCAGATAACTTAAATATTAAATTTAACTCTTTTTTTTATTATAAAAAATATTTTGTCAATATATTTTTCATTTACAAACTAAGTTAAATTTAATTCATTTTATAAAAATGTTTAATCTACTTTAATATTTTACAAGTGTAATAATATTACTAATATTTCATATTATTTATATCCAAACATGCATATTTTAATAAATGATCAATAAATTAAACATATAGCATGTAAAACAACACTCAGAGATTACTTGAAATTCATAAATTTAAATGTACCTTAACAGAATTCTTTAGAATTACTTCTATTCTAGAAAACCTCTGAACATAATTGTTGAATTGTTTATTGAATTGAAACCAAAAGCTATTATATAAACTAAATTTGTTCAACTCTCAATTGAGAGAATAACTTTAAACTAATAAAAAAACCACAAAATGTTAAGAAATCAACTATAAGATAGCTGATGGAATTATGGGATCATTTTCATAGGGTGAGGAAAGGAGAAAACATGAAAAATTTAAATTTGCGTCGTAGTATACAACTTTTTCATGGCACGACGCACATAGCCTATATACAGTTTTGGGTATGATTCACTTTACTCGAGTCATGGCACACAATATTTTCACGCCTTAGCCTGCATCATATTTGGGACAAATTTGATTTTTCTCTTTTGCCTTACATAGCTCATTATAAATTCATGTCGTGACACACTTCATTCTACATCAATTTGGAACCCTTTTTCCTTGTGTTTTATTTTTTAATTTTAAAACATATGCAATGTTTTACATATATTTTCCTTTTAATCCCCTAAGTAGTAATGGAGTGCTTCAAGTATAATTCTTTAAGTTGAATTATTTTAAACATAAAAATACCTAAAAACAATAAAATATACCAATGATTTCGAAAAGATAGATTTGCATAAAATGATAGTAAAATAAACAAATAAAAATCTTTATAATCACTTAATATGTATAAAATCAAGACATATTAAGTGTTTTTGAGAACTTATTACAACCCACAATCAGCTTTTTGCTAGTCTTTTAGCAAGAATGACGAAAAACTAAAAAATTAAACTAGAAATTAAACTATCCTAAATAATTTCCGTTGATTGACATGGTTATATTTAGAGTATCCAACAAGCCTTTAAATCCGTAGGTTACTCTAATGGAAAAATTTAAGTCTTGTAAGGGTTTTTAGAAGTGATACCAACAGACATCAAATGTAAAACAAAGATTGAAAATAAATAAAAACAAACAAATAACATATAAATTAACAAATAAAAATTTAAAACAAAGTAAAAAGATAAAATAAAAAGGAAACTTCTCCTGCTTTAATATTTCTTTTAAGTCTACAATTAAAATCTATAGCATAAGTCATTTCAATATTCTAAACATTTGTGATTTATTATAATAATTAGTTTGAAAATAACTTTCATATTTAAATCAAAATGTATCAATATAAAATTTACCCAATTTTACTGTAAATAATTCTAATTAGGTTTGACTCTATTATCACAAGGCATGCTCTCAATAACAATGATCCTATTCATTCAAGCACTCATTCAAAGGTATATGCGAAAGCATTTATGTATAGAAATGAACTTATAAGTTTGCATATGTTTAAAGAAGAAAAAACTCAAAGTGGTGCATCATATTGATCTCATGAAAGGAACCAAATGAAATGATTTTATAAAGAAATCACATATTATTTTTATACATTAATCAAATTCATCAAATAAAAATTTCAAGTAATGCCTTTTAAGAGATGAAGAAAATGCAAATGATTTTTTGGGGAATTATTTCTTATTTTTTATTTAGTTAATCCTTATAACTTTGAAGGATAATAGGTCATAGCATGTATTTTATACTATTCATTTTTCTCTCTTCTTTAGAAATATTTCTTTTTAGAGAAATGACTCATGTATAGATTGTACATATATTTTCTAATAGGCTAATAGTTAATTTGTGCCTTTTTTATTTGATTTAGGTGACCCATATATGTCTCATTTTTAGAAATCATACATGAATGAAGAAAAGGGCATATACTTTCAATTTCTATTTAACTTATTCAATTTAAGTAATAAAAATAAATATATGGCCCTTTACTAGATGTAAAAATTCTCATATTCAATGCAAAAATCTATAGAGATCATCTAACAATTAAAATTGATAAAAATGTTTAAAGAGTAAAAAAATATCATCACTTAGAATGAGAAGATAATGGATCAAAATATATTTTCACATACGTAGTCTCCAATACTATATGATTCCTAAACATCGATTTTGGGTTCATTACAATTTTAACATTTTATCATGAAATATTAATTATGATAAAAACTAACTAATTATCATATTATTCCATGATTTTGTTTTTTGAAATTAATTTAAAAATTCAAAGACTTAATCATTTTCTTAAAATTAACTTTATAAGACATGATATTTTTGTAAGAAAAATTTAAAAATTAACCAAAAATTTCTAATTAAATGAAAATAAATAAAAGCACACAAAAAGTAAATAAAAATAAATTTAAATATAAGCATGTAAGTGAACATACAAATTTTAATTTAGCACATAATTTTATAATTTTATAAATGTAACTTTTCCTACCTCTAATCTAGAATTTACATTTCCCTTAATATAACAATTATAAATTAAATATAAAGAGTAAAGAGAGAAAAGTTACCCATTTGTTTGAATTTTTTCAAGAGTTGGTTTGGAATTGCAAGTTCATCCATCGATTCAAATATATTAATATTACACAGATGTGTACTTTTCACAAATTTTAACAAACAATTAAAAAATTAACATTTCTAAATAATGTTCACAAAATATGAAATAAAATAAAACAATGTAATTAATATAAAAATAAAAACAAATACAATATCCAAAATAAATAACAACTAAAGTTTAAACAAAATAAATAAAACAAAAAAACATAAAAAGAAATAAAATTCTAGATCATTTAGGGCTCCTCCTCTATGTCATCCGGACCTTGATCTTTAGGTTATTGTTTTCATGATCTTTCTAGCGGTATAAAAGTGATGTCCTAATGAGGATACTTGGGTGTTGTTAAATGACTTGTATCTATATCGAGATGACTTAATTGTAATCGATTCATTTAATAGATTAATTGATTATATTCCACTTGATCATGATGCCACTGATTTAGGAATGCTGCTTGTTAGGTAAAATATACTTGTTGGTATTCTTTCATATAACTTATTCTCTCACCAAAATTATGAAATTTCTCCTTCATAGATTCTTGATGGAAGAATGGCTATCCTTTCTCTTTGAACGATGTTCATACCGGAAGTAAGCTTATCAAAATAAGTTATGTTCAATAATTTACTAGGTTGTATAACAACCACATCTTTTGAATGGGATACCTCCATTTTTTTTTATATAAAGTAGTTATTAGATGGGGGAAAAGAAACCCATATGGTGACTATTTGTAAATAGTTTAATTCTTTGATGAATTATTGCTCCAATATCCACGGTCATTTTAGATACAATTGAATACAGTAAAATAGGCCCTTTTCTATTAATAGTGCTATAATGTTTGGTGGGTATTTGTTGTCTCTTTTGGAGAACATAAAACGTGCAAGCATACACGGTCACAAGTAATAAGATTTGTAAGTAAAGTATCGTTCTCACGGAGATTTGTTACTACAGTTTGTTGAGTATTAAAATTATTTCTCTCTGATTTTATCCAAAACAATCGTTGATTTAGAAAAAAAGTAATAAGAAAATAAAAGAAATCTAGGATTGCAATTTTTCATCAAACTAATCCACTCAAATCATGTTATTTTCTTTTGATTTATATTTTTTAGTACATTTAATTTGTCAACCGAAAACTTCTAATTTTATCCATACATCTCTTCCGAGCTCGGTATAAACACACCTCGTTAAATTAATTCACTATATTCCTATGAGAATTAAATTTACCGAGATTCATTAAGTTTTAAGTTCTCAAATGGCCACACATACAATTAGGGTATATTTCTATCCTTCATTATACATGTCATTCTATCTACGAGCAATATACATAAAAATGTCTCTTCCAAGTTTATTTAAGTGCCACAGATCGTTTTGATAAAATTCGTAAATAATCAAAAAGCATTAAGCACAAAATAGAATGAACAAATCAAACGTCTTATAAATCTATCAAAAATAATTAAAATCAAAGCTTCATAAATTTAGATCAAATGCAACCCTAAAAAAATTAAATTACTTCATAAAATTAAAATAAAAATTACAACAAATACAGAAAAATTAGATGAAGAAGAATTAAAATTAACACATCTCGTATCGTTAATATTTGGCACATGCAGAACACAACAAAAGCCAAAAATGGCTTCTGCGTGTTCCACAGTCTAGAACCGAACAATACAAAAATTATGCACTCTAAAAACTCTCCAAAAAACTCCAAAACTTTCCAAAACTCTAAAAAACTCTTTTACTCTATCATCTTACCCCTATATATAACATCAAATCTATATAAAAAAAAATACATTAAAAAAAATATTTTTTTTAATACACGTAGGGGACAGCGAGATATGGTAAAAATAATAAAATATTACGCGTGTGGACAAAAATGGTATCGAAAACGCGTTCAAAATATGAGTGGAGAGCCGTCCATTTCTGTTTTACTTTTCGATAAACTCTGCCACATGTCACGATCTGATTCGCTGAAACAAAATAGTGGGACAAGTGGCATCACCTCATTGGTTGTAGGGAACGGATGCACGAAAGATTGTCGCACGGGATTGGGGCGCACGAAACCTGGGGGACAGCGGCTGGACACGGGCGTGATCCTGCGCTTTCACGCTCATTGTAACATGCCACGTGTCAGAACCTGATTGGATTCAATATAAAGTGGGACACGTGGCAGCTTGTGATTCAAAGAATAACCGGGCGCACGTGGATCGACCGCACGAGAAAACAGGCACGCGAAGGTGGGGGACAGTGCTTGCACGACGTCAGATAGGTGGGTCCCACCCTGCACGCCGGCCTGCGTGGCAAGTGGGCCCCACGATAGATAGAATTCTTCACCCATTCTCCTTGGCCGTTTCTTCTTTGATCGGACGGTCCACGTTGCGCACTTGGATTACGGCACGTGGCTTCTTCTCACCTGCACAAAGAAATAACTTTTATTAATTGCATTTTCACCCACAAATATATTTCAAATTACATTTTAAACTTTCTTTAATTACAATTAAGCCTTTTTTCTAATTTAAATTAAATTTTAAACTTTTAATTATTAAGATTAAGCCTGATTTTAATTTAAATTATATTTGTGACTTTTATAAATGGTAATTAAGCACTTATTTATTTGAAATTACATTTTTGGACACAAATTTGCAATTAAGTACGTTTTCGATACAAATTACTTAATTTTCTTAAAATATATAAAAAAGAGTAAATACTAATTTATTAAACTAAAATTAACCGAAAATATGAAGAACATAGCAATAATAATTAATAAAATAGATGAAAATAACTATATAAAATACAGTTATCAGTATCATCCTAAAACATACAAAGTATTGCCAAATCATTGAAATTATATCCAAAGACTTTGCTTCGAAACCTTTATGTTTACCTCCAGCTATAATATGTTCAACACCTTATATAGTAAAGGTTTCTAATTACGTAGTACAATTCACATTACTAAGATACTACTCATATGCACCTTCTCCAATATGTGCTAAATAAAAGTGAGAATTTATATCATTTGGTTCATAAAGAACCAGTACATTCCTAACCATAACTTTATCATCAACAATATCGAATATTTTTGCATAAAATTCTCGAACTAATGATTCAATAGTAGCCTTTGGTTTCATTAAAACTTTTTCCAACCTAGAATTGCTATTACATTAGTAATCTCCTCAGGTCCATCATTACATTTCATCCATATTTTTGGTATAAAAATTTATTAACTTTCGTTGCTTTTTCAAGTAGACTTTAGTATCAAAATTGAAAAAATTTGAATCATTAAAATCTTTGAAAGTTGAAACCTCTTTTCCCTTCCTATACCTCTTAGGTGCCATTTTTAAATTTCTATCACAATATCTAAACAAGGGTTCATGGAAAATTCAATTAATTGCTAACTATCTCTTTGTCCTAAATAGGGTTTTGGACTCATAATAAATATAAATACTCTAAAAATTCCTAAAAAATTTAAATTGAAGAATTAAACTCCAAAAATTATGAAGACTTACTTTTTGTTGTTGAGAATTTGAAGAACATGAAGAATACCCCTTTTATGAAGATGAAGATCTTGGAGGAACTTGAAATTTTTTAAAATTTCTTGATAGAATGGTGAACATTGGCTAGGATATTGATTTTTAGAAAGGATTTGTAAAAATAGATTGAGGAAAGATGGAATTTTTTAGGGATTATGTGTGTTTAGGGGGAGAAAAAAGGAGAGAAAATGAAAGGAAATTTTTGTTTTTTTATGTAGGGAAAGGATTTGTATGCAAAAATGTGAACATGGGTTGTGGTGCAAACCATTCTGCATTTTTTATAGTTTAAGAATTTAAAACCTCTTGCTACGAAACATAGGTTTTTTATGCCACAATGCGCACTAATTTTCACTTCTCACATGTTTCTTGTTCCCCTTTTTTATTATAAATAAAAATCTATATATATATATATATATAAATATATTAACTACAGAAAAATTAAAATCACAATAAATAAATAAAATATAAAATGAAAATAAATTAAAGCAATAAATAAATATTAATGGGTTACCTTCTCTGTAGGACTATTTTTATCGTCTTTAGTGAGACATTAGCTTGGAGGATTTCATCTTTTTGTAAACTCAATATCCCCTCATTATTGAGTTTTTTGTTTTTTATTTTTTGACCTTGTAGCTATTCCTTACCTTAATTCTGCAAGTATTGGGTTAACTTCTCTACTTGTATTTCCATTTTCTTTATGACAATTCTACAAAGTCCAACCTTTGATTAGTCCTTGATTGGTTGCCTCTGTTAACTTGGATGAATAAATTTAAGTTTTACTCCAAATTTGGTTTGTTAGGAAAATTTCTAGGCATTTGTTGGTGGAATTATTGGCTCGCTAGGTTTGAGCTTTGGAAAAAATGAAAGGTTGTTCTGCCTCCAAGAGAAATTGGGTTGATTCCTCCACATGAGATCATAGGTATTAGCATTGGAGTCATACCTAGGTCTTGGTTGGTATCCCCCTAGTACATTGATTAGCTCTGGTCCAACTATAGCTTTTATTTGACAGAGATAGGTACTAACACCATGTCCTAAATTAATTTAATTGCCATATTGTTCTTTATTTGTTGTGGCATGTGTAGTAAGAAGCACAACTTGCTTGGTCAATTGAGCAAGTTGCATTTGAACTTTTGTACTAGAGTCAATTTCATGGACTCTAACTCAACTCACTCTGAAGCTCTTTTGTTGGGAATTAACACTCAATATTTCAAAGAGATTGTAAGTCTTTAAGGTTGTTTTCTCTCCCATCACTCCAACAGTAGCATTATCAATAATGGACTGACACTGTTGTGCCTATCCATCCTAGAAAAATTGGTTTTACAGTTACAATGGGTAGCTATGATGGGGGCATTGATTGAGAAAAGTTTGAACCTATCCTATGATTCATTGAAAGATTCCCCCTTCATCTGAGAGAAGTTGACAATCTTACCTTTCAACTTTGATGTCTTCTAATAGGAATAGAATTTTTTCATAAATTTGTTATAGAATTCCTCCCAACTTAACAAGGAACATGGAGGAAATGAAATTAGCCATGTCTTGTCCCTATCTTTAAGGGTGTAGGGGAAACACCTCATTTTGAATTGATCCTCGGTGAGTACATTGAAGGGGAATGTCTGGACTGCAAAATAAAAGTCCCTAATGAAAGATAGTGAGTCTTCATTAGGAAGTCCATGAAAATAAGGTAGCATGAAAAAATGAATGTTTCGTAATTCATGATTCCTAGCAACCTCACCTAGGTAGATAGAGGTAGGTCCTACATACTTCTTCCTTGTGGTCTCTCTATATGGTAGATTTTTCCCCATGTTTAATGATTCAAGTAAAGGGTCAAGGTTAGGTTCAAAAAGTATTTCAACAAAAGGTTTTATGATGTTAAAGTCTAGCCATCTTGATAGTTTAGATGGTCTATGTATATTATTATTGAAAGGTGTGATAGGGTACCCTGAGGACCTCCGACCTCACATATACTAACAAAAACATATTTTAATTTCACCTGTCAAATTGAAAAGTAATAAGATAACATAAATATACAAATTTATAAAACAATACATGTTCATATACAAAAATACTTAACACGCCGAAAAGAAAAAATAAAATTATGTACATATTAGTAAAATAAATTATACATGAAACAATTTATTTATAAAAAAGTTAGATTAAAATTAAAAGAAAATAAAAAAAATAAAGAATTGTTTTAAAAGAAAATAAATTTTTTTCTTTTTTTTATAAAAGAAAGGAATGTTTTTTTAAGAAATCTATCTTTTCAAAATCATGGGTGTGTTTTATTATTTTTCGAATATTTCTTGTATTTAATTGACTTAAATTAAATAAATATATCTAAAAGCACTCATTACAACTTAGAAGATTAAAAAGATAATATATTGAAAGTATTACATATGTTTTAAAACTTAAAAAAGAAAATACAAGAAATAAAGGGTTCCAAGTGATGAAGAACAGTGGATGCTGCGGCGTGAAAGTTTTGTGTGCTGTGGTGCGAGGCAATAGAAGGGACATCAATACGTTCCAAATATAATATGGGTTACAGTGTGAAAAACTTGTATGTCGTGATGCAAATGTAATGGATTAAGCCAAAACCATGTACAACCTATGTATGTTGTGGTATAAAACACTTGTATATCGCGATGCCAATCTTAAAATCCATATTTCTCTCCTTTCCTCCACCTATAAATAGGACCATATTTCCTTTGTAATCCATATTTCCTTTTTAGTCTCGTAAGATTTTTAGCCTTTCTTTTAGTAGTTTAAAGTTCTTCTTTCAATTGAGAGTTGACCAAATTTAGTTTATGTACTAGTTTATAGTTTTAATTTAATAAATAGTGCGACAATTCTGTTTGGATTTTTTTTAGAGCAGAATCAATTCTAAGAATTTTGTTGAGGTATACTTAAATGTATTATTTTCATATTATCTCTAAGTGTTATTTTACATGCTATATGTTTAATTTATTGATTATTTATTAAACTATGCATGTCTAGCTATGAAAAAATGTGATATTAGTAATGTTATCATGCTTGCGAAATATTAAAGTGGACTAAACATCTTTATAAAATGAATTAAGTTTTATTTCTTTATCAAAATTAAAACAAAGTTTGTAAAAGAAATATATTGATAAAGTGTTTCTCATAATAAATAAGAAAGATAGATTTAGGATTTAAATTAATTGATTATGATACTTAAATCTTAAACCTAACTTAGACACCTATTGATAGCCCTGCCAAAAGCATCGATTAAATGGTTTATTAATTCCTTAGAAATCATGCAAAATTTATTCATTTATCAATTATGTACCGATCCCTGCTAAAATACTTTAGTTGATAATTGATTAACAAAAGAATCTGATCCATGTTTTAAGATATTTTCTTATTAAAAAAGAAAGAATTAATAATCTTAATAACCTACTTAATATTGAGCAAGTATAATTAACTAACTAATGTATCTTATAAATTCTTCACTGCATGATGAATGTTTAATTGCCTAAATTTTATTGAGTTTATCTTTATTTTTATGTTAGTAGTTTAGATCTTCAAACCAAAACAATCGTGACATGATGTTTAGGTTATTATTTTCATTTTTAAGAATTTTTTAAATTATTTAAAAGCCACGTGATTCTTCTTTAGAGAGACCTTAGAAGTATATTTATCATTTTCTATAAGTGATTCATGCACTTGTGATCTATTTTATAATCATACAAATTTGTAAGCACCAATTTCATACATGATTTTGGATAAATTTTGCTTTATTTCAAAGGAATTAATAAACCATTTAGTTAATACTTGTGACCGGGTTATCAATTTAAACTCTCATCAATGTGTCTAAGTTAGGTTTATAATTTAAGTATATGGTACTAATTTTTAGATTTTAAAACTATTATGAGTAATATATCGTCAATATATCTTTCAATAATAAGTCTTATAAAAGTTATGGAATAGAGCATGCCTCAAAATTGATTTAATTGCAGTTATCTGATATCTGTGAGTATACGTCTAAATCAGAATCAGTTAATTTAAATCCTAAATCTATCTTTCTTGTTTATTATGAGAAATAATTTGTCAATATATTTTTCTTTTACAAACTTGGTTTTGATCTTGATATAAAAATAAAATTTATTTTATTTTATAAAAATGCTTAATCCACTTTAATATTTCACAAGAGTAGTAACATTACTAATATTCCATATTATTTATAGCCAGACATGCATAATTTAATAAATGATCAATAAATTAAACATATAACATGTTAAACAATACTTAGAGATAATCTGAAAATAGTACATTTAATGGAGATTGAGGTGCTAACCAAGTTGATATTTAAAAATATTCTAAAGGTTATCAAGATCCTAGAAATATTCTGAAGATATTACATAATGGATAGATTTTTAATATTAAATTGGATTCAAGGATTAATTTAGGAAAAAAATTCTTTTAGTTAATTGTGGGCCTTTTATGTTTAGCAATTTTTGTTTTAGTGAATTGTGGGTTTTTTTATTTTAAGTCTTTTAGTCTTTTATTTTTAAGGTTAAATTAGGCCCACTTCACTACTAAAAAAAACCCATGTTATCTATGGTTTTTATATTAGGGTTTCTTACTTATAAAAGAGTAGCTATGTAATTTGGAAGCAAGAATGAATATCATTAATGAAAAGTATATTTTAGAAAGCGTTTGCTTTGCCTTTTTGTGTTCTTCATTGAATGCTTGAATTTTACTTAACAAAGAGAGTGATCATCTTTGTGGTGTCTCAATATTGGGGTTTTAAGGACTTTGTTTCCTTAGGGTTCTAATATGATCATCTTCAATACATTCTTAGCAATTTCATCGTTTCTATTCCTTTGAGTTCATGGGTTCATAGGGTTGTTCGCCTAGAGGGTCCGTATCATTTGGTATAAGAGCCTTGGTTGTTAAAAACAGGTTATCTATCTTCATCTATCTTTGTTTTGAATCCTAGATTAAAAAAAATTAGTGCTTTGATTTTTTTCTGCATTCTTGAGTCACAGATCACAAAAAAAGAAAAAAGAAATTTCGTCCTTTGGAGTATTGTGTATGATTTGAATTTCATTTTTGTTATTTTCGTCTTTGGATTTCGTTTCATAGTTTTATTTGAATTCTTCATATAATTTTCTTATTCTTTATTTTTGTGTTCTATCTATTTTTTTTCTTCAAAAAAGAAAAAGAAAAAAAGGAGAAGCGGGTTGCTGTTCGTAGTTTAAATATTTTTTTGATAAATCAGAATTGCAACTTTAAACGGCCATAACTTTGACTCGAGTATCGAAACGACTCTTATAATATATCAAATCGAAGCTCATTTTGATTCCTATAACTAGAATCCAAATTTTCCTACTTGTTTTCGATCCCAAATTCAATCATTTAGACCACTTACTAAGGGGTTGAAGTTTTGTCGCACCTTTTTTTGTTGTTTTTGGTTCAAGTTCATTAGGTTTACGAATTTGTGTTTTGTGAATTTTCTATTTATAGCAGTAGTAGAAGCAATAAAAAAAATAAAAAGAATAAGAAAAAAAGAAATAAAAAAAGGAAAAAAATAAGAAAAGGAGAACAAAGTAGTAATTGTTTAAGAATCTAATTCTTGTTTTCTTGTTCTTTTTGAAATTGGTTTTCCCTTTATTTTGTTCTTGCTATGCAAGACTGATTTTTTAAAAAAGGAATCATAGTTGATCAAAGGTCTTTCTTTAGAGTCATCTTTGGTGAACAACCTTTCTTTAGAACCTTCTTTGGTGAAAAGTCTTTCTTTAGAGTCCTTTTTGGTCAAGAGTATTTCTTTAGAGTCCTCTTTGGTGAAAAGTATTTCTTCAGAGTTTTCTTTGATCAAGAGTCTTTATTTAGAGTCCTCTTTGGTCAAGAGCCTTTCTTTAGAGTCCTCTTTGGACTTTCTTTATTTAGAGTCCTCTTTCTTTTTGTCATACTTTGCCATTAAGTTTTTAGAATTTTTAATTTTGAGATTGTCACCAATAAATGGTTACTTCTTGAGATTAGTTGGATCATATGATTTTATTAAGCACACAAAGGAGGTTGGTATGAGAATTGAGTGGTAAAAAAAAGGGAGCAAAAATAATGTAAAAAAAGAGAGTGATAAAAATCTTATTTGAGAGAAAACACATGAGAGAGTGTGCGGGTTAACTCATTTTATTTTACAAGTTGAAAATATGAGTAAGGAAGGAGGAGAGCCATAAAAGGTTGACTTGAAATTCTTCATCAAATATATTCATGACCAAGAAGACATATAAGACATGGGTTAGACAAAGAAGAAACTGATTCCAATTTGGAAAAGAGAGCAAGTTGTAAATGGAACAAAAAGATCATAGTTGTACAGAAAAATGGAGAAATTGAAAGTGCTTGTTCATGTGATGAAGAGATATCACAAGCGAAGGATTGTTCTAATGGTGAAGTGGAAGAACATATGTATAAAGATTCACTTGTCACAAGGAGAGTCCTAAATATACCGCCTAAGGATGAAGGAGATGATAAGCACCGTGATCATATTTTCCACACAAGATGCCACATGAAGGATAAGGTATGCACATTAATTATTGATAGTGGGAGCTATACTAATGTTTCCAGTACCCTGTTGGTAGAAAAGTTAAATTTGAAGTGGTAGAAGCATCCCAAACAGTATAAGCTACCATGCCTGAATGATTGTGGAGAAATGGAGGTTAAAAACAAGTTTGGGTTCCATTTTCAATTGGAAAATATGAAGATGAGGTTCTTTTTGATGTGGCACCAATGTTTGTTGCTCATATATTGCTCAGCTGACCATAGTAGTTTGATAGGAAGGTGTCATATGATGATTACAAAAATAATTATTCTTTTAAAATGAACAACCAAAAATTTGTATTAGCCCCTCTAAAACCTTTGCAAGCTTATGAAGACTAAATTAGGATAGTAGGAGAGTGCAAATTGTGAGAAAAACAAAAGTGTGAGCAAGAGAAAAATAAAAAGAGAGCAAGTGAGGTTGAGTAGAAAAAAGGGAGAGAAAAGTGAGCAAAAAGGAGAGAAAAGTATGCAAAAAAGAGAAAAAGTGAGCAAAAAGAGAAAAACTGAGCAGAAAGGAGAGAAAAGTGAGCAAAAGAGAGAGAAAAAAAGCAAATAGGAGAAAAAAATAAGCAAAAGGGAGGAAAAAGTAAGAAAATAGAAGAAAAAAGTGAACAAACAAGAGAGGAAAATAAAAAAAAAAGTGTAATTGCTGAAAAACATGAGATTAAGAGTGCAATAATGGTAAGGAAACAAGTACTTATATTTATGTACAAGGATGTTTATCTTTCTACTAAGGATCTTAACTCATCTTTGCTTAGTGTCATTGTAACTTTATTGCAGGACTTTGAGGGTCAACTTCCTGACGAGATTCCCTATGGATTACATCCTTGGGAGGCATGTAACGTCAAATAGACTTCATACCTGAATCCGAAATACCAAATCGACCTGCTTACAAAGCTAAGATTTAAGGACAAATCTTTTTGAAGAGGACGGGAATAATGGAAATTGAGATGCTAACCAAGTTGATGTTTACATATATTCTAAGATTATCAAGATCCTACACAAGGAGCATATTTTGAATATTAAATTTAATTAAAGGATTAGTTTAGGTAGCAATTTTTTTTGTTTTAGTTAATAATAGGCCTTTTATGTTTACTAATTTTTGTTTTAGTGAATTGTGTGCTTTTTGTTTTAAGTCTTTTATTTTTTTATTTTTTAAGGTTGGATTAGGCCCACTCCACCACTAAACAAAGCCCATGTTATCTAGGGTTTTTCTATTAGGGTTTCTTGCTTATAAATGAATAGCTCTGTAGTTTGGAAGAAAGAACAAATATCATTAATGAAAAGTATTTTTTAAAAAGCTTTTGATTTGCCTTTTTGTGTTCTTGATTGAATGCCTGAATTTGACTTATCAAAGGGAGTGATCATCCTTTATGGCATCTTAAGATTGGGGTTTTAAGGACTTTGTTTCCTTAAGGTTCTAATCTAATCATCTTCAATATGTTCTTAGCAATTCAATTGTTCCTATGCCTTTGAGTTCGTGGGTTCCTAGGGTTGTTTGTCTTGAGGGTCTGCATCAACATTTAAATATACCTTAACAGAATTCTTAGTGTTTCTTTCGTTTTGAAAAACCTTGAAACAGAATTGCTGCATTGTTTATTGGATTGAAACTATAAACTATTACATAAACTAAATTTGTTCAACTCTTAATTGAGAGAAGAACTTTAAACTACTAAAAGAAAAAGTTAAAAAACTTAAGAGACTAAGAAATTAAAGGAATAAGAAGGATGAGGGATATGGAATACAATGAAAATATAGTCCTATTTTTAGGTAGAGGAAAGGAGAGAAATATGGATTTTTAGGCTGGCACCATGGCATACAATTGTTTCACGCTACAACATATGTAGGCTATGAATGGTTTGGCTCGATCCATTACATTCACTATGTGGTAGACACAGCCTTTTCACGTTGCAACCCGCATCATCTTTGGGATGCATTGATGTCACTCCTATTGCCTTGTGCCTGATGAGTGCTTAAAAATCACTAAAATTATTATGATTTTATGTATTTTAATTGATTTAAAATATTTATATTTATATGATTTTATCATATTTTTATATAAATTTATTTTTTTGAAATCACAGGTATTTTTATTGTTTTTCAAGTATTTTTGCTTCAAAAAAATAACTTAAAGAATCGAAGAAAAATATTGGAGGTAATATAGCACAAATATATTGAGAAAATAAATGAGAAAAAGTAAAAAAAAAAAAAAATGGGAAAAATGATATAAAAAAATGGGTAAAAATGCATAATAGACGAACACTGATGTAGATGCACGCATGAGTTTGAAGTTGTGCATCACGGCTGGACGTGTTGCTTTATCATTTTTTCCTACTTTTTTACCCTTCTCCTCCCCTATAAATACCCCCTCTACTCCATTACACAACACACAAAAAACACACTTCAAATACATTTTCTTAGCTCTTTCTTTCTCTAGTTTTCTTAGTTTTTGGTTTTAAAGTTCTTCTATTTTTGAGAAGAATTAATTATGTTTTTGTAAATTTCTAGCTTTTTGATTCAATAAATGGAAATGTAAATTCTTTTGGAGGTTTTCCAACAAAAAAATTAGCATCAAAGTACTTTAAGTTTTTATAGTTATTTTTTATGTTTTATTCTTATATGTTATATTTAATTTGTTTGTGATTAAATTTAACATGACTCGCTGTTTATAAACATGATATAATAATAACGTTGTTATGCTTGCTAAATATGGTAAAAATATCTATAAAATGAATTAATTTTTTTTATTCAAGATTTTATATTAAGAATGTTAGAGAGAAATATATTATTTTTCATTACAAATTTAAATCTAAAAATTAGATTTTAAGGTTTAATTATCCGGTCTAATTTAGAGTAGTGTTTTGTTATTTGTTGGTAAAATCGCCTAGTAGTTAGAGTGAAGCTCTATTTCAAATTTTTTTATAAAAATTATTATTTGAAAATATATTGACAACATATTTTCAATAATGGTTTTAAAATTTGAAAGTTAGTACTCGGATAATTAGATTCTTAGGTTTAATTTGGACACCTTGAATAAGGTTTAAACTATCTAACCTTACCAAAAGTGGCATTTAAATGGTTCATTTTCAATTTCTTAGAAAAATGAATTAATTTAATTAACCAAATAATTATCGACCCCACCCATAGGTGCTAATTGATTTGTTTAATTAACAAAGAATATCTAATCACACTATAAAAAAGAGGAAGTTAATAAATATCAATTTATATATTTTATAACCTAAATAATATGAGTAAGGATAATTAACTTAGTTATTATATCCATAAATACTCTATTATTATAAATGATTATTGAATTCATATCTATGTTTATTTTTATGTTATTAGATTAGAAAAATCCAAAAACTCAAAATATTATGATAGGATGTTTAGAATTTAATTTGATTTTTAAAAATTTGAATAATAAATTAAAAACTACATATATTCCTTCCTTAGATCGACCTTGGGAGTATACTTATTATTTTCTATGAAATGATCGTGCACTTGTGAGAATTTTACATTTATAAAACCAAATTATTTGTAGGATCGGTGATGCCAGTTTTGCTTATTAAGTTTTTGGTGCCATTGTCGGGGAATGAATAGCATTTTTAAATTATTATCAAAATTTTAAAAAACTTTTGTGCTGTAAATAATTGTAATTTTTTTTATTTATTTTGAGTTAAAAAAATCGTAGTTGCTCATGAATAGTAAAAAAAATTAATTTCAAAATTCAAATTAAAAAAATTAAAAAAAAATAAAAAAATTTTACAAAAACAAATTTAAAAAGAAAGATAATAAAAATTTAAATAAATTTTTTAAAAAAAGTTTTTAATTATTATTTTTTAAATAACTACCAACCATTGACATGTTCAATTGAATCTAACGTAACGTGCATTCATCTTTTAAGTAAACTACGTATCATATAGTAATTAATATAATCATGCTCTCATTCCAATTAGATTGAATATTACATATTAAGTTCATTATAGTATAAACAAATAAAGGGTTCCTAGTGATGCAAAACAAAAGATGTTGTGGTGTGAAAGTTTTGTGTGCCATGGCTCTAATGAGTGCTTAAAAATCACTAAAATTACCATTATTTTATGTAATTTAATTGATTAAAAAGATTTATATTTATATGAGTTTATCATATTTTTATATGAATTTGTCTTTTTGAAATCACAAATATTTTTGCTTCAAAAAAATAACTTAAAAACTCAAATAAAAATATTGAAGGCAATACATCACAAATATATTGAGAAAATAAATGAGAAAATGTTAAAAAGATGGAAAAATTGGACAAAATGGGTCAAAAGGGTTAAAAATGTCAAAAATTCTGAAATCCTGCGCGCATGCGGGCTGAGAGACGCGCGTAGCCGCATCACACAACGTCGAACTTGCGTGCCCATCTGCGCCCAGCCACGTCCCATCATGCTGAATTCGCACGCGCCACTGTCTACGTCAACGCCTGTTCATTCTGCGTTAACGCTTACGTCAAAGTCCATCTATTATGCATTTTTACCCATTTTTTTTATAATGTTTTTTTCCATCTTTTAACTTTTTCTCATTTATTTTCTCAATATATTTGTGATGTATTGCCTCTAGTATTTTTCTTCGAGTCTTTAAGTTATTGTTTTGAAGCAAAAATACTTGAAAAATAATAAAATACTCGTGATTTCGAAAAAACAAATTTATTTAAAAATATAATAAAATCATATAAATATAAATCTTTTTAATTAATTAAAGTATATAAAATCATGGTAATATTTTTTTCTTTTTAAGCACTCATCAGAGCCATGGTGCACAAAACTTTCAAACCATAACATCCTTTGTTTTGCATCACTTGAAACCCTTTATTTTTTATACTATGATGAACTTAATGGGTAATATTCAATCTAATTGGAATGATAGCATGATTAGATTAATTACTATATGCTATGTAGTTTACTTGAAAGAGGAATGCACGCTAGGTTAGATTCAATTGATCATGTCATTGGTTGGTAATTATTTTGGGGGAAATTTTAGTGATTTACATACTTAGGAAATGGGAAGATTAATGAGGTTATTTTCTTATATATATTCATAGTTGTTAAGTTTTGTAATTTAAAATTAGTTGTCATTTATTTTCAGTTTTATAATTTGTCAATGTGTAAACAGTATTCATAATAATTATATTGATACTCGGTTATAAGTTACACAACTCCCTGTGGGATTGATATTGACACTTAGGTACATTATATTAGTCGCACGATCTGTATACTTGTAGTTAGTGATTGGACATGAATTGTGTTCAATGAATACGCAAGTATATTTTTCACAATAGGTACTATAATAATAAGAAAAGATCGTTCCCACAGAAACTATATTCTTTGAAACTACTTTTTAAAACAAAAAAAATAAAATTAAAATAACTAAAAATAAATACCAATAATTAATTAAATCAGATTTGGTAACTAAGAAGATATATAAGAAAATATCTAGGAATACTTAAACCCCTAATTTTCTAAACATGTGAATCACTAAAATCCCCTAATATAATTATCAATCAATTACATGATCAATTGAATCTAATCTAGCATGTATTCCTCTCTCAAGGAAACTACACACCATATAGTAATCAACCTAATCACACTCCCATGCCAATTAAATTGCATACTACTCATTAAGCTCATCAATTATGGATCACATAAGAATCATACATCTCTGCCTAAAAACTATGCATATTATTTAATTAAGATAAATAATTACATAATTTTCTCGAATCTATTTAATTGCCTCTATAGATCAATTGTTAGCCAAACAATTCATAGCATAAAAATCAGATTAAATAATATAATTAAATTAAAATCATAATTGGGATGAAATATTATATCATCACATTATGAAAATTGGGTTCATAGAACCCCTAGATTAATAAATTAATTACACATAATTATGTTCATAAAGCTTATATTTTTCATAAAGAAAAGAGTAGAAGAAGAAATACAATCAATCTCTTGAATCATAATACTAATCTCCTTTTGAATCTCTACCAAAATTGTATATCCTTTAGTTTTTTTTTTTTTTGTATTTTCCCTTCTTGTTAGCTCCAAAAACTGATCAAAATTATGCTAATGAAGGCTCCTTAGGGTTTGTTCAAAAAGCTCATAATGTTTCATAAATAAAGATATAAAAATTGATAAAATTAATGTTTTGAATTGTAACACCAATCTCTTATTGAATCTCCACCAAAATTGTATCTTATTTTGATTTTTTTATGTTTTTTCTTTCTTCTTGGCTTCAAAATATGATAAAAAAATTATATTAATTTTGGCTCATTAGGGTTTATGAGGCAATTAAAGGGTTAAATTAGGCTCAGGAAGAATCTGGATCGTTAGATCAGCTTCAGATCAAGGGATGAGATAAAAAAAGAAAAAATTAACAATGCTAGCCAATAGGAGTATGACATGTGGCACACATGGGAGGACTAGTCTTGATCAATGCAATCTGAGTCAACAACACGTGGTGCAACATGATTCTCGATTACAGATGGCATGTAGCATAGGTGGAATGAATGAATGAATCAGGTGACGACACATGGCGTGCATGTTGACCAGGCGAAGAACTTAAAATGTATGTCATGTTAACACCTGGCACAGCACTACATCACTAGGAACACATGATGTTGTGTGATGCGCCTTCTCTGATTACGTGGGATCTACGTGGCAACTTTTGATTAGTTTTACATTAAAAATTCATAAAAATCTAGAAAAATTCCAAAAATTATATTTTCACTCCTTTTCACTAGAAATTTCATATTTAAATATTTTTAATCTTAAAAATACTACTTATTGAATAAAACAATAAACTATTTAGTAAAAAAGTACACCGATAACCCTACTTTCATAAAGTCATCACACCCCTAACTTAAATCTTTGCTTGTTCTCAAGTAAAGCTAAGTCTAAATAAATAAAATAACATGAGCAGTATATTCATAAATATATGTCTAGTAGAACATGTATCTTTAATGAAAACTATCCCCCTCAAAATTCGTACAATTTTATGACAAAGAGATTCACATATTCATCAATACAAGGATATGCAAGATTTTTTAAAAATTGATTCATGTGTGTGTGTGTTGCACATGATATCATTTAATGAACTCATGATATCAACTTGTATGAGCATGCTAATCAATTCAATCTTAGAACAAGTCTCATAAGTCTATTTTTCACATCTCTATCCACTAATATAAATATGTACTTAGCTAAGGATCAATAAGGACTTTACATACTTGTAATGTAAGGCTTAGGTGAGGTTCAATAAATGAAGAAATTTAGGCTTTTTCCACATCTTAGCTTTCTTTTTATTCATCATGCATTTGTTTAACTACAATTGAGCTTTAACTTGATATTTTAATGCACCATTTCTTATCATTCTTTTCATACTCTTTTATTCCAAATCTTTTTTTTGTAATTTCACAACACCCCCAAACTTATTTTCAATTTTATTAGAGGGATAATTGTGTTATGTGTTTTACTTTTTTTTCTTTCTCTCTTTTTTTATAGGGTACATTACAGTTCACCTCACTCTATAGCATAACACATGATTGCTTTTTTTTCTTTTCTTTTCATACAAGCTAAAGGTGAAAGGATAAAGGTTATGCTTATATGTTAGGCATATAATGTGGCTTAAAGATACGAAAGGTTCTTTATTGAGCTCAAGTGGGTGACTTCAAATATTAACAATAGTTAGCTTGAACGGCTCAATAGATCTAAATAAAACTTAAATTATCTCTTTTGCTGAACACTATTTAGGATTTTTCCTCAAGGGATGATCAAGTAGATTTCATCAACTCACATAATTCATTACAAATTTTCTATCAATAAGAACACCAAAGTCAATTATGAACATGTGCATAAAAATTTGAATCAATCCTCCCTAAATCTAGCAAGCATATCATATGATTAATGTAAGTATCTTAATGAGCTTGTTACATAACTTATCCTAGTCATGAAAACCAATTTTTATTATTGAGTTCATATTTTTCATATCAAGCATGTATGGATGCATTTAGTTTCAATATATTTATCTATTTATACCCAAATCATGGTTAAAAACATCCTCAAAATTTTTTCCTAAAAATTAAAAATGTATACTAAAGTCTTAAGTAGAGAATGAAGTTCCTTCCCCCAAACTTAAATTTCACATTTTTTCCAATGTGAACATATAAATATGAAAATGTATAAGGAAATAAAACTCCCTAAGTCTTGGAACAACACATCTATCGTTGAAATTCTCAATCTTGTTGCGCCATTACTCTCTACATTAATTCACCTACAAAATAAAAAAAAAAAGTCAAATAATGTTGGGTTGCCTCCCAACCAGCATCACATTTAACGTCCTTAAGTAGACGGCTATATCAAGTCTTAAAGTACATCCCTCCGTGTCCATTTACTTTTTAGTTTTCTTAGAAATAGTTTGAGTCTTGATTTGTTCAATAATACTTTATCTTATATATCAAGTCCTAAGGTTCATTTCTCTATGTCCATTTACATGATGCTTAATTCTCTTATCATTCCATATTTGTGCTTTTTTTGTACTTTTTGACATTTTTATATGCACTCCACCGTAACTCATCCAAATTATGCATTTATAGCATCCTTTTCACCTATCTGTTGGACTCTTCCACTTGCCCACTTGATTGGGGATGGTAAAAAAAATGTGAGGTCTAGCCATGGTGGCACTTAAATTGATGGTTTGATGTTAGATCCTATTTCAAAATTCTCCACAACAACATTAGCTAAACACATAGGTGATGCAGCCTCTAAATAATTCACATAATCAACAATATCAATCATAGATTACACACTTTCAAAATTAAGTTTGGCAAACCCAACATATATTTTTAAGTTATCCTCACAACCATTAACATTTATCATCAATATCACGGGGTTTAGATGCTTTAAAAACTTTTAACATTACATTTTTATCTCGCATTATCATTGTAAGATCACCATTTTCTACATAAATAAGTTATTTTTTGGTTGCTAAGAATGGACAAACAAGTATGATAGAAATGTTATGGTCATCTTCTATATCTTGTATAATGAAGTCCACAGGAAAAATGAACTTGTTTACTTTTACTAGCACATATTCTACCATACCCCGGGGTCTTTTAATTGATCTATCTACCATTTGTAATGTTATTGAAGTAGGTTTGGCTTTACCAATCCCCAATCTTTTAAAACATGATAATGGCATAAGGTTAATGATGGAACGTAAGTCACACAGTGCCTTCTCAAAGTGGATGTTTCTAATAGTGCAAGAGATGTCAAAACTACCTGGATCTTTCATTTTCTAGGGCGTTTTTCTAGCAAGGATGGTACTACAATATTCAATCAAGTTTATTGTTTCATTAACTCTAAGCCTCATTTTCATAGAAATGATGTCCTTTATAAATTTAGCATAATAAGGCATTTGTTCAAGTGCATTTACAAATTATGTATTTTTATGAAACTTCTTGAAGACATTTATAAATTTTGAAAATTACATATCAAAATTTTGCTTTTGTAGTCTTTGAGGGAAAAGAACAGTGGGTTTATAGAGGTTTCTCTTTTTCAGTTGAAGTATTTCCTTTTTATTACTCTCTTTATCTATTAATTCCTCCTCATCCTTTTTAATTTCATGTTCCTCCTCATCCTTCTTAGTCTCATGTTCCTCCTCATCCTTTTGAGTCTCGTGTTCCTCCTATAGATTTTTACCACTCCTCAAGGCTATGGCATTGCAATTCCCTTTAGTTTCTCTTATCGAGTTTATAAGTGTGTCACTTGGAAAGTTAACTTGAGGCCTGGGAAATTTGCCCAATTTGATTCTTTTTATTTTGAATTAAAGCCTCTTGAGTGAAAATTTTTGTATTTACTAATTGGATGAAGTCTTTGATCATCCCCATTGAAGAATTTATATTATATTTAGTAGGTGGCCTATTCTTATGGGCTTGTGATAGTTATGATTGTTGGAAACCAGGTGGTGGAAATGATTGACGATTGAATTAATTACCACCCTGATTATTGTTATTCCAAGAAAAATTAGGATATTGTCTCTATCTTAGGTTATATGTATTTGAGTATGGATTATTATTTTGGTTCATATTACCCACATAGAATATTGATTCAACATTATTTGGAAAATTATTAAACAAATAAGCTTACCCACAACACACACCAAACACCCCTGAATCTAAAACTTGAGTTGTAAGTGTCGTGATATCATTTAACTCATGCATTCTAGCTACTCTTCTAGTGGTTACCATTCTCTCCATTGGCCATTGATAATTATTGCTAGCCATTTCTTCAAGTAAATCGTAAGCTTGATTGTAAGATTTGGTTAGCAGGGCTCCATTAGCGGATGCATCAACAATGGTTCTTGTTAGAGAATTGAGAACATTGTAGAAAGTCTTCATTTGGATCTAATGAGGGATACCATGATGAGGAAACTTCCTTAGCAATTATTTGAATCTTTCCCATACTTTTTATAAAGATTCTCCTTTATATTATTGATAAGAGGTAATGTCATTCCTAAGTTTGGCATTCTTTGGTGGTGAGAAATATTTCATCAAGAGTATCTTTGCCAAATCATTCCAAGTTGTAATAGAATCATGTAAAAAAATTATGACATTATTTTCATCATGAGATAATATAATTTAGGGATAAATTCCTTAGTGTCAATTTTTTAAAATAAAAATGTCATTTAGTTCTCTAAATTAAGGAATGTGTTTAGTACTCCTTTTTCTTTAAAAAATATGCTTATTTATTCTTTTACTTATTAAAAAAGCCATATAAGGACTTTTAATGGTATTAATAAATATTTTATTGATAAATTTTTTTAAAGTAACTAATGCTGAGGATATTATTGAACAATTGATGAGTGCTTAAAAAGCACTTAAATTACCCTTAGCTTTGGCCACATCTATCATTAAAACTGCTAAATAACATTGGGTTGCCTCCCAACCAGCATTACATTTAACATCCTTGACTAGACGGTGACATCTAGTCCTAAGGTACATCCTTCTATGTTTATTTAATTTTGAGTTTGCTCGGAAATAGTTTGAGTCTTGATTTGTATAATAATAATTTATATTCCGATTGGAAAATATGGTATTCAATTCTATTATTATGCCATATTTTTATTTTCTTTTGTACTTTTTAGTATTTTTATATGCACTCCACTATTACTCATCCAATTTATGTATTTTCAACATCTTTTTCACCTCTCTATTGGACTCTTCCAGTTGTCCACTTGATAGGGGATGGTAGGATAAAGGTGTGAGGTTTAAACTTGGTGGTCATTCAATAGATATTTTGAGCTTAGATCCTATCTCAAAATTGGGCATGCATATGCAAGGTGTAGCTTTCAAATATTTCACATAATCAACAATATCGATCATAGATTCCATACTTTCAAAATTAAAATAGATTGAATTATTTCTTGGTGAGTTTACTTCATTGTTCACAACAACATGTGTAACAGTCTTAAGTGTAGGAAACCCAATAGATTCTTTTAAGTTATCCTCACAGTTAGTAACTTTTATCCTTAAGCATTCATTAGTATTTCTATGTCAAGGGGTTTAGATGCTTTAGAAACTTTAAACGTTACTTGTTCATCTTGCATTCTCAATGTAAGCTTAGATTTTTGTACATTAATGAGTACTTTTTCAATTGCTAAGAATGGATGATCAAGTATGATAGGAATGTTACGATCCTCTTCCATGTCTAGTAAAATTAAATCCGCTGGAAAGATGAACTTGCCTACTTTTACTAGCACATTTTCTACCACACCTTAAGATCTCTTAATTGATCTATATGCCATTTGTAATGTTAATGAAGTGGGTTTGGATTTACATGCCAACTCCCAATATTTTGAAAATCGATAATGGCATAAGGTTAATGCTGAACCCAAGTCATACTATGCCTTGTCAAAATGGATGTTCCCAATAGTTCAAGGGATGTCAAAATACTTGAATATTTTATTTTTTGGGATAGTTTTCTAGTAAGGATGACACTATAACCTTCAGTTAAGGTTATTATTATTTCCAAGCCTCATTTTCTTTGATATGATCCTTTAGAAATTTGGCATAAGAAGGAATATCTTAAAGTGCATCTATAAATAATATATTTATGTGCAGTTTCTTGAAGACTTCTGAGAATTTTTAAAACTGCATATATAACTTTTTCTTTTGTAGTCTTTGAGGGAAAGGAATAGTGGGTTTGTAGAGGATGCTCTTTTTTGGCTAAATTATTTCCTTTCCATTACTCTCTTTATCCATTAATTCTTGGCTCGCTTTGTTAGTTTCTAGTTCCTCTTTATCCTTTTGAGTTGTATCTTTCTCTTCTAGAGTTTTACCACTCCTCAAGGTTATGGCATTGCAATGTTCCTTACCTTCTCTTTTTGGGTTATAATTTTGTCACTTTGAAGGTTACCTTGAGGCCTTTAGCTTATAGGCTAGGAAATTTGCCTCATTTGAGTCTCTAAATTTTGAATTGAAGCCTATTCAGTGGACACTTTTGTATTTATTGATTGGAAGAAGTCTTTCATTATTTTCATTAAAGCATTTGTATTATCCTTAATATGTGGCTTCTTATTTTAGCCTTGTGATTGTTATGGTTGTTGAAAATCAAGTAGTGGAAATGATTGATGGTTGAATTGATTACCACCTTGATTATTGTTTTTCCAAGAGTAATATGGATGTTGTCCCCATCCTAGGTTATATGTGTTCAAATATGGATTATTGTTTCAGTTCATATTACCCACATAAAGTGTTGATTCATAATTATTTACTTAATTATTAAACAAATTAAATGGGCTCCATCATAAAACACACAAGATATCTCTGAATCTTAGACCAGGTTTGTACTTGTTGGCGAGTTTTGAGCCTTCAAACGATTAACCAAAGATGACACTTAAGGTATAAGTGATGTGATATCATTTACCTCATGCATTCTAGCTACTCTTCTTGTGGCTGTCATTTTGTCCATTGGACATTGATAATTATTGCTAGCCATTTTCTCAAGTAAATCATAAGCTTAATTATAAAATTTGGCTAGCAAAGTTTCATTAGCAAATGCATCAACAATGGTTCTTATTTGAGCATTAAGACCATAGTAGAAAGTTTCCATTTAGATCCAATGAGGGATACATGGTGAGGACACTTCCTTAGAAATTCTTTGAATCTTTCTCATGCTTCATATAAAGATTCTCTTTCATATTGTCGATAGGAGGTAATTTCATTTCTAAGCTTGGCATTCTTTGTTTGTGGGAAGTATTTCATGAAGAACTTCACCAAATCATTCCAAGTTGTAATGGAATCAGATGACAAAGAGTTTAACTAAGCTCTAGCACGATCTCGCAAAGAGTAAGGGAACAATCTAAGCCTAAACGTCTTTTCAATCATAACACTGAATTTAAATCAATCTCCAACTTCAATAAACAATCTAAGATGTAAATGAAGATCCTTTGTTGGTATTCTGCTAAATTGCCCAACTATTTGTAGCATTTAAAACATCATTGGCTTTAGTTCAAATTTATTAGCTTGAATATTTGGCCTTGTAATACTTGAATTCGGCCCTTCCAACGTATGTATTGCATATTCATTCATAGCTTTGTCCCTATCATCCATCAAAGGTATATAGTTGTTCAAATTTTGCTCATTATTGTTTATTTCTAATAGATTACCCATTTTTTTTACTTGGGTGACAATTTATTGTTTTCTTATTGACCTCAAAGCACGCTCAATTTTTTTATCTAATGACAAAATTTCTCCCTTACAGACTCTGCTTATGTAATAGACTCAACTCTGTTTCTAATAGCACTAAAAGAGATATCTAAATTAAAATTATGAAAAATAAATAGAGAAAAAGAAATAACTAAACTAAACAAATAAATAAATGAACATAAATAACTAAAAAACTAAGTAAATAAAAATAAAAATTAAGAAAAATAACTTTAATAAAATAAAATAAAAAATTAATTTCTAATGTTTATAGTTCCCGGCAACAACACTAAAAACTTGATCAGAGACAAATAGTGTTCAATAAAAACGTAAGTATACGTATCACAACAAGTAATATAATGATCAGAAAATAATAATTCTCGAAGATTATGTTATTAGAAATTGATTTGAAAAAAAATAAAAATCAATTTTTTGTTTTGAGTTTTTATGCCTTGAGAAAGCAAAATTAAAACAAATAAGAATAAATAACAATAATTAATTAAATCAGAATTGACAGTTAAGAAGATATATGGTAAAATATCTAAAAATACTTAATCTCTAAATTTTCTAAGTATGTGAATCATCAAAATCTCTTCAAAATAATTATCATTAAATTACATGATCAATTGAATCTAATATAGTATGTATTCTTCTCTCAAGTAAACTATACATTATATAGTAATTAACATAATCATACTCTCATGTCAATTAAATTACATATTATTCATTAAGCTCATCAATTATAGATTACATACATAAGAATCATATATCTCTGCCTAGAAATTATCCATGTTATTTAATCAAGAAAAATAATTAAATAATTCTCTTAAATCTATTTAATTGCCTCTATAGATTAATTGTTAACCAAACCATTCATAGAATAAAAATTAGATTAAATAATATAATTAAATTTAAATCATAATTAGGGTAAAATATTAGATCACCGTATGATAAAAATTGGGTTTATAAGACCTATAGATTAATAAATTAACTTGACATAATTTTGTTCATAAAGATCATAATTTTTACAAAGAAAGATATACAAATTTATAAAGAAATGAGAAGAAGAAGAAATACAATCAATCCTTGAATTGCAACATCATTCTCCTCTTGAATATTCAGTAAAATTGTATATTCTTTTGATTTTTTCTATTTTTTTCTCTTCTTAGCTCAAAAATTTGATAATAATTATGTTAATTTAAGCTCATTAGGATTTATGGGTCAATTAGCAGGTTAAATTAGGTTCAGGTGAAATTTGAAACGTCAAATTAGCTTCATATCAAGGGCTAAGATGAAAAAAGGAAACATTAATAATGTCAGCGAATATGAGCGCAACATGTGGAACAATATCATTTATGATTATGGATGGCATGGTGCACGGGTGGAATGAATGGACAAATCAAGTAAAGATGTGTGGCAAGCGCATTAACCAAGCGGCGAACTAGGAATGAACACCATGTTGACACGTGGCATAGCGCTGCATCACTGGGAATAAGCAACATTGTGTGATTTTCCTTTCCTACTTACGTGGCATCCACATGGTAGCTTCTGATTGGTCTTGTGTTAAAAATTCATAAAAAATCCATAAAACTTCAAAAAAACTCAAAAAATTCAACAAATTACATTTTCACCCCTTTTCACTAGAAATTTCATATTTTAATATATTTTTTAGCCTCAAAAGTATTATTTATTAAATAAAATAAGCAAATACTAAGTAAAAAAGTGCACTGATGACTCTACTTTCATCAAGTCAATTGTTAGCATGTCAAGTTTAGTATTTGTAACGGATATCAATAACAGTTATTAACGCTACTAGATGACTCTACTTTCATCGAGTCAATTGTTAGCATGTCAAGTTTTTGGCATAGTTGTCAAGTTTAGTATTTGTAACGGATATCAATAACAGCTACTAGTTTAGGGTTTATAATTTTTTTTTGTTTCTATCGTATACCTAAGTTGATAGGTGACAATATTTTACCTTGTGATAAAAAAATAGAGGGAACCTTACAACGCTTAAGAAGGGAACGATTAGCCCAAGATTAATTAGGCGTTATGGTAGAACAAGGGGACCAATAAGCTACTGTGGACTCTAAACCATTAGGGATTTTGCAATCCCATAAGTAGATGGAGCCAAATCATCTTTTAGTTGATCGAGCATCAATGCTAACAATTTCAAACTTAAGCTAGGTATCATTGCGATGGTACAAGTAAACAAGTTAGAGGGTTAGTCAATGATGACCCAAATCTTCACTTGGCTTTATTCTTGAAAATATGTGACACTTTCAAGATGAATGGTGTATTACATTATAAAGGGGATATATTTTATGAAGCCTTGAAATGCTTCAAGGATTTATTAAGGAGATACTGACACCATGGTCTTCCTACTTGTTTGCAAATGCAAACATACTATAATGGATTAATGGGGTAGCAAAGGACCATAATTGATGCTACAGTTGAGGGAGCTTTAATAAGTGAAACTGAAGAGGAAACCTTTGTATTGCTTGATAAGATGGAATTCAACAATATCCAATGACCTAGAGTGAGGTTCAGCCAAAAGAGAGTGGTTGAAGTAGTAGATGTAGACACCATAGTAGCATTACAAGCTCAAACAAAAGCGTTCCTATTAAGTTTAACTAAGAAATTAGATGGTGGCCTTGTCGGGGTAAATATGGTAAATAGTTCATTCGTGGTGTATGATTATTGTAATGGAATACATTCTACTAAGGAATATGGGAACTTTCTTGAAGTAGTAAACTATGTCAACAATCAAAACTGCCAAGAAACCCATACTTAAACCCATACAACCAAGAATGGAGAAACCACCCAAATTTTTCTTAGAACAATAACAACAATCAAGCTGGTATTTAATTCAACCGTCAAACATTCCTACCACTTAGTTTTAAACAAATATAAAAACTATAAGCACAAGAGAAGAAGCTACCTAGTGAAGACAAAAAGTGCTTTAATGAGGATGATGAAAGATTTCATCTATTTAGTAAATAAAAAAGTGGATTGTATAGAGTCCACTCATTGGGATTCTATATGAAATTTAGAGATCCAATTAGGGAAATTGGCCCAAGCTATAAGTCAAAGGCCTCAAGGTAACCTTCCAAGAAACGTAGAAGTAAACCTAAAATAAGAAGGTAAAGAGCATTGTAAAGCAATAACTACGAGAAGTGATAAAAATGTAGAAGAGAAGTAGGAAGCTAAAAATGATGACGAGGTTAAAGTGGACAAAGTGGATAAAGAGAGCATTGAAAAGAAAATAATTCAGCCAAAGAAGAGAACCCTTTATAATCCCACTATACCTTTCCCTCAAAGATTGCAAAAGCGAAAGTTAGACATACAGTTTTCAAAATTCTTGGATGCCTTCAAGAAATTGCACATAAGCATACCATTTACAAATGCACTTGAACAAATGTCTTCATATAATAAACTCATGAAGGACATCCTGTCTAAGAAAAGGAGGCTTAGAGATAATGAGACATTAACCTTGACTGAAGGTTTTAGTGCCATCCTTGATAGAAAACTACCAAAAATACTGAAAGATCTAAGTAGCTTTGACATTCCTTACAGAATTGGGAATATGCACTTTGGGAAGAAACTATATGACTTAGGTGCCCACATTAGCCTATACCATTATTAGTTTTCAAAAGATTGGGTGTTGGTGAAGCCAAACCAACTTTAGTGACATTGCAAATGGTAGATAGGTCAATCAAATAGCCCTAGAGTATGGTAAAAGATATGCTAGTAAAAGTGGACGATGTGGTAGAAGATGTGCTAGTAAAAGTGGACAAATTTATCTTTTTGATAGGGTTCATTGTACTAGACATAGAGGAGGATTCTGACATTCCTATCATAAATGGTCATCTTTTTTAGCAACTTAAAGAACACTCGTTGATGAACAAAATTGTGAGTTTACAATAAGAGTACAAGATGATCAGGCAACATTTAATGTTTTTAAAGCAATTAAATTTCTTGATACTGATAATACTAGTGATTACTTTAAGATAGATGTTACCGATGAGCTATCAACCAATGTGCTTCATAACAAGTTCCCTAGTAATACTTTAGAATATGTGCTTGTTAATTTTGTAAGCACATATACTAATGAATACCATGACAATCACTTAGGCATACACATTCATAACGATCTATAGAACCAGTCACACTTAAGACTTCAAAAAATGATGCCATAGCAAATGATGCTATGAATAATAAAATAAAGTCATCAAAAAACAACTTAACTTACTTTAATTATGAAATTATGTAATCTATGATGCAAGTTGATATTATTAACTATGGGAACTATTTGGAGGCTACACCTCCCATGTGCGTATCTAATACGGTTATGGAGTTCCTTGAGATAGGCTCTAGGCCCAAACAATCCATCGAGAAGCCACCTAAGTTGGCGCTCAAACCTTTACCAAACCATGTCCACAATGCATATTTTGGTGGGAACAATACACTTCTATTCATAATTTTCTTAGGCATAATGGAGGAGCATTTAAAAATGTGAAGAAACCAACTTTGTTTTAAATTGGGAGAAGTGTCACTTCATGGTACATGGTGGTATTATCTTGGGTTACAATGTCCCAAATATGGGTATTGAGGTGGATAGAGCTAAGATAGAATTGATTAAGAGGCTACCACCACCCACTAATATAAGAGGAGTTAAGATTTTTCTTATGCATGGAGGATTTTATTGTAGATTTATCAAAGATTTTTCCAAAGTCTACAAACCCTTGTGCAATCTATTGGAGAAAGATGTGGCTTTTAGATTTGATGATAAATATTTGTTGGTAATTTGATTGCTTAAAGATAAATTAGTGTCAACACCAGTTATATTAGCTCCTGATTGGAGCAAGCCCTTTTGAGTAAATGTGTGATGCAAGTGACTTTGCTATTGGGGTTCTTTTGGGGCAGCAAAGAGAAAAGATGTTCCATATCATATATTATGCAAGCAAAATGCTCAATGATGCTCAAATGAATTATGCCACTATATAGAAGGAACTCCTAGTCATTGTATATGCATTTTAGAAATTTAGGTCATATTTGTTTGGGACCATGGTGTTTGTCTACATGGGCAATTTTGTAATAAAGTACCTTATGATAAAGAAGGATGCCATACTAAGATGAATAAGATGAGTTCTCCTTCTATAAGAGTTTGACTTTGAAATCAATGATAAAAGAGGGATAGAAAATCAAGTGGCACACTATCTACCTAGATTAGATAGGGAAGGTAATATGGATGACAATATGATGATTGAGGAATCTTTCCCAGATGAACAACTTTTTCCAGTGGCTTAAATTGACATCAAATGGTATGCAGACATTGCAAACTTTATACTTGCCAACATCCTTCGACCTGACTTCATATGAAAACAAAAAAAGATATTCTTCCATGACATAAAACAATATTTTTTAGATGACACTTACCTATACAAAATGGTATTTTGAAAAGGTGTGTCTCTTATGATGAAGTTGGAAGTATTCTTCACCACTATCACAACTCAAACTATAGAGGCTAAGATGAATGCTTATTGTAATGCCAAGCTGTACAAAGAGAAAACAAAAAGATGGCATGGTAAGAGAATTATGCCCTGTGCTTTTGAATCTGGATAGAAAATATTACTGTACAACTCAAGACTCTAAATATTTCTAGGAAAACTAAAGAGTAGATTGTCAGGTCCATTTACCATCACTAAGGTAACCAACCATAGAGCCATTGAATTAGAGAACAAAAACAAGGAACGGTTCATGGTTAAGGGGCATAGAGTAAAGAATTATCATGGAAATCAACTACCAAATGAAAAAGCTATGATGACCTTGGTGGATGCACCTTAGGAGCTTACATAGCCGTCTAGCCAAAGAAGTTAACGTGGCACTCATTGGGAGGCAACCCAACGTTATTTTACTTATATTTTCCTATTTTGTATATGAATATATGTGAAAGAATGGAAAAACAAAATTCGACAGTTTTGGTGAGAAAATATTGTGTGCCAAGGATAAGAGAGTTTTCTTTTATTTTTCTTTTTCATATTCATATATGCACATTGGGGACAATGTGCAATTTAAGTGTAGAGGAGAGAATTTTGTTCTCTACTTTAGTGTTTAGTATGTGTTTTCTTTTTGTTTTTAGGATTTTTTTCAAGAATGTTTTTGATCATGATTTGGGTAGAAATTGATGAATATATGAAAATTAAATACATTCATATTTGATATGAAACATATGAACCTATTGATAGAAGTGGTTGTCATGAATAAGATGGGAAATGTAGCATGCTTATTAAGATACATACATTAATCATGTGATATGTTTGCTAGTTTTGATTGGGTTGATTCATATTTTTATACACATGCTCGTGATTGACTTTGGTATTCTTATTGGGAGAAACTTTGGGGTAAGTTATGCAAGTTAATGAGATCTACCATGTTTTAGAAACTATTTGATTATCCATTAATGCTAAATCCAAAATAGTATTTTAGCATGAGAAATGATTTAGGTCTTAATTGGATTGATTCAAGCTAACTATTATTTATATCCTTAATCACCCTTTTAAGTAAAATTAAAAACTATTCATATCTTTAAGTCACATTTTAAGCCTAACTAATAAGCATTACATTTCTCTTTATATCCTTAGTTTGTATAAAAAATGCAAACATGTGTTATGCTATAGGGTGAGAAGAAATATAATACATCTTTAATAAGTAAAAATTTATACATATTTTTAAATATTCATTTTTTTTACATTTATATATTTTTTATTATTATAATTAATTAAAATTATCTATTTTGTATTTATTGAAAAATATTGATCTTCTATAATTTTTAAAATTTTTATGAGAGTTTAATAGATTTTTTTATGATTTTTAATTGACAGTTAATTGTACTCAGAAAAATATGCGAGTCTACTTAGCAAGAAAATGGAACTTCCTTCCTGCTCAATTCGCCGTGTATCAACTAGTTGAATTACCTCGTATCTCTAATCCACCGTGTGTCAATTACTTGAATTAGCATATCTCACCTTTTTAACTCCAATTCTGATCACTGATCATGCGGCGTGAATTTTGCCATCTTGCTTGGTGTGCATGTATCACTAATCTTAATACAATTCCAAAATAAATCAATTTTTTTAATATAAATATAAACATTTTATAAAATATAAGCAACATCAAAATTGTGTGAAAATTAAGAGAAAAATTAAAAATAATACATAAATTATTGAATTAAACTGAAGATAAAAATTAAAAAGAGAATTTAAAAAGCAGTTACATGAGTTAAAGAATAAAATTAAAGATAACAATCTTAAAATTTCTTTCCCTTTATTTTATTATTTTCATGAATAATTTTTTAAATTTATTTTTACCATAGATAACTAATTTTATAATTGATTGTGGATGATTTCAAAACCTTAGACATAGATTGCAATATTTAATAAGATCTTCAATATTCTATTCAGTTATTCTTTTTGATTATGTATTAATTTTCAGTTTTAATTATTGTATAAATTTATTTGATTATTTAAGTGTATAATTAAAACTTGTGTTTAACCTTGATTCAATTTTATTCTTTAAAAATTAACACTTTTGATAGATTGAATTTAGAGAATTATTTTATATTGCCTATTAAAAAAAGTTTAGATTAAGAGCTTATTTAATTTAACTAATCTATAAGAAGAGATGAAATTTTTTACTTTTGTGAATTTTTCTAAGTTGGTGGAGGATAATCCTGCAATTGTTCTTTTATTTGAATCTATATCATAATACTTATATTTTATTTTATCCTCATTAATATTTAATTGTTAGATTTAATTTTCAGTTTAAAAATTCAAAACTCTCCATTTTTTAATAAATAGGAGTTAGTTTTCAAAATTCTCTATAGGAATTACTCTTACTTATTATATATTAGATGACGACATCTTAAGCAATTTAAGGTAAGGTTTAAATTAATTATTCATTTAAATTACATCGATTTTTGGCACCATTTTTGGGTATTTTCATTAAATTAACTCTTATTTATTTTTATTTTATCTATATAAAAAATAAAAAATTTAAAAAATTAAAAAAAAATTAGAAAAAATTTTAATAAAAAAATATTTTCTTTATTTTTATTTTGGTTTATTTATATTTTTTTTAGGTTCCGCTATACTTATGTCTATGTGTTGACTTCCCGTGTACAAAACACATTGTTTGCTTGTTTTCTTTTACTTAATGTACTTGTCTTTTTTTGTGTAAGGTTGGTTACTATGTATCAATAATTTATATATACACATAGTTAGATACACTTTGTATGCAAGCATGTTTACACACACCACGAGGTTTGTTTTTTTAGTGTGCATGTTAAGTTAAGAGTTGTTGGCTTTTGGTGAGCGAGTGTGTGAACAAGCTAATGTTGTCTTATGTGGTATTTGGCATGTTTTAGGTATAGGTATTTATATATTATACACAGTTTGGAAATAATAAAATACAACTTTTTAGTACCTGGTCAATAAGCTCACTATGGATCTCACTACCACCATCCCCGCTACCTTTGTCGAGGTGGATTGCAAGGTGGTTGGCGAGGTATGCATTCCGAGCCTTATAAATACCTTACTCATTTCTCTTCTCTTTATCCATCATTTAAGAGTCAAAACTCTGCCAAAATTCACTATGAGATTTTTATGTATTTTTGAAATAATTTTGGAGCGTATACATTTGTGAGTGGGTCATTTTTGTGGTTAGTTATTAAATCGTTATTTGTGTGAGTATGTGATTTAATTATGTGTCTTCCGTATATGATTTGATATTAATAGTGGACTATATGTTTCATGAGATTGTGAGTTGATAAACTTCCAATTATTGATCATTGGTTAAGAATCACACCACATTAGGTGGCGTTGGCTATAGAGGATAGTCAGGTTCAAGTCTTAAACCAAATAGTTGCAAAAGCAGCAAGTGAAGGACATTAGTAGGTAGTTTGGATGGATGTCTTGGCTAATAGAGATAATAATAATTTTACTTTCTGTTAGTGTTGTAACTTGTTTATTATTTAGTGAATTATTTTTTATTGAGTGGTTGCCTTAAGAATCTTGAGCATATAGATATTGTCTCTATATTGATTTACCTCATTATATTAAGTGGTATGCATGATCTCTTATTCAGTTAGTATATTCTGAGTTTGTTATGCTTATGTCTCAATATATTGAAGCATAAACTCTAATTAGAAAGTATTTGTTATTTTCTAGCTTTTTGCTTTGAATTTATAAAATATATGTTGTTCAAAGTTTTTTGTTTATCTAACATTATATTGTTTGTACTTCTGCTATGAATATTATGTAAGTGTTTGATTTTCTATCTGTATGAGTTAGGACTGAGTCCTTAAAGAGTCTGCATCTCCTTACCTTGGTAGTGTAATGGGTCATGGACTCTTTTATTTTTTATTTTATTTTAACATAATTTATTTTGTCTTTATTTACTTTTCAGAGTCCTTGTGAATTGTTAGTTTTTACTTATTTATTTCTTTAAATTAATTTATTTTCTTTAGTTTATTATTATTAGTTTAGATTTATTTATTTTTAAGTGTAGAAATCCATCAAATAATTTCAATATTACACCTAGTCTTTCATTCTCAATGCCACAACCAACTCTAACTACTCAAGGTAAGTCTCTTGAGGATTTAGTGAATACCTTCAAGGAGAAATCTTCAAATGCAGGTATACCAAAATTCAATGAAGAATCTAGTAGAGGAGTTCAACATCACACCTATCTTTCCTTTCTTAATGCCACAACTAACTCCATCCACTCAAGGTAATTTTCTTGAGGATTTAGTGAATACTATCACTGGTAACACTTTTAAATTTCAGTAGAACTACTAAGCATATCAAGTTATCAAAGAACATGAAATTTCAAGGAGAAATCTTGAGATATAGTGCTACTACCAAAAACCTTGATAATCAAATTTGCCAACTGGTCATAGTAGTAGAAATACTAGAAGCATAGGAAGTTGTTGAGCTCCCCTTCCAAATAGATGGTAAACCTTGAGAAAATATCAATGTCATTATTATGGAGAGTGGTAAGCAATTAGAGGAGCTTTAAAGAATCCATATGAATGATGTATCCAAAGAAAAAACTAGTGAGGAGAAACCTTTCTAAGGTTTATGCAAGAGAAAGTATTGCCAATGATAGGCAAGGCATACTCCATCATTTTCTGTTCAACATCAACCATGTCTACTACACTTGGGGTTGTTCATCTTCCTTTTAATAAATGTCCATCTTTCTTGAAATTCGTTTGAAATTTTAGAGGTTACTAAAAGATATGAGCTTCTTTTTCAAAGATCTTTTATCTTTTTATATTAATAACAAAAATCAAGATAGAAGATCACTTAAAAAAATTTATCCACCTACATCCATCTGTCAAATAAAAATTATAAAACATTTATAAAATATCAATAAAAATCCCAAAACATCTAAAAGATCAATATTTTTTTATTAAATTTAAAATAAATTTTGTTAGCTCATTATAATAATGAAATGTAAATAAATGTAAAGGAATTGATATATAAAAATGTGTATAAAATAACACTTATCACATGTTTCCTACTTGTAGTTGTTTGCTTGGTTTTTCTATTAAAATGAATGACACATATTTTCTTTGGTAGAATAGGATGCTTTTCTATATGTGTGTGCATAGTATGGGGTAAAGGTGTAGGATTGAATACACCTAAGTGTTGTTAAGGGGAAGATAGTTGAGTCACTAGGAGTGTGTCAACTTGGAACTACTTCTTAGGGATTCGGGAACACATTTATGTGGCATTGGTTTTTAGGGGAAGATAGTTGAGTCATTAGTAGTGTGTTAACTTAGAAGGTAGTTGGACTTATGATCAACTTCTTCTTACAGATTCACTAACACATTTATACAGCACTAGTGTTTGACAACCCGTCTTGCCAATATGTTGTAAGCACATTATGAGCACCCTTATGTCCTCACACAGCATGTAGAGACGTGGGGCTTTGTGCTATGTATAGCATTTGGGAGATGTTTTCTATTTGCACTTCTCTTGGTTTTCCTGTGCATTGAGTTTCTTGTTTATTGCATGTTTTTACCTAGGTGTTGCCTTGGTTTTGTGCTTTTTCTATTTTATATGACTGCATATGTTACTTCTCATTATATTTGCTCTCATCTTCTATGTTATGTTGCATGAATGTTAGGACAATTGCATTTATGTTTGACTTATCTTATTCATATATGGGTGTGGAATGTTGCATACTCTGTTTGTGCTTACTTTGACATTCCATGTCAAAAGGGGGAATGTTTGTGTGTAGTGTTTATTTGCTACATAGTTTGTTGAGTGTAGTTTACAATACATCTAAGTTGCTTGATATGCCTACACTTAAGTGGAGTGTTGCATATGTTTAGAGGAGTTTTCATATTTTTGTTACATGTAGATTGTGTTTTTTTATGCTATATATTGACTATATTTAACCCATCAGTGTGTACTTATGTAGGGGTAACACGATAGTATTTAGATAGACTACACATTATTTCTACATGGTATATTCACGTGTATGTTTTGTTTCGTGTGTATAGGTTATAGGTGGAAATTGAAGTCATTGAGCTTCAGACGTGCTGTGTGTGGATGTGTTGAGACCCTCGTGTTTTAGATGGTTAGAGTATGGATGAGTTGATCCAAGACGATGAAGGGAGCTTACAAGATAGATGTACTTAGACTATGTGTGTTTTTGTGTATGTCATTGTTTTATTCATACAAATGAACAAATTAAGTCATCTTCATAATCATCTCATGATAGATGTGCGACTGCATTTAGTTGTGTAGTGTTTTGACATGGAAAGCCAAAGGGGGAGATTGCAAGTCCTGTAGTCCTTTGTGTCTTTGTTGACTTCCCATATGCAAGGTTGGTTACTGACGATCAGTAATGCACACACACATATATATATAGGTACACTCTATCAAATTGACACCTTATTTTCTGTTTCTAGATCACAATTACCTTGAGTATTGTTTCGTGATAGTGATTCATATCTGTGTGAGCAAAACCGTGCTCTTGAGTGGTGATTACTTAAGGTGATGTTTATGAGTGGGTTTTATGTGAGGAGTTTATGGCTATGAGCTGTGTATCAGCTGGTAGTTGCTAGGATGCAACTTTTTATTAGGTGAGAAACCTATGTGCAATATGTTGTTGACTTTGTGTCCCACGTAGATGATATATGGTCTATAATCGAATGTGTTTTCCACGGTGGTTATTAGTTGTTCTTGATTAAGCGTGGTCCTCACATTTGATTGTTCACTTCACTATACATTATTGATCTTTGTTTACTGATCACACTACATTGTGTCGGGTTGGCTTTGAAGGAAAGCTTGTTTAGTGTGTCGAACCTGATGTTATGAAGGTTGTAAGTAAAGGTAACAATAGGAAGCTTGGACAAAGGTTACCATATGATAGTGGTATTGTAGCCTTTTTCTATCATAATTGTATCTGTTTTATTGCTTATTAGATTTGTTTGCTATCGAGTGGTTGTCATAAGAAATACAAGTTTGGCTAGTACAATCTGAGTTTATATTGTGAATGTTTCTGTTGTATGGCTAGTAAAATTTGAGTTTAAATTGTGTATGTTTCTATTTATTAAAGTTTAAACTCTGATTAGAAAGCTTTCTTTATTTATATTCTACTTTCTGAATATTAAATATTATATTTGCTTTATTACTTTCTATATGTGATTATTTTTACTACTGTTCTGATTATTTGGTAAGTGTTTATCTTTCCATTTGTTTGCATATTTGGGATGAGTCCTTAAGGAGTTAGTATCTCTTTAACCTGATTCTGTATCAGGTATTGGACTCCATCAATGTTATTATGCATCATTAGTTTGTGTGTTAGTATAATATGAGTCTCAATCGTGTATGTAACATATAATAGATGTAGACTTTGATTAGAAAACTTATTTGAATTATGTTGTTCCATGTTTTCTTTCCTCTACTTATAGCATACATATAGCTTTCTAGTTTTAATTTTGCCATCTTAAATTAATATTCTTACTTCCTAATTAATTTATATTGCTTCTGCATTTTATCTACATATGAGTTTGGTGTAAGTCCTTAAAGAGTCAGTATCTCCTTATCCTTGTATATACCAGGTGTCAAACTTTTTTTCGTAGTTTTTATCTTATGTATGATGGAATGCTAGGAAAGTACAATCACCATTTATTGAATATGCTCTTACATCTTGAATTGATTGGAAATCTTTTATATCTTTTCAAAATGTATGACTAATTTTCATGCTATGTGATGTTTACTATGTTTATGCATGTAGCTAGCCTAGAAATAGCCGATGATACACACTATCATTAGTATGTTTAGTGTAATTTTTCTTTCTTACTGCTAGTTGTTTTTGTTATGTGTTGAATTGAGCATGTTATTTTGTACTTCTGCTATGTTATTTGCTTAATTCATATTTGTGAGGCCTACTTGGCCAAGTTGGAATAAAGCTTGCAAAAAGATTCCAAAGGTTTGCGTTTCCACCCATCATCTAGGTTCTAGTTGCATATTTAAGTCAAAAGAACAATTCTCCTTTGTGCAAATATTCCTACATAAGGAATTCTCAATGTTAATGGTAATAAGAAGTATGAACTATTTTGTGATACATATAGAATAAACTTATAGATTCTTACTTGATTACTTGATGAGACATATTGACATCGAATAACATGTTTGACTTGATGATTTAGCATAATTTTATTTTCAAGACTTGAGATTATTATTATTTCTAAAGTCGCTAAAATGTTTTTATAGTAAGTCTACAATTCAAATATTTTCTTATGTCATTAGTAGCATTTTATGATCTATATTGTTTATGTTAGAAAAAGTTAATTTTTATAAATAGAAAAGGATTGGCTATTGGGTTTGGGCCCCAAAGGGCACCCATTTTTATGGAAGAGGAGAGGACCTAGGCAAATGTGATCCCACACACACGTGTCGTGCCATGCCGAGCTGAGTTCGAGTGCGTGTGTGTGAGGTGAGGTGACATTTTTTTTTAGAATTTTTTTTTATTAAAATACTTTTCTACTCAGAAAATGGTCGTTACCTTTTTACTCAGAAAAATAGCCATTAATTTCTTTACTCATAAAATGGCAAATTTTTCTTTATTTAAAAATATATATTAAATGGCCATTACTCTTCTTTACTCAGAAAAATGGTCGTTACGCTCTCCACCCAGACATGACTGTTATTATCATAATGGCCACACGTTTTCTGAAACCTATAAATAGAGGGCCTCAGCTATTAGTTTCTACACAAAAAATTTGTAAACATATCTCACTAAGGAAAAGAACTCTAAGAAAGAAAAAGAAGAAGATCCTAAATTATTTTTTGAGTTTTCCGAGCAACAAAATTTTACAAGTGTAGCATTCCGATCTTCATCAGTGCAGTGAAGTTCTGAGACAGAAAATAAAGATTCTGAGCTATTTTATCCTGGGGATGATGAGGTTGTGTTTTCTTGCACAAGTTTGGGTAGAGTCGTGAAATGTCTTAAAGAGAGCGACCTAATCCACGACTGAACCCAAGTAGTTCATTTCAGGTTATCAGTAATATTGTTCCTACACTTTTTTCACGTACTTGTTTCAACAATTTTAAGACGAATTGCTATCTTCCATGTTTACTGAAATGTTAACTACTGATCTCAACAAACCGTTCCATTTTGAGGGACTACACTTTAAAAGATAGAGACAAAAAATGTTATTTTTCTTAACCATGGAAAAGGTCGCTTTTGCTCTTACTACTGAAAAACCAACAATGTCTAATCCTTCTATTGAAGCTACAACTAAGGATTTAAACACCGAGATGAAAAATGATTTTCTATGCAAACATTTTATTCTTAATGGATTAAAGGATGACTTGTATGATTATTATAATTCTGATAAGTCTGCTAAGGAAATTTGGGATGCCCGTCAAAATAAGTATGACATTGAGGAAGCTGGAACTAAGAAGTATGTTGTTGATAGGGCAGAACCGACATCGCCGATCCTGCCGTTACTTTGGTTTTATGTATTTATAAAATTCTCGCAAGTGCACGAATCATTTGTAGAAAATGATAAGTATACTCCCAAGGTCGATCTAAGGAAGGAATGTATGTGGTTTTTAATTTATTATTCAAACTTTTAAAAACGAAATTAAATCCTAAACATCCTGTCACGATATTTTGGGGTTTTGTGTTTTTAATCTACTTACATAAAAATAAACATAGATTCAATAAACATTTATGCAAATTTTATCATTTATAATGGTGGAGTATTTATGGATATAATAATTAAGTTAATTATGCTTGCTCATATTAATTAGGTTATTAAAGATATGAATTGATATTTATTGATTCTCTCTTTTTTATATGAATACCACCTTTGGTGGGGTTAGATATTCTTTGTTAACTAAACAAATCAATTAACACCTATGGGTGGGGTTGATAACTAATTTGGTTAATTAAATTAATTCCTTTTTCTAAGAGATTGAAAATGAACCATTTAAATGCCACCTTTGGTGGGGTTAGACAGTTTAAACTTTATTCAAGGTGTCCAAATTAAACCTAAGAATTTAATTATCCGAGTATTAACTTTCAAGTTTTAAAACCACTACTGAAAACATGTTGTCAATACATTTTCAGATAATAATTCTTATAAAAACTTTTGAAATAGAGCTTCACTCTAACTACCGTACGATTGTACCAACAAATAAAAGAGCACTACTCTAAATTAGACTGGATAACTAAACCTTAAAATCTAATTTTCAGATTTAAGTTTGTAATGAAAAATAATATATTTCTCTCTAACATTCTTAATATAAAATCTTGAATAAAAATAAAATCAATTCATTTTAGAGATTTTTACCTATTTAATATTTTGCAAGCATAACAACGTTATTATTATATCATGTTTACAAATAGCCAGTAGAGTTAAATTTAATCACAGACAAATTAAATATAACATGTAAGAATAAAACATAAAAATATAACTGTAAAGAAAATAAAATCCTTACAGAACTTCGATGCTATTCCCGTTGCTGGAAAACCTCCAAGTGGAATTTGCACTCCCATTTATTGAATCAAAAAGCTAATAAATTACAAAAACATATTTCGCTGATGCGCGCGGACGTGGGGCGTGCTACGCGCGGGTCTAGGCGCGGCTGGGCGGTGCGGCGGCACGATTTTCTCCTTTTTGACCCTTTTGACCCATTTTGTCCAATTTTTCCATATTTGTTGACCTTTTCCCATTTATTTATTAATATATTTGTGATGTATTGCTTCTAGTATTCCTCTTTGAGTCTTTAAGTTACGTTTTTAAGTGAAAATACCTGAAAAATAATAAAAACACCCGTGATTCCGAAAAAGACAAATTTATATAAATATATGATAAAACATATAAATATATATATTTTTAATCAATTAATGTGCATAAAATCATGGTAATTTTAGTGCTTTTTGAGCATTCATCAGTTGTCAGTAGATATATGAAGTATCAAATGATTGATGGAAAATCTGTGGAAGCTCAATCACACCAACTGCAGAAGATAGCACACAAAATAACTTCTGAAGGTATGACTTTAGATGAACAATTTCAAGTAGTTGTTATTATAGATAAATTACCCCTTTCTTGGAAAGATTTTAAGAATGCACTTAAACATAAAACTAAGAAATTTTCTTTAGAAAGTCTTATAACCCGACTAAGAATAGAAGAAGAAGCTCAAAAATAAGATCAAAGAGATGAAGTACTCATTGTCTCAAACAACAATACCAATAAGAAATCCTCCTTTCCAATTCTGCAACCTAAAGGAAGAAATATGAAAATTTATAATCGTAATAATAACCAAAATTGTAACCACCAAAATAGAAACAAAAACTATCCTTCCTAGAATGGACCTCAACCCCCCAAGAAATAACACATTTATGTGTTATAGTTGTAACAGACCTGGTCACTTGGCCAAGAACTATCGGAATAGGAATCATCCTATCCAGTAGGAAAACCTTACTAAAGATCAACTTATTGCTATAATATCTTAAATCTATTTTGTTGGTGGATCTGAGGGGTGGTGGGTGGACACTGGTGCTTCTCGCCATGTTTTCTATGATCGAGACATGTTCATGTCCTACTCTGAGTCTGAGGATAAGAAAGTGCTGCTGGACGACTCCCACTCCACTAAAGTTGTTGGTACTGGTGAGGTGGAATTGAAGTTTACCTCTGGAAAAACTGTCATCTTGAAGGATGTCCTGCATACTCCATAGATGAGAAAAAATTTAGTTTCAGGATATCTTCTTAACAAAACTGGGTTTACTCAAACTATAGGGGTTGATTTATATTCAATCACTAAAAATAATATATTTCTTGGGAAAGGGTACGCCACTGATCGCATGTTTAAATTAAACGTTGAAATTAATAAAGCTTCTTCTTCTGCTTATATGTTGAGTTCTTTTAATATTTGGCATGCTAGACTTTGTCATGTTAATAAATGCATAATCAAGAACATGAGTACCTTAGAACTAATTCCTAAACTATCTTTGAATGATTTTGAAAAATGTGACTTTTGTAGTCAAGCTAAAATAACCAAAACTTCACATAAGTCAGTAATTAGAGAATCTAAACCTTTAGAATTAATACACTCTGCATGTGAACTTGATGGAAAATGCTATTTTATAACTTTTATAGATGATTTTTCAGATTATACTTATGTATATCTAATGAAAAATAAAAGTGAAGCGTTTGACATGTTTAAAATATATATGACTAAAATTAAAAATCAACTTAATAGAAAAATAAAAAAGGTTTCAAAGTGATAGAGACATTGAATATGATTCTAATTTTTTCAATGATTTTTATAAAACTCATGGAATTATTCATGAAAAAACTACACCTTATTCTCTTGAAATGAATGGCAAAGCTGAAAGAAAAAATAGAACTTTTACTGAATCAGTTGTTGCAATTTTATTGAACTCTGGTGCTGCTTACCATTGGTGAGGAGAAATTTTGTTAACTATTTGCTATGTGCTAAATAGAGTGCCTAAATCTATTAATAAGAAACCTAACTTAACCTATTTTAAAACTTAGGGTTGTTTAACCTATATTAGGATCCATGATCCTAAAGGAAATAAACTTGCTAGTAGAGCATATGAATGTGTATTCATAGGATATACTATGAATAGTAAAGCTTATAAATTCTATGACTTAAATAATCATGTAGTTATAGAATCAAATGATGCCAACTTCTATGAATATAGGTTTCCCTTTAAATTGAAAAATAGTGAGAGCTCGTCTTCTAGTAGTTTACCCATAGCTAAAACTAGTGAACAAAATGAGGAATTAAACACTGAAATTATGAGAAGTAAATAAGCTTGAACCCTTAAGGATTTTGGGTCTAATTTTTATGCTTATACCTTAGAGGAAGATCCCCAAACTTTTAAAGAAGCATTATCTTCTTTAGATGCCAACTTATGGGAAAAAGCTATAAATGATGAAATGGACTCTCTTGAGTATAATAGAACTTGGCATTTAGTTGACTTACCTCCTGGTTGCAAAACCATAGGATGTAAATAGATACTAAAGAAGAAATTAAAACCCGATGGTACTATTGAAAAATACAAAGCTGGTCTTGTAGTCAAAGGGTATAGACAAAGAGAAAATGTAGATTTCTTTGATACCTTTTCACCAGTCACACGAATAACTTCCATACGTGTACTTTTCTCTCTTGCTGCTATCTATGATTTAGTAGTGCACCAAATGGATGTCAAAACAACTTTCTTAAATTGCAACCTAGAAGAAGAAATTTATATAGACCAACCTGAAGGTTTTGTTGTCTTAGGTCAAGAAAATAAAGTTTGTAAACTAGATAAATCCCTTTATGGTCTAAAACAAGCACCTAAGCAATGACATGACAAATTTGATAATCTAGTTATCTCACATGGATTCCAAATAAATGAAAGTGAAAAATGCATTTATTATAAATTAGAAAATAAAATTTGCACTATTATATGTTTATATGTGGATGACATGCTTATTTTTGGATCAAATATTCATGTTGTGAATAATGTGATAACTTTGTTAAGTGGTAACTTTGATATGAAAAATCTAGGAGAAGCGAATGTAATCCTTGGTATAAAGATTACTAGGTCTGAAAAGGGAATTTCTCTAGATCAATCTCATTACATTGAAAAGATCTTAAAGAAATATAATTACTTTAATTGTAAACTTGCATGTACTCCTTATGATCCTAATGTAAAGTTGTTCAAGAACACCGGAGACGGTGTTAGACAAACTGAGTATGCGAGCATCATTGGTATCTTATGTTATGCTACTAATTGCACTAGACCAGACATAACTTATGTTGTGGGACTACTACGTAGGTTTACCAGTAGACCTAGTATAGAGCATTGGAATGCTATTGAAAGAGTTATGAGATACCTTAAGAGAACTATGAACCTTAGATTACATTATAAAATGTTTCTCGCTGTTCTAGAAGGATACAACGATGCTGATTTGAACAAGACTCCAAAGCAACTAGCGGTTATATATTTAGCATAGCTAGTGGAGTCGTTTCTTGGAAGTCTAAAACCAGACAATATTGGCTCAATCTATAATAGAGTTTGAAATGATAGTACTAGCTACTACTAGTGAAGAAGTAGGCTGGTTAAGAAGTCTGTTAGTTGAGATCCCTTTTTGGGAAAGATCTATACCAGTTATCTTGATCCACTATGATAGTACCGCGGCTATTGCAAAGATTGAACCATTACTACAACGGTAAGGGATGACAGATATGTCATAAGCACAATAATGTTAGAGAATTTCTCTCTATAGGAGTTGTAAGAGTGGATCATGTATGTTATGATGAAAATTTGGTTGATCCTTTGAGGAAAGAATTACCGAGAGAGAAGGTTTTCAAAACCTCGAAAGGAATGGGACTAATGCCCTTAGAATTAAGAGTAACCCGTGATGGTAACCCAACTTATAGATTGGAGATCCCAAGAAATAAGTTCGATGGGTAATAACAAGTCATGAAGTGATATGAGATGAATCATGCTATTTTGAAGTCCCATTCTATATTGTTAGAAGCATGAAGTCCTGAAGCGATAGAAAATGATGAGTTAATTATTAAACTCTTAATGAGTTCTATACTCTATGTGGAGTGGAGTACATAGCTACAGGAGTGCTCTTGATAGACTCACCTATATGAATGTGGAAGTGTGGCCACTTCTTATGAAAATTTTGGGCAAAATTTACTAGAGCATTCACTATATTGGGATACACGTGCATGACCATAAAACATGGGCTTTTTGAACTACACCTTGGAAAGATTGTATATGTAATGTTGTTAAAGATAGACTTCAAAACTACGAGTTACTCTAGTATATTCTAAAACATTAACACTATGCAAAGGTTCAAGTCGATAGACACCTTTTGCTTATTCACAATCTTATACTTTTAATTGATCGGTTGCTCGATGAATTTTTTTTATATAAAATTCAAGTGTGGGATTGTTGGAAAAAGTGAATTTTTATAAAACAAGTGATGTCAATTTTTTTCCTTGTTCCACATTGCTATTTTACATTACTTAGGAGATGTATAAATAGAAAATGATTGGCTATTGGGTTTGGGTCCCAAGGGGCACCCACTTTTATAGAAGGGAAAAGGACCTAGGTAAATGTGATACCACATATGCACTTGCGCCACCGCCACCACCGTCTGTCCGATCGACCGGCCATGTCGTGCTGTGCCGAGTGCAAGTGCGTGTGCATGTGTGTGAGGTGAGGTGGCATTTTATTTTTTTTGGAATTTTTTTTATTTATTAAAATATTTTTCCACTTAGAAAATAGTTGTATCTTTTTACTCAGAAAAATAGCCGTTAATTTCTTTACTCAGAAAATAACCGTTATTTTTTCTTTACTCAAAAATATCTGTTAAATGGCCATTACTCTTCTTTACTCAGAAAAATGGCCGTTACTCTTCTTTACTCAGAAAAATGGCTGTTACGCTCTCCACCCAGACATGACTATTATTATCATAATGGCCACACGTTTTCTGAAACCTATTTATAGAGGACCTCAACTCTCAGTTTCTACACAACAATGTGTAAACATATCTCACTAAGGAAAAAAACTCTCAAAAAGAAAAAGAAGAAGATCTTGAATTATTTTTTGAGTTTTCCGAGTAACAAAGTTTTACAGGTATAATATTCCAATCTTCATCAATACAATGAAGTTCCGAGACAAAAAACAAAGATTTTTGTCAAGATAAAACCTATGTACGTAGTCAAGATATAATTGAGTCTTTCTCTTAGATATACCATATAGTAAAGAACAAATTTCCACTTGTTGTTTTCAAACTGGTTTATATAAAAATATCCCTTATAAATGTTTTTGTATAAAGGTGACGATGTATTCATCCCAGTTTCATTTTTTAGGTTTAATTTATTTGTTTTTTCTTTGATTTTATTTTTTATTTTTTTACGATAATGAATATTAAAATATTAATATAATTAATATATCATATTATTATAAATATTTATATTTGATAATTTTATTATATATTATATTTATATTATTAAATTTGAATATTTACTTTAATTACATGAGAAAATAAAAATTATTATATGTGTTTGTACTTATTTAATAAAAAATACTAAGTCTAATATATTAATTTCTTTAATAAATCATATTTATGTTAAATTCAACATTTTTTTGTCTATAATATGTCACATCAATTAAAAAATAGTTAAGTAGTATACATTATTTTTAACTAAAATAATTAATTATTTTATTTTGTTTGGTTTAGTACACCAAGCTTCTAAATTTAAGGGAGTGTAATATATCGAAAATTTTAATAAATTATAAAAGTAATTTAATTTTTTTAATAATATTTTATGGTGTAGGGATGTATTAAAATGTTTTTGTGTCAAAAACCAGATTGAACGCGAAATAATTAAAGAACTTTATTGTAGCTTGTTGGGGGTCTCATTGTAGCCTCTTTAGGGTTCTCGTCATTGCCTCACTCAGCCCCACCGTAAACTCGCTAAGCGATTGACAATCCGCCAATAAGGGTGCTCGATGAGGATTTCCACCATTTTTCTCACACAATGTTTTCCTCATATATCTCTCTCTAAAATTGTTTGCTTTTCCAATAAATTTGGAACATGTTTCAGGGATAAATATCAAGGAGTTCGGGTTTAGAAGAATAGCGATAGAATAAGTTTCTAGGTAAGGGTTTTCTACTATAACTTTTTAACTCATGCATTGTTTTTTGTAAAATTATCATGCATTATATATTATGAATAGAAAAGAAAATCGTATGATATGATTTTATAATAAATGTTATAAATATTTTTTAAAATGAAAAACTTGTTATAAACTTTTTTTATATGCATACATGAAATAAATTTTATATATAAAACGAGTATTGATTGTTGATATTAGATGAGAATTAAAAATATTAAACACATGTTATCTGAGGTTTTATTTATGCATCATGAAAATGATTTTATTCATAGGGAGTATGCTTTATGTGAGTCTTGTAAGTATGGTACCCATGGGCTACTGGTTGTAGCAGACTATTTTCGATGGATTACAGGTACACATTCACATCATATGTATTCTCGGAGTTTTTTCCTCTATAGTGCCTTAGATTGTTGATTGCAAACGAGCCTCAAAGTTCATACCCCCGTTCTATTTCAAAGTTTTACCGTCTATTTGGTCTAAGAGTTTGACCACACATGGGCTATGGAACCCCCATTATGTCAAGGAGTGGACTACCAATAGATGAGAGCCCATATGACATTAATTTGAACAATACATAGGCTATATGTATTTTGCATTATGACCATACATGGGTTTGGAGGCAGACCTACATGCATCCCGAAGGCTAACCGTGCATGTTCCATATATTTTGGTGACTAATACATATGAGGTTACATATCATAGATATGGATTTATATTTACATAACATATTTTATGTTGTATGAGCATGCATTGAGATACTTGGAATATACACTCCCTCGGTCTCTAAAAGAGAGAAAATACAAGTATACCCAAGTTCTATAAATAAAATCTCCCCATACTACATACTGATGATGATGGTTAATTCCATTAATGAAATTTATTATATGTGGCATTCATTGTGAATAATGTTTTTTATAATAATATTTTAAAGTAGACTCCTATTGAGTTATAAGTTCACCCCCCACTCTTTCCTCATTTTCAGTTGCGATAGTAAGATAGTTGCAGAAAATACATGAAGGCCTCTTACAGAGGATTCAAATGATAAAATGTTTGACTTAAAACATTATTGGCTATTATAATTTACGTTTAGGTAGGTTGAAACTACTATGATGAATTTTAATTGACTTTATAAATGTTTTGGATTTAAGTTGATGAATTTATATTGAATTTTATCTATTGGATAGAAACTCTTTAAAGGGTACCCGAATTATTTATAAAGGATTAATTTTAATTCATTTTTCATGATTATTTAAGAAATTTTTGTTTAATATTTTTTTTCTTCTCAAAATTCACGTACCTATATTTTCAGGATGTGACAATTTTGTATCAGACCATGGTTATAATCTCCCAAAAATAAAATTATTTTTTGAAAGTTGTGTTTGTTTCAGCTTACGTACTAGTAGAATAGCTAGTAAGAAACATGTGCAAATTAATTGTTCTAAGTAAAAATTAAACTCATGGAGAGCACAACGAGAAAGGTAGAATTTACTACCACGAAGAGTTTTAAAGACTCTTTTTATTTACTTCAACAAAATAACGAATTTTGATAATGCTACAAGATTGTTTTGGTAGATGGGACATACCTTTGTAATGTGTTTGCACTAGATGCATTTTGATTTTCATGAGAAGATGGATGTTTTACGAACGATCCATCATATTCAACCAGTTATAGGAGCAATTGACAATGTTTTCCTTCTAGTCGAGCTATAGAAGTTTTCTTATGAATTTTAGTAGTTACTTATCAAATTGAACAAATTGAATCAAAAACAAGCCAAGGTCTTAAAAATGTTCTTCAAAGTCTTGATCAAAAGATTGGGTCTTATCGCTAGACGATTCACGTTAAAAGTACTATTTTCTCAAGATAATTGGATCGAAACAATGGATGAGCATCTTATTCTATTCTAGGGCATCAATTACATGAAGATATTTTTCAAGGTGATGAAGTAACATGACGTCTCCAACAACGGTGCCAAAAACTTGATGACAAAATTGGCAATGCTGATTTCGCAAATACTTTGGTTTTATATTTGTAAAACTCTCTCAAGTGCACGAGTCATTTTATAGAAAATGACAAGTATACTCCTAAGGTCGATCTAAGGAAGGAATATATGTGATTTTTAATTTATTATTCAAACTTTTAAAAACGAAAATAAATCCTAAATATTCTGTCACGATATTTTGATTTTTGTTTCCTAATCTAATAAAAAAATAAACATAGATATGATGCAATAAACAATAATGCAAATTTTTATCATTCATAACAATGGAGTATTTATGGATATAATAATTAAGTTAATTATGCTTGTTCATATTATTTAGGTTAGTAAAGATATAAATTGATATTTGTTGATTTTCTCTTTTTGGTATGAAAGTGTCCTTAGGCAGGGCCCAAATATTTTTGTTTAATATTAATTAACTAATATCCTTAGGCGAGGCCTAATAATTAATTGAGTATTAAATTTTAGCTTTATTTCTAAGAAAATAGCAAACCATCTAATCAAAGCTTTAGTCGGAGTCAATTAATCAGACTTTATTCAAGGTGTTTAAATTAAATCTAAGAATTTAAGTATCCGAGTACTAACTTTCAAGTTTTAAAACCATGATTAAAATTATGTTGTCAATACATTTTCGAATAATAGTTCTTATAAAAACTTTTGAAATAGAGCTTCAGTCTAACTACCAGACGATTATACTAACAAATAAAAGTACATTACTCTAAATCATACCTCATAATTAAGCCTTATAATCTAATTTTTATTTAAGTTTGTAATGAAAAATAATATATTTCTCTCTAACATCCTTAATATAAAATTTTGAATAAAAATAAAATCAATTTATTTTATAGAAATGTTTTACCTATTTAATATTACGCAAGCATAAAAATTTATTATTATATCATATTTACAAATAACCAACTATGTTAAATTTAATCATAGACAAATTAAATATAACATTTAAGAATAAAACATAAAAATAACTGTAAATAATTCATTTTAAAATTATATCTTAAAAGAATCCTTACAAAACCTTGTTGCTAATTCTATTTTTGGAAAACCTCCAAACGGATTTACATTTCCATTTATTGAATCAAAAACTAAAAATATACAAGATCATAACTAGCTCTTCTAAAAAAGAGAAGAACTTTAAACTAAAAAACTAAAAAAACTAAGAAAGCTTTCTAGAGAGAGAAAGAGCTGAGAAAATTGTGTGTTTCTTTTACAATGGGGGAGAGGGTCCTTTTATAGGTGAGGAAAAGGCCAAAAAGGAAAAATATTATAAAAAATGATTTTAAACATGTTTTGACGGGCTTTCATGCATTTGGGGTGCGAGATTTGCGGTAGAAGGGCGTTTGGCATGCATGGGATAGGCGAATATGTGTGTTGGCATATGTGGGACACGACATGGGTGTGTGCTAACATGTGCAGAAATTGGTGTGGCATGTGCTGGCTACGTGCGCATTGGTGTGTGCTGGGCATGTTGCTGATGTGCACGGGCGTGTGTTGGGCGTGCAAGTGGGACTCGATGTGAATGTGCATGGTTGCACGCGGGACAGGCATGATGTGGGCATGACTAGCCACCTTTGCCTATTTTTCCATTGTTTTGATTTTTCCTCATTATGTTTCAACATATTTGTGATGTATTACTTCCAGTATTTTTCTTTGAGTCTTAGAGTTATTTTTGAACAAAAATACCTAAAAAACAATAAAAATACCTGTGATTCCAAAAAGATAAATTTATATAAAAATATGATAAAATCATAAAAATATAATTCTATTTAATCAATTAAAGTACATTAAATCATGGTAATTTTAGTGCTTTTTGAGCACTCATAACGAGGCAAAGTTAATAATGAGGTTGTTAGTGACATGAACATTTTTGATTACCAAGATGTCCTTTTCAAGAACAATCATGCTAAACTTTAGGCAGTCTTTTGTAAACAACAATAAAAATCCTTCACTTCTTGCCAGGAATCAATACTATTGGCATGATTTTACCATACAACCCTTGGATATGAGTTCTTGTTAATACTTGTGCCACTCATCCCTTCACTTCTTCAACTATCTCAAGTGTTAAATCTTACATACCCCCTACTTTGAATATTCCTCTTTAAATTTCTTCTAGTGTTCTTTATGCATTTAAAGGTTCAATTTTATAGCGAAAAAATAGAGGAACTATTACCTTCATAAACAATTTACAACTCTAATAAGTAGTAAAACCACTCTTACCTTTATCAGTGGGGATCTATGTCCTAACTGTCTATTGGTTCTCTTTACTTGTTACTTTTGCAATGATATGGTTCAACACTTGAACCCAGCTGTCCTCCACAACCAATACCACCCAATGTGATGTGATTGGTAGCCAAAGATTAGTAACTAGAAGTGTATCAACATACAATCTAATGGGATATATAGTCTATTACAAATATCAATTCATGTACGAGAGACACATAATCAAACCATGTACTCACATAGAAAACGATTTGATCATAAACCTTATTGAATAACCCACAACCAAATATAGTCACACCAAAATAATTTCTAAAATAGATGTAAATCTCGATATGAATTTTGGCAAAGTTGAGTTTTGACACTAAAAATGTTGATAAATAAGAGAGAAATGAGTGGGGTATTTATAGGCCTCAATTTTAGCACCTCATCGGCCACCTCGCCAAGGGTGATTGCAAGGGTGCTAGTAAGCTTGGTGGTGAGATAATTAGAGAGGTGCTAAAAATTCACATTTTTTTGTTTCCAAAAATTGGCAAGTCGCTCGCAAGGTTAGTTGTCAAAAGCCAACATTCTCAATCCTAGCATGTACACTACAAAAACCAATACCATGATGAGTCTAAACATGCTCACATACAACGTGTACCTAACTATGTATATATGTGAATTACTAATCCATAGTAACAAACATTACACAAAAAAAGATTAAAACACTTAGTAAAATAATAGATATATTGTTTTGTACACAAAGAAAGCAATACATAGACACGAGTATAATAGGACTTACATTCTCCCCTTTTGGGTTTCCATGTCAAAACATTGTACAACTAGGTATAGGCATTCATGAAACATGAGAAGATCGTGAAGATGTCCTAAAGTTGTTAGTTCCAATGAACAACACAACAACACACACAAAAATGTAAAATACATACCTACTCCAAATAAATCCATATTAAGTGCTCCATCCAACTTCATGAATCAACTTATGGATTCTAACACTCTGAAACACTACACACAAAACATCTAAAGCTCAAAGACTTTTCTTTACACCTGTAACCTACACATATGAAACAAACACATCTCCTGTAATTATATCGTGTAGAAACAATATGTAGTCAAGCCATAAATTATCTTGTTACCCCTACATAGGTAGTTAATAATAGGCATAAACACAAGTTAACATGCAAAAATCCATTTGACTTCATGCAAACTAGACAACAATATGTAGTGAAATTCTACGCTTATAGACCACTCACAGACCATGAACATACAACATTGTTAAAAACATAGTTGTGTACATAAACTTCTCTCCCTTTTTGAAACAAAAATTCAAAGGAACTCCTCAAAATAAGGGAGAGAAGATATACAAACATTCTATAATCCTAACACTAATGCAATGGAGTAGTAAGATTAAAGTAAACAAATTCTTCAAGAGAAACTAATAGGGTAGAATTATGCAACATACAACAAATTAAATGCACGGGCACCCAAAGATAAGTGCATGTGGAAAATATCTTAATCTACCAAATAAAACATATGCAATGTATTCTAGTAATGGGTTACTATGCAATGAACCATAGGTGAGAAGGAGGCAAGAAGAAAGCAAAGAAGAGAAACACATAGTTAGACATGTGAAACAAGAGGTTGCATACAATGCATGCAATATGTCATAATAGTAGTCGTATTTATGCATGGTTCATGTAATGTGATAAAAAAGAGAAGAAAGAATCATATGAACAAGACAGATAAAAAACTCATAAAATAGGACAAACTATACGAAGTAAAAAAAACTCATAACTTCCCTTGATAGAAAATATAACACACAAAGCTCTCACCCTAAAAATATGCATATGATACAATAAATATGCTATGCATTATACTCGTAAACACCCCCAATATAGAAGCATATACACACTAGACAACAAGAAACACAGAATGAGCGAAGCAAACAAATCATGTTCAAAAAATTAGAGGGTATATAAAGAATAAACAACACACTCAACACAAATATCCAAATGCCCATCCATCCATAGGGCATTCATATAAGAATATGACTAAATTTTTTATGTTAAGCATAGTGTGTGATATGCGAAAAATGTTTACTCTATATGCCATCATGACATGCTTATATGAACTAAAAAAATTGAAATATACACTTAAGTTGAACCAAGCTTCATTTGTCCATAATTAGTCTCTCTCTCCACTAATGTAAGAGGTTGTTAGAAGAAATTAATAGGTCTTTCAAAGTTTGTAATGATAGACTGAGGTAAGGGCAAGGAAAAGAAGACATTTAGGCTCAATCATACCTTTGTTGAACTAGTCAACAAAAAATTCATGGCCATGATAGAAATACCCTCATACATGGGTACTTTTCTCTTTACTTCTCAAACTTCAATTAATGAAGTTGTGAGAACAATACACACAATTTAGTTGTTTATGCAACCCATTCTTAACAAACTTAACATCATTTTACTTTACTTTTTTTTCTGCTTCCTTTTGTTTTTCAATCAAACGAATCTCAACACTTCATTTTTTTCTCCATCTTCCTTTCCTTTTATTAATATGATCATCAAACGCTTTCCAAATTTTTCCAAATTGTTGATCAAAACCATGAGGGTAAATTGGAAATTTCCATTTTATACAAGCTCAACAAAGGGTGTAAAAGATAAATGGGTATAAAAAATTTGGCTAAGACAATGTTTAGGTGTAGAGAATGAAGGGATACTAGAATGCCTTAAAGAGGGAAGGCTAGGGATATAAGAACAATTGTGGAAAGAAAGGATCAAACGATACAATGAAGGCTTACATCCTCTTACTATCCAAGTAGTGCCTAAAATTTTACCTTGAGAGATTCTAAAAGTGGATTCTAGAGCTTGTTAAAGAAATAGAAAATCATCAAAGCTGGAGATTCATACAATCTTCTCAAAATAACCATAAAAATTCACAAAGATATGGCATGTGCAAAAGAAAGATTCATTTAAGATAAGTCAAACAAGAAAAATTTAGCCAGACATGCTTTCATAGAATACACATGTCAAAACATACATACTACAATTCAGGCCAAAAGCATGCCAAACATGTATCAAAATGATCTTTCTAAAATTCATTTTATATCAATAGATTAGCAAAGAAAGGAAACCATCATTCTCACGAACATAGAACAAAGACTAATAAAAGAGATGACAAGAAAGGACTCAAAACATATGAAAGGCCAAAAAGAAGAGAAAAGTTTCTCAAAAGAGATAAATAAAAAAACTCACATTATCGCTAGTTAGGAGAAAGAAAGAAACTGACTAGCTAGTGAACAACATAGGTAACATCCCTAAAAGAAAAAAAGAATTAAGGGATGCTACAAAAACCAGTAAGCATGGGATAAAGGCAAAGTTTCAACATAAAACACAAGACATGTGATGGCCAAAACCGACATCGTCGATCCTGCCGATACTTTGGTTTTATATTTATAAAACTCTTGCAAGTGCACGAATTATTTCATAGAAAATGATAAGTATACTCCCAAGGTTGATCCAAGGAAGTAATGTATGTGGTTTATAATTTATTATTCAAACTTTTAAAAACAAAATTAAATCCTAAACATCCTGTCACGATATTTTGGGGTTTTGTGTTTTTAATCTAATAACATAAAAATAAACATAGATATAGATTCAATAAACATTTATGCAAATTTTATCTTTTATAATAGTGGAGTATTTATGGATATAATAACTAAGGTAATTATGCTTGCATATATTATTTAGCTTACTAAAGATATAAATTGATATTTATTGATTCTCTTTTTTTTATATGAATACCACCTTTGGTAGGGTTAGATATTCTTTGTTAACTAAACAAATCAATTAATACCTATGGGTGGGGTTGATAACTAATTTGGTTAATTAAATTAATTTCTTTTTCTAAGAGATTGAAAATGAACTATTTAAATGCCACCTTTGGTGGGGTTAGACAGTTTAAACTTTATTCAAGGTGTCCAAATTAAACCTAAGAATTTAGTTATCCAAGTACTAACTTTCAAGTTTTAAAACCACTACTGAAAACATGTTGTCAATACATTTTCAGATAATAATTCTTATAAAAACTTTTGTAATAGAGATTCACTCTAACTACCGGGAAATTGTACTAACAAATAAAAGAGCACTACTCTAAATCAGACTGGATAACTAAACCTTAAAATCTAATTTTTAGATTTAAGTTTGTAATGAAAAATAATATATTTCTCTCTAACATTCTTAATATAAAATCTTGAATAAAAACAAAATCAATTCATTTTAGAGATTTTTACCTATTTAATATTTCGCAAGCATAACAACGTTATTATTATATCATGTTTACAAACAGTGAGCAAAAAGAAATTTAATCACATATATATTAAATATAACATGTAAGAATAAAGCATGAAAAATAACTATAAAGAAAATAAAATCCTTACAGTACTTTGATGTTATTTCTGTTGCTGGAAAACCTCCAAACAGAATTTGCACTTCCATTTATTGAATCAAAAAGCAAATAAACTAAAAAAACATAATTATTTCTTCTCAAAAATAGAAGAACTCTAAAACTAAGAAAAACTAAAAAACTAAGAAATAGAGAGAAATAAAGAGAAGAGAAGATGTTTTGAGGTGTTTTTAAGTGAAGAGAATAGGGATATTTATAGGTGAGGAAAGGAAGAAAAAGTGGGTGAAAAAATGATTAAAAATTGAGAAAACGCGGAGTAGTGAATGATGACATCATACTGCTAACGTCATGGTGATGTGGAGCGCGGTGGCACCCGTGGGCATGTGCGGAATGGAGAGTAGGCGTGTGCGGACTAGGCGTTGTGCTGGCATGGTACACGCGTTGCTCGGCACGGATAGGCGCGCTGCGCGCATTAGCCAGCGCGGTTGGGAGGCTGCGTGTGCAATTTTCTCTTTTTGACATTTTTGACCCATTTTGTCCAATTTTTCCATATTTGTTGACCTTTCCTCGTTTAATTTATGAATATATTTGCGATATATTGCCTCTGGTATTTTTCTTTGAGTCTTTAAGTTACCTTTTAAAGCGAAAATACCTGAAAAACAATAAAAATATCTATGATTCCAAAAAGACATATTTATATAAATATATGATAAAATCATATAAATATATATATTTTTAATCAATTAACGTGCATAAAATCATGGTAATTTTAGTACTTTTTGAGCACTCATCAACATCCTTACATAGTGACATAACATAGATAATAGAAGTTCCAACTAAACTCATGGGTTTAGATAAAAACATTATATGTATGTCAAAGGTCTTGAAGATAGGAAAATTATCTAAATGACATACAAATGCATATGGTAAATAAGACCAAGCACAGAAAAGAGAAACACTCATAAATGCATGCTTATAAAATTATCATGATTAACTTTAATGAAACAACTATAACATAGTAGAAGGATAAGAAATAAAAAGGTGGACAAAATAGGGAAATAACACAAAACATGATTCTAGGTGTAGGAATGAAGAACCTAGTAAAATAGGAGAGAAGTATACTATATGACATGGAATATGCATGATAAGAGAGTAGAAAGCATAATCCTAATACTTTGACTACATGAAGAACATGTGATGTGATGCTTATAAAAAAGACCATAGTAGAAGAAGCAGGTAGTATGCATGATAAACGCACATAAAGAATAAGTCAAACCAACCAGCATGTGAAAAAACTAGTAAATGATCATCTAGAAAGAAAAAGCAACAAATATGATAATTAACAAATAGTAAATGAAAGAAGAGAAGAAGAGTCAAACATATGAACACAATCAAAATGACACATATTCACATACAGAAGAATGATGAAGAAAGAGAGGTAGGAAATAATCAACTCAACCTTAATAGATCACCCAAAAATAGTGATCAAATATCATCCATCCATTTAAGGAATTTATGAGTGACAACTGAACTAGGAGATAGCTTCTGACTCATAAGTGTGAGAAGTGTATGAAACTTGTGGTGTGTTTTGTTTAAAATCTCTATAAAATCCATACGATTCATCCAGATAAAAAGGGCAATGAAAACTTTTAAAGCTGATTTATTTCTTGCCACATTTTATCTCAAGTCTACCATGCAATGAGCTTGATCATGCTTAGATGAGCCACAGTAGCTACATCTAGACAAAGAAGGTAGGGGTGAATGAGGTGAAGTACTTCGAGTTGAACTCCTTGCATATCTAGGACACTACCTACCAAGGTTGCTAGTAGTTCCATAAAGATAATAGATGCAATGAGTTAAGTTAGAGAATCTAAGTCCTTGACTTCGAGGAGTTATATGTGGAGAAGAGAAACAAATGTGCTCATGTTAACTTTCACACCGGGATGAGAAGTTTATTTTTTACAGTGAGGTCTTATATGTCCAAGTTCACCATAATGGTGGCAAGTAGGGATAGTAGTTGGTAGAGGTAGTAGACCATTGCTAGAGTAACAAGAAGTGTTAATCTTAGGTGAATGATTTACCTTGTTAAAGGAACTAGGTAGGAACATGACAACCAACTTACCTTTAAGGGTGGCATCAACTAACGTCAACTTAGAATCTTGATCAGTAGACTTGAAAAACTTAAGAGAAGTATAAACGCCTTCATTATACCCAATACCATATTTATCACCAAATGACTTTATGCTACTGATAATTTTACTTAATTTTTAGGAAACAAAAATTATTTTGTTGATAGTAGAGGAAGATTGAGTCAGTTCTTTTTCACTAAAGTAGAGTTTATTTTTTAAAAAGTTATAATCAACTCTTCCTTTTCCTTAAAGAAAGATTCTTGGTAAGTCGTTGAATTGTAGAGAATCTCATCTCTCTCATTCATATGTTTCACTTCAGCTTCTTTCTGTGTGAGATCATAAATTAGATATTCCTTGGGACTTTCAAGGACAATTATCTGCTTCTTCAACTATTCAATATCATCATTTTGATCATTCAAGGAACACTTCAATTGTTCTTCAAGGATCTTCATCTTCTCAAGATTTGTGTCAAACGTTTCTTGCAAATCTAGATGTCTCTTTTGAATGACATCACTCCTATTGGTGAGATCATGTTATTGATCATCAGTCAGAACTTCCTTTCTTTAAAATTTTCCTGGGAGAACTTATCTCACGCTTTTTTTCATCCAAGCTTTGATAACCTTTCTTTTAGCTTTTTCTGATTTGATATGCTCCAATAAGAGTGCATAGTAGGAGTAAGAAATTCATCTTACTTATTATCATCACTAGATTTAAATTTAACCTCTTGAACATTATTGGTAGCAGTCGAAGTATCAATGGCACTACCCAAAGCAACACAGGCTAGAAAATTAGTGTCATCCTTATCATCACTATTGGTACTATCCAAAATAGTAACCTCAACCTTCATCGCGTTCTTATATATGCACTTTTATTTCTAAAAATAATTTGCTACAAGGTGATCAAGCCTCCTAAATTTGAAGCATTAGATCTTGATTAAGTGTCCTTTACTAGGTTTCTTAGATTCATTATTTGAGTTATCACAACTTTTACAGATTTTAAGCCTTTAGAGCTTGAATTACCTTTTCCAATACCCCCAAAATAGGGTTTCTTCTTTCTGAAAAAGTTAGTAAATCTCTAGGCAATCAGAGCCATTTCCTCCTCATCGAGATCAAAATCATCATTATCAATAAATATGGAAAATCAACTTTGCTTGGACCACTATCCTTTGATGTCTTAAGAGCCAAGCTCTTTCTCTTCTCAAAAGTAGATTACTCTTGTCTTGGGAACAAGTGATGTAGTTCGAAGACTTATAGGTCACCAACTAATTCATTAATAGTAATTTCACCAAGCATGGACTAAATCACGATAAATTTGGCATGAAAATGATAGGATAAGCTAGCGATGATTTTCTCAATCTACTTTTCTTCGCTAGTAGGTCTACCCAAGTTGTAGGAACAATTGATAATTGTTGTCTCTTTAAGAGATCATGAAAACGTGCAAGTATACACGGTCACAAGTAATAAAATTGATAAGTAAAATACCATTCCCACAAAGATTTGTTACTAGTGTTCGTTAAGTACTAAAATTATTTCAATCTGATTTTATCCAAACAATTGATAGTTTGATGCAGTTTGACTAACTAATTTTTATAACAGTTTATAAGAAAAGTATAGGATTATAGTTTCGCTAAATTAATCCACTTGAATCATATTATTTTCTCTTGATTTATGTTCTCGCATTTAAGTCGTCAACCAAGAACTCCTAATTTATCCATATATCTCTTCTGAGCTCCATATAGACACATCTCGCTAAAATAATTCACTATATTCCTATGAGAATTAAATTCACCAAGATTCATTAAGTTCAAAGTTCTCAAATAGTTACACGTACAATAAAAGTATATTCCTATCCCTTACAAATACATGTTATTCTATTCACGAGCAATCACACAAAAATGCCTTTTTCAAGTTTATTTAAGTGTCACAGATCATTGATTAATTTTCCAATAATCAAAAGCATTAAGCACAGAAAAAATAAACAACTTAAAAACATATCATAAATCATTCAAAAATAATGAATTCAAGCTTCATAATTTAAGCTACACTGTAACCCTAGAACAAATAAATTAGTTCATAACAAAAATTAAAATTACAATACGAAAATAGTTAGACATTTCAGAGAAATAAAATTTAGAAGAAAAAGATTAGGAGAAACTCTTTCACGATTCCTCAATGAAAAATAAAATTCCTTTCCTTTTCTTCTTCTTTGCTGTCTTCTTTTAGAAGAAAAAGATTAGGAGAAACTCTTTCATGATTCCTCAATGAAAAATAAAATTCCTTTCCTTTTCTTCTTCTTTGCTGTCTTCTTTCTCTCTATTTCTTTCCCTAACAAAATAACAAAAGAAACTGTTAAAGAAAAGTTTCTGCGTGTTTTAGAGAACATGTAGAGTAGAAGCTAAGGAAAACTGAAAATGAACTGGGAAATTATGAAAAACTAAAAAACTCAAACACATCTTTCCTCTCGTCTAAATTATATCACCCAAACAATTACTTTTTTTCCAAAATGCATGTAGTGTGGGACAAAAATACATGGAAAATAATAAAAAGCAAACATGCGTGGAGACAAAAAATAATTACCTGGAAGAGGGCATCGTTCCTGCGTTTTTTATTTCACAAAATGCATGCCATATGTTTCCATATGATTGGTTGGAAGAATAAAGAGACACATGACCGCTTCGTATTTGGTGGAACGGGAGGGCGTACAAAGTTTACATCGAATGCATCGCACGAGAATTTTATTTAGCACTAGACACATGGGTGATGCAGAATGAGCTGGAAAGTGGGCGTCGTTTCTACGTTTTCATTTTACCAAATGCATGACATGTGTCACCATCGGATTTGCTGGAAGATTAATCTAGACACATGGCCTCTTCTTATTCGATCAAATGGGAGGATGCACACAATTTACATGGAACACGTCGCAGTAGAAAGGTTCTTATGCAGACACGTGGGTCCCATCCTACATGCAAGCCTGCGTGGTAGGTGGGCCCCACTCAATGCTCCATGTAGCATGTTATCTAGAAAACTGGGTCTAATCGCTTGTGTCGCGTCTATCTTACACGCGCCCGATCCTCACCATTGATTGCTTGATCGGACGGTGCGTGTTGCACGTTGATAATGGCGTGTGTGGTCCTCTTCCTGCGTAGAAAAAACAAATTTTCTTTAATTGCATTTTAGCCCTACAATTTAATTCAAATTAACTTTTAAACTTTTGTTAATTACAATCAAGCTCTTTTCTAATTCAAATTATATTTTAAACTTTTTATATTTGCAATTAAGCCCTCTTTTAATTCAAATTATATTTTAGACTTTTGTTGATTGCAATTAAGCCCTCTTTTAATTTAAATTATATTTTCAAACTTTTATTATTTGCAATTAAGTCCTTTTTCAATACAAATTCTTTAATTTTCTTTAAAAAGTATATCCTTTAAAACTAATAGTAAATATTAATTTAAAAAATTAAAATTAAATAAAACATTAAGAACATAGCAATTATAATTAATAAAATGGACAAAATAACTCTAAAATATAGAGTTATCAATAATGTTTGAAAAACATGCATAAAATTTGCCAAAAGCTTCATCCTCTCGCATCTCAGAGGCTTATCGTGCTTGTTACCATGTATTTTGGTGACCAATGCATATGAGATTTCATATCATACATATAGATTTATATTTGCATAGTATATCATATGTTGTAGAAACGTATATTGAGATAGTTGGAATGTACACTCCCCTTGCCTCGGGAAGCGAGGAAGGACATGTATACTGGGTTTCGTAAATAAAATCTTCCCCCATTGTATACTAATGATGATGATTAATTCCATTCATGAAATTTATTATTCGTGGTATGCATCATGAATAATTATTTGTTATAATAATATTTTAGAGTAGACTTCTATTGAGCTATAAGCTCATTTTCCTACTCTTTCCACACTTTTAGCTGTGATAGCTATCAAAAATAAGTCAAAAATGCTATATGAAATAGCCTTGTGATTTCTCTTCATTATATAAATTGGACAAAAGAATTCTATACATGAAAAAAACTATGTATTTGATAATATTGTCCCTATAAAATCTGTCAAATATTAAGCTAATTAAATAGATATAAATGAAGGAAACAAATCTCAAAATAAATGGAAATAAATATGGAAAAAATCTCAAAATAAATGAAAATAAATATGAACAGTAAAGCTATCCATTGATAGCCCCCCTCAAGTTGATACGAGTTAATCAACAAGCATCAATTTGCTACTAAGGAAGCAATGTCAATGACGAGTGAGAGCCTTGTTGAAGATATTAGCAATTTGTAGTTTAGTGGAAATGGGTGGAAGAGTGATAACACGAGCTTCAAAAGTTTCATAGATAGAGTGACAATCAACTTTAATATGCTTTGTGCGCTCATGATAGATAGGATTTTCTATGATCTAAATAGCACTTGTATTATTGGCATGTAAAAATGTAGGATCTATCTTAGAAAAGTCTAACTTTTCAAGCAACCTCTAAGCCAATGATGGAGTGACATGTATCAACATAACTAGCCCAATCAGCATCACTATAAGTAACAAGACAAGGAAAATTGCTTGTAGGAAAGAAAAAAAGCCACAGATAGTGTATGATCCTACGGACAACAGCCAAATAAAGATGACAAGGAGTCTAAAGAAATTGGCTGACTTGTTGTACATCAAAAGAAATATCTGAACTAGTGATGGTAAGATAGACAAGGCTACCTACCAATATTTGATATAAGCTAGGATCAACAAGTAAGTCACCCTGCTCTTTGCGAAGCTTGACATTTAATTCCATGGAAGTAAAGATTGATGTACCTTCCTATAATCCAACTATAACCACCAAATCACTAGCATACTTATGTTGATTTAGTGAAATACCAGAGGGACTACGATGCACCTCAAGACCAAGAAAATATGTGAGAGACCCAAGATCTTTTTTTTGAAAGGATTTTGAGAGATGGGTCTTGAGCTAAACACGTAAAGCAGAATTAGAACCAATGATCACAATATTATCAATATAAACCAAAAGGACAACAATACATATGTCTGATTTTCAAAGAAACAATGAAGTGTTATACTTTCTCTACTTGAAGGGAAATTGTAATAAAGTGGTTTGAATTTATCAAACCATGCCCATAGAGCTTGTTTGAGACCATAAAGATAGCGATGAAGCTTACACACATTGGAGGTTGAAAAGGGAAACAATCTAAGCGATGGCTTCATATAAATACACTCTTTATGATCTCTATGAAGGAAAGCATTCTTAACATCCATTTGATGTAGTGACCAATCATTGGAAGCAACTAGAGCTTGGATCATTCAAACAGTAGTCATCTTAGCGACAGGAGCAAAGGTCTCCACATAATTGACACCTTATTCCTGATTGTTCCCACGGATAACAAGCCCAACTTTATAACGATCCAATCTTCCATCATAGCAAACCCTTATTGAGTAAACCCATTTACAACCCAAAGGAACTATAGTGGAAGGACAAGGCTTAATGTCCTAAGTGTGATTGGCCTCTAAAGCAGAAATTTCTTCTTGTATAACTTGTTGCTAAGAGACATGCTTGACAGAATATGAGTAGCATGTGGGAATATCAAAATTGGACAATGTAGTAGTAAGTGTTGAAATAGAATTGCCAAAAGAAAACCTATACCTATCCGAGGGTACAGACACTCAAGAAGAGCGATGTACTAAAGGCTCGAGAGATGCTATAACTAACTGATTCTAGTGTATGTTAGGATTAGATATCGGGTGAGCCACCGAAAGAGACCATGGTTTAAAGTCAGAACTAATTTGAGGAAGATCTGAGAACTACTACTCAAATGAGGGGAGGACCACAGTAGAAGAAGAGGGCACATACGACACAAGAAATAAATGTTGATTTTCAAAGAAAATAACATCCCTAGAAATGAATGTACGATATAATATAGGATCATAGCAAACAAAGCCCTTTTGACACACATTATATCCTAAGAATGCACATCTAACAGATTGAGCAAAAATTTTATGTCACTCATGAGGAGGTAAATGAACAAAACATACACAACCAAAGATACAAAGATTATCGTAACTAGGTTGCTTAAAAAATTAAGCAAAAATAGCGAGACTCCATGTGTAAAACTTGGAAAGGTAAACGATTAATAAAGTGACTAGTAGTCTTGAGAACATCAACCAAGAACATGGATGGAATAGAAGATTCTAACAAGAGAGTACGTACCATATCAAGAAGATGACTATTTTATGTTTCAGCTACTCTATTTGGTTAGAGAGTAGCAGAACATGAACATTGATGGATAATCTCTTTAGAAACCAAAAATGCCTGAAACTTAGTAGAAAAATATTCACCACCAGAATCTATGCCTAATGTCTTAATATATATAGAAAATTGATTTTCAACATACGCTAAAAACTCATTAAAAGTACAAAAAACCTCAGATTTAGATAGAAGAATATAAACTCAAGTGAATCTACTATGATAATCAATGATAGTCATATAGTATTTAAATTTTTCATGTGAACTAATCGAGAAAGATCCCCAAACATTACTATAGATATGATTAAAGTAGCGAGAAGCTCTACTAGCATGCAAATAAAATGGAAGAGTTCTTTTTTTACCAAGTTTACAAGAGTCACAATCATGAGATAAAGAAGAACATTCTTTAGTACCAAGAAACCCAAGTTCAATACATGAGATAAGATTTGAGTATTGGGATGGCCTAAACGAAGATGCCACACCATACTCATATCAGGAACATTATTACAAGTAAAAGACTTAATAGAAGAAATTGAAGAAAGTGCTAGAATAGGTTAAAATAGTGGAAATAAGCACCCCACTTTTGGTCTCTTCATGATTGGTTCCCCTGTTACCTGGTCCAAAACAACATAACCATTACTAGAAAAATTAACAACATAATTGTTATCAACTAATTGACCAACAAAAATGAGATTTGTGGAAAGTTGAGAAGCAAGAAACACATTAGTAAATATAGAAGAGGCATTTCCAATAACAGGGATTAGCAAAGAATTTTCATTGGTAGTCTGAATGGAAGATTGGCCAATATATGGATGAATATGAGACAAAGTTGTAAGAGTATTTTTCATGTGATTAGAAGCACCTGAGTCTATAAACCAAAGTGTAGTAGAATTTGTACCTTGAAACCTCATCATAGAGAAAATTGGAATTAGCATATGTTGCACCATTCAGGGTGCAATAAGTTCCTGTAAGAGGTGCAAGATCAGAGGAAGTAAATGAGGCAGAGCCATGTGTTACAGAAGTCGTTATTGGAGGAGTAGTAACAAAATTATAAAATGCTTGGGTTTGGTGATTCTAAGGGAAGATACGACATTCTTTAATAATATGACCCATTTTCTTGCAATAAGAACAATATTTTTTTGGATAATTGGAAGCAATATGCCTATATTCTTTGCATAACAAACATTGAAAAATTTTAGAAGTCATAGGTGATCCACATCCATGGCCAGCATAAACCATAGTTGTTGTCTCAAAACTGCCTTGAGATTGTTCTAGAAACTGATCACGTTTGCTAGTCTTGTGAAGATTTTGAATAGTTGAAAGAGAAACAATAGGAACATCTACTATAACCAAACCAGTATATTCATGCCAAAGAGTCAAAAATGCTAAGTAATAGTCTTGGATGAAAAGACTACCATGTTGAAACATGGAAATTGCATGTTCTAACTAAAAATGACGAGCATCATTATCTTGATGATAAACCTTCTTCAAATAATTCCACATTGATTAAGTAGAGTGATGAGCTTGCAACTTGGTGACAATATATGGCTCCACCGAACCAAGAAGCCAAGATATGATTCGAGCATCAAGCACAACTCAAGAAGGAAAAGACACAACTTCTTTGGATTTATCAGTGTCGGATATTGGTGTAACATTCATGCTAGGGGTGTCCATGGTCCGGTCCGGTCCGGTTTTTCCTAAAAAAAATTTAACCGGACCGGACCGGACCGGACCGTTTGACTTATAAAACCGTTCGGTCCGGTTTTATTTCCGATTTGGTTCAATTTTTTTATAATTTAATGAAGAATAATGTAAAATTTTTAATATATTATTAAAACGGTCCGGTCCGATTTGAACGGTTTAAAATTAATACAAACCGGATCGGACCGTTTGATTAGTAAAACCGTTCGGTTTGGTCCGGTCTGGTCCGGTTTTACGGTTTGGTCCGGTCCGGTCCGGTTTATGGACACCCCTAATTCATGCCATCAATATGGCCCCAAAGGTTTTTTCCCTTGAGGAAAAGTTCAAACTGAAAAGCCCAGGTAGAGTATTTTTTTCCTGTAAACTTGACACACATTGGTGCATCATCCATTTCAAATAAATGGATCTCGAGAGAAAGCAAAAAAATATCCAAAAAATAAAGGATCCGAGAGAAGGACCTTAAATAGAGATTGCCAAAGAGAAGAGAAACGTGAAGCAATGATTCACGCCGGCGACACCGAAACCAAGAGAAGAGAAAAAAATTCCAACCTTGGTCTAATACCATGTTAGAAATAAGTAAAAAAACACTGTATGAAATGGCGGCCTTATTGGCCTTATGATTTCTCTCTATTATATAAACTATACACAAGAATTCTATACATGAAAAAAAACTACGTATGTGGTAATATTATCCTTATACAATCTGTCAATATTAAGCTAATTAAAATAACCATAAATCAAAGAAACAAATATAGAAACAAATCTCAAAATAAATGAAAATAAATATGGACAACAAAGTTGTCCGTTGACAATAGCAACATAGTTGCAGAAAAGACATGAAGATCTCTTACGGAGGATTCAAACGATAAAATATTTGATTTAAAATCTTATTAGTTACTATAATTTATGTTTAGGCAAGACTATTTTAATGAATTTGACTTGATTTTATAAATGTTTTGGATATAAGTTCCAAAATTTCTATTGAATTTTTCCTTTTGAACAAAAAATCTTTTAAGAGTGTTCAAATTTTTTTTATATAAAAGATTGATTTTAAATTGAATTTTTATGATTGTTTAAGAAATTTTCTTCTCAAAATTAAAGTACATGCATTTTTAAGGCATGGCTTTGAGGGCGATCCAATCTCAATAATATTCTTTCCAAATATTATTTCTGGTATAAAAATATTTTTGTTTTATAAATATAAAATACAATTAAAATGAAATGATCATAATACGATAAAAAATATTTTATAAAGAGTTCATCACTAAATCTTTTCTAGTTCATATTATTGGCAAAAGTTGGTATTAATTACGTAGCTGCTTAATTAATTAGGTTTTTGATCATTTTTATCAAAATGATATTACCCTTGCATTTTAGAAACATCATATTATTGTTTTACATTTATGTTTACAAACTTATGGAGATGTTCAGCGGCGTTAGGATTAAGAACTGCTACTTGCTTCGCGATGACTGTAGCTATGATTCTGAAGTTCTTAACTACATTCAACAAGATAATGATTATACCGATTTTATCATGTCTGGAATATATACTATAAATTATCAATTTAATATCATCCTAAATGGAATTTGCTGTGAAATAACTCTGATTCTAAATCCTTTTCAAAAAGGCCAAAACCATTAGAAGAGACGCTGTACCGGGAAATAAGGGGTCAGATCAAAGAGGATGACATGTCGGACCCTTTGCGAAATGGATCTTACTATTTACTACCAAAGGACTTAGCAATTTTAATACGAAACGACTTCTATAAAAATAAAAAAAATGATGACCTGATTGATCCCTTTCATATGATCTTTCAAGATCATTATCCAAATCCAATGGCTTATGTTCTTCACTACTAACTACAAAACATCCCAAATTGGAAGTAGTTAATTGATATTGAGTTGGAATTGGAATAAGTACTGAAAGCGTCCAACACCTAGTGAACAATTAGGCTAAGAAGATACATGCCCTTTAGAAACTCACCTCTAACCCACAATTAGCGGAATAAAAAGAAATCAGAGATAAACAAATAATCCATATAGGAATACAAGAAATAAAAGCAATATACAGAATAAAGCAATCAGATAACTGATAGATTAATTCAATAACGGAATAAAATCAAATAGGCGAGAAAATAATAACAGAAATATAAATGATTTTCAATCACAATTTAGCTCTCATATATAGTCAGATAGAGTGAAATAGTTATTGTAATAACTTAAGAGCAGAGTATACAAATACAGTAATATAATGATATAAACTCACATACAACCTCTGCTTATGTGGTAAAATTCTATGATTGACAACAAATAATTCACTAACAGGATAAACAGATACAACTTGATAGACAATTGATGAGTACTTAAAAAACACTAATATTTTAAGGATTTAATGAACTTAACTGTGATAAATATGTTTGCTTATGCATGTTTATATCATTATTTAAGAAAATCTATATGTTCAAAATCATGAACATGTTTTGTTGTATTTCATGTATTTTTATCTTCAAAAATATAAATTGATCAACACATGAAGAATAACACTTAAAGCACTCATTTGCATCTTAGAAGTTTAAAGGAACCATCCATGTAAGCCTTACATTTAAAACCAGCCAAAATGTAGGGAGTACAAAACAAGAATTGAAGTTGAGCATTTCGTGTCACGGGGAAGATATAGTATCTTGCGGCACACTCCTCACTGCATAAATTTTCTAGGCACGACGTTCATTCTATGCTACGACAAAAAAATAATGTATTGCAACGTGACATGCTTGGGATTGAATCAGGTGAGCCACTACATGGTAATATTTTTGTCGTGGTGCACGTTCATTAATTCATCTAAAGCTCTTTAGTACTAGCCTTAGCCTATAAATTAAACCTTATTTCTTTAGGTTTAGGTGTGCAACCATATAGTGTATATATATATGTGTGTGTGTGTGATTTTTATTTCAACTATCACTTTTATTTTTCTTCAGTTTTTTAGTTTTTACGGTAGGTAATATTCATAAACAGTAATAGACAGATCTTTTAGAGGTTTTCTTAATCACAGAAACTATAGAAGAAATTGTATATTCAAAGAATACTTTGAGGATCAACATCATAGTTATGAAATAGGATACACATGTCTATCTTTAATTTATATTGTAGATCTTATTTATATTCATTTATTTTATATATAGATTTAATCTTTGTGTATATTCTAAATGCTATTTTTAATTTACTAATCATTTATTAAATCTGAGCATGTATTATTATTATGTGAAATTAATTTTGTTACCATGTTTGTGACTCTTAATTTACATGAATATTTTTATAAAATAAAAATCGATTATCTTTTAATTTAAGATTTTTTCAAAGTTTATTATTGATTAATGTATTGACGATATATTTTATGTAATAGATTGAAAATATGAAAGTTAGGTTTTAGAAACACCATGTAGATTTGATTTTGACACCTTAATAAGAGTTTAAATTATGTGCTATGCTTAAATTAGTGATTTAAATGGTTTGTTATTTTCTTAGAAGTAAAACATAATTTAATCAAATTAGTTGGTGATCTTTGCTTAAGGATATTAATTGATTTGATAAACAAAGAATCTAATCCCCATTTAAATATATTTTTACATAAAAAAGGAAAATTCAGTAACCTTAATTTATATATTTAATAAATTAATTAATTCTAAGTAAGCATGATTAACTAGCTAATTATTTCCATAAATTCTCCATTGATTATTAGTTGCTTATCTACCTAGATTGTTTAAATCAAACCTGTTTCTATCTTTTTTTATTTTTATTTATATGTTATTAGATTAGGATTTTCAAAACCAAATATTATGATAGAATTTTTAGGATTAATTTATGTGTTTTTTTAAGATATTTAATTGTTGAATTATTTAAAACCACGTAGTTCATTTTTGACTAACCTTGGCAATATACTCATCACTTATTATAAGTGATTCGTGCACTTGCATACTTTTTATAAATATATAAAATTTGAATATCAAGTATTTGTATATCAATAATATAAACTCAAATAATTCTATCAGTCGAGACCACCTATCCTAACTGTCTATGTTGCACTCACTTGTTGTCTCCACCATGAGTTTGATTGACAACATAAATTTGGCTCTCCTTTGAAGCCCTACTACATAGAGCATTATGATTGGTCACCAATAGTCAACAATGAAACAAAAGAGGAACCCATCTCAACTCCAAACTCTACTAGCAAACACAATCTTAAGTACACACAGCTCAAGAACACAATTTTGCTCACTCATTCTTGAATAACAAATACCAAACAAACTCTTAAGGTAAAACGTGAAAAAAATCAAAAAATGCAAAAAAACAAACTCATTCTTAACCATTTCAAAGAAATGGATGGGTATTTATAGAAAATTTCTCAACTATTTGGGGCCTCATCAAACACCTTACTAACCTTGTGTCGGTAGGGGTAATACCACACATGGTGAGGGAAATCCATGTTACTACCTCACTTGTAAAGACTGGCAAGGGATTGGCAAGCTAGGTCAATGACCACCCAAAAATGTGTTTTTTCATTTCCAAAAATTACCAAGTAATTCTCCCAAATACTCACAAGTAAAATTATTCAAAACTATAAACAACACAACCTAGCATGCATACAATGAAAACTTGCTCCATAGTATGTAAACATGCTTACATGGTGAGTGTACCTAACTAAATGAATGTGTGCATTACTAAATCATTATTAACCAACCTTACATATAGAAATATAGTACACCAAGTAAAATGAATAGATTCTATGTTTTACACATGATAATGCCAACATAAAAATAAAGGACTTACAATCTCTCCCTTTGGTTCTTTGTGGCGAAGCACTGTACATAGCTAGTATAAATACCCATCAACACATGATGATCATTAAGATGACATCCAAATGTATTTTCCCAAGAACAAATAAGAAAAGCACAACCAACACCTAGAGCACACCTACTCCAACGGCATCCATCTTCTTGTAGTAGCACATCCTTACTGCAAGTCTAAACTCCAAGTTTCTAATGCACACTTGTAACCTACACACACTAAAAAACACATATTCATGAATGTATTATGTAGAAACTTTGTGTAGTCTAACCAAATACTATCATATTGTCCTAACATAGGTACATTTTGATAGGCTAAGCAATATCTAACATGTAGTAGAAAACACACAGCTCCCTCTAACTTCACGCAACATTCCTCCTAAGTGAATGTAAGTTTAGCAACCAAAATTTTTTACAATCCTACACTTACATCCAAAGCAACACTTAATATTAACAAACCATGAGTTGTACACACAAACTTCTCCCCCTTTTTAACACAGAAAGTCAAAGGAACACTTCTATATGAGGGAGAAAAGGAAAAGAAAATGCAAGAATCACATCACTCATGCACCATAATAGAGAAGATTAATGCATAAACTAAACACCAAGCAACACATGGAAATAGAAAGCATACAGATGGTAAACATAAATAAACACGTACAAAGGAGAAAATAGAAAACATAGAGCTCTCTGGGATTTCAAAAATCTAAAGAACACACAAAGTAATCCCAAGGTAAGATACAGACACTAATAGCCTTTCTCATATACTCAAACATGAGACAATCTAAAGGTTTAGTAAAAATATCAGCAACTTAAAGATCAGTGCTGATATGAAGTGATGTGTAATATCAATATGTTTGGTCGTTGAATGTTGGACCATATTTCTAGAAATACACATGGCACTTGTGTTTTCTAAAGTAAGATATGGTTTCTTACCATTATCTCATAGTTTAACAACATCTGTTTCATCCATAACAATTGAGAGCAGCATAATCCAACTATAATATACTCAACTTCTATAATAAAACGTGACATAAATATTTGTTTCTTACTATATATGCTAGGAGATCAATGAGTTTCCCAAGCAATAATAATCACATAATGTTCTTTTCAGATCATCATTACATCATATCCATTCAGCATCTAAACATCCAATAAGTTTAGCTGTCATGGCATGAGGATACCATAATACAAATTCATATGTTCCACTAGAATACTTGATAACTCTTTTGATTGTACTAATATGAGACTCTTTAGGGTAATCTTGAAATCTAGCACATATTGTAATATTGAGGGAGATATCTAGGTGACTTGGTGTCAAATAGAGAAGAATTCCAATAATGCTTTTGTAAAGAATCTATTCCATATATTTTCTTGAAAGATCCCAAGAAAGTTTAACATAAGTAATCATTGGTATATGAGCTAGTTTGGCATTGTCTAATCCAAACATCTTAAAAAGCTCTTTGTCATACTTGGCTTAGGAGCGAAAGATTCTATCTTTCAAATTTTTAACCTGGAACTCGAGGAAGAATTTTAACTCTTCAACAAAACTCATTTTGAATTCATTCTACATAGTTGTCAAAAAATCTTAGGTAAGAGTATCCTTAGTGGATTCAAAAATGATGTCATGAGCAACAACAACTTCACCTTTATTTCTTTGAACAAATAGAGTTTGTCACCATCACCTTTTCGAAATCCATTATTGAGGAGAAAAGTAGTAAAATGCTCATACCTAACCAATAGTGCTTACTTTAAGCCATATAAGGCTTTCTTTAACCTCATAGCATGATTAGCGAAGTGTGAATCTTCAAATCCTTTGGGTTGCTCAACATAAACTTCCTCATTGATAACACCATTAAGAAAGGAACTCTTAACATCCATCTGATATAGCTTAAATCCAAAGTTACAAGCCAAACTATTTTGCATTCTCAAAGACTTAAGATGAGTAATAAGAGAAAAGGTTTCTTTAAAGTCGATACCTTCTATTTCAATGAAATCTTGATCTACAAGTCTGGATTTATTTCTAGCAACACCATTCTCAAATTCTTTGTTCTTCTATAACCAATGTGTACCTATGACATGCTTAACATTCAATCTAGGGATAAGATAGAAGGAATTATTCTATTGAAACTAAGTAACTTCCTCCAGCATGGAGTTGACCCAATGTACATCCTGTAGGGCTTCTGATGAGTTCTCAAAAGCACTCATTATATCGTGATTTTATGCATGTTTAAAAATGAAATAGATTTATATTTGCTTAGCTTTACTATCATTTCAAACAAATCTATCTTATCAAAATCACAGGTATGTTTTGTTCTTTTTTAGGTATTTTAGCTTAAAAAAAGATTAAATTGATAAAACACTTGAAGAATGTATCTAAAAGCATTCCATCACAATTTTGAGGACTCAAAAGAAAACATATGTAAAGCATTACATATGTTTTAACACTTGAAAAATGACATACAAGAAATAAAGGTTCCAAAGTGTTGCATAACCGAGTAGCCTGCAGTATGAAAGTTTTGTATTCCACTACACCAAGCAAAAGGATTGACATCAATGTGCCCCAGATACAATGTGAGATGCAATATGAAAATATTGTATGCCATGGTGCGAATGCAATCGAGTGCCAAAATAGTGTACAACCTATATATGTTGAGGCATAAAATATTTGTATGCCACTATGATAGTTTAAATAATCCATATTTTTCTCCTTTCTTTCATCTATAAATAGGATCTTATTTTCATATTTTCATTGTAATTAATATCTCACAACTTCATTCTTAAGCTAATTTCTTAGCCTTTTAAGCTTTCTTAGCTTTTCTTTTATTTAGTTTAAAGTTCTTCTCTCATATGAGAGGTGAACAAATTTAATTTATTTAGAAAAATTTAGTTTCAATTGAATAAATGCTCTTTTATTTATATGTTGTTTTACATGCTAAATGTTTAATTTATTGATTATTTATTAAAATATGCATGTCTGGCTATAAGTAATATGTGATATTAGTAATGTTTCTATGCTTGTGAAATATTAAAGTAGATAAGTATTTTTATAAAATGAATTAACTCTTATTTCTTCATCAAGATACTGACAAAGTTTGTAAAAAAAATACTGACGAAATATTTTTGATAATAAACAAGAGAGTTAGATTTAGGATTTAGTTATCTCACTCTAATTTAGAGTAATACTCACTGATATTTGATAATTACAATCTAAATCTATTTTGAGGCATGTTCTAGTTCAAGGACTTTTATAAGATATATTAGTGAAAGATATATTGGTGACATATCCTTCATAGTAGTTTTAAAATCTGAAAGTTAGTTTCAAGATACTTAAATCATTAATCTAATTTAGAAACCATGATGTGAGTTTAAATTGTTACACCCAACCAAAGGCGACAATTTAATGGTTCATTAATCTCTTAGAAAAGAAGCATAATTTAATTAAAATTAACTACTAGACCTAACTGAAGGCTCTAAGTGGTTTTAATTAATAACAAATGGTAGATTTAATTATATATATATATATAAGATAGAATAAATAATCTTAATTCCTATTTTTAATAACTTTCTTAATATTGAGCAAACATAATTAACCAATTAATATATCCCATAAATTCTCCACTACATTGATAAATTTTTATTGAACCTATCTTTATTTTTATGTCTTTAGTTTAGATTTGCAAACCAAAATGTTGTGATAGAATGCTTAGGTTTTATTTTTCGTGTTTATGAATTTGTTGAATAATTTAAAAGCCACATGATTCATCTTTAGACTAATATTTACAATATACTTATCATTTTCAATAAGTAACTCATGTACTTGCATGCTATTTTATAAATCATACAAAACTTGTATGCAATAGTTTTATGCATCAACTTCCTTAAAATTTTGTTAACATTTTTAGGAAGGATGGTTGTAGTAAAACACATGTAATTCAATGTCTCTTGAATCTAATGTCTAGTTCTAGCTCCTATTTCATCATTACGAATGATGTTTTCAATAAAATGATCACTCTTTTCCCATTTTGGGAGAGAAGGTTCTTCTTCTTCTTCAATACTCTTTGTTAGATTCATAGGAGTTATAGTAGAAGGAGCCTCAACATTATCAATAGCATTTTTAGAAGAATCACAGTTATCAAATACATAATTGTCCATAGATTCAACCAATCTAGTGGCTCTAGAGTCATTAAACCCCAATTTCTTTCTTTGGAGTAATTTCTTTTCTAGTCACCCAGCCCAAACTTATCACTTTTCTTCCAAAATTAATGGTTTCCATCATGGTAGAGGTTCTTAAGTTGTAGACATGTTAAGCTCGATTATTATTTGATTATCAGAGAAAGATTCCAAGATCACTTTTAGCATAAAACTTGTCCAAATTCTCTCTATCTCTAAGAATATAACAAGTGATTCTAAACACAAAAAGATACTTTACATTAGGCTTATTCCCATGCATTAATTCATAAGAGGATTGGCATGGGATAGGTCTTCAAAAACACTAATTCAATGTATAACAGAAAGTGCTTACTACTTTAGCCTAGAAATGTTTTTCTAAGTTCTTACTCACCATTACTTTAGCCATTTCTTATATATCTCTATTCTTTCTCTCAACAATACCATTCTGTTGAGGAGTTTTTGGAGCCTAAAACGCATGCTGAATATCTATATTGCCATAGAAAACTCAAAATTTTCAAATTCTTTCTCGCGATTGCTTCTGATCTTGATAATAGTCCTAATAGAATCAAACTTTTCATTTTGAAGCTTAATACAAAAAATCTTGAAATTAGAAAGTGCTTTCAATTTTTCTCTTATAAATATTGCCCAAGTGTACTAAGAGAAATCATCAATAAAAACCATGATGTACTTTCTCAAACCGATACTAGTTATCCATGTAGGACCCATCAAATCCATATGAACAAGCTCTAGATGTATTATTATAGAGAGATGTTGATTCTTTTTACGTTGGCTCTTACTCTTCTTACCCAACTTACAAGGACCACAAATATGATCTTGTTAACAGATAAGGGAAGGAAGGCCTCTTAGAGTCTTAAGACATAGTGCCCTCGACCATGACATTAAGAGAATTATCATACATAGTACGCTTTTTGTGAGTGAACTTGACTAAACACTTATTATTGTAAATTTGGCTTATCCTCATTAGTTTAACCCTTAGCTTGGGTATTCTAGGGGCACTAATACATCATTTTTCACATATCATGGCTTTATTTCCATCACAAAAAACAACAAATCCACCGTCAACTCAAACCAAGTTGGCAAAGAATGATTTATCTCTAGTAATATGATAAGAATACTCATTTTCAAAATACCAATAGCTAGAAATTTGAGCATTAAGAGTAGTATAAACAACATTACAATTCAGTTTCAAATCATCATCAAAATTATCCTAGGAAGACTTATACTCCTTAAGAAGCATAATTACTTCATTCTAAATTATCAATGCTTCATTTGTAAGGGAGATAGATTGATTTAGTAGATCTTCAATATAACTCAACATTTTCTTTTCAGAGAAGGATAACTCTTTGGGAGAGGTGGAAGTAGAGAAAAAACCAAAGGAGTGAGACGCAAGAGAGAGATTTACTTTTGGCACTTGATAAGAGTCAAATTATTGCATTTTTGTTATGATTTAAATGTTGATATTTGTGTGAAAATTACGTTTATTTGATTATTTAATCCACAAATGTCATTTCACGGGTATTTCGTGTTTAAAGTGCAATTTCAGGTAAAATCATAATTTTGGAGAAGTTTGGGACAAATTTCAATGAACCGGATTGAGTGCAAATAAAAAGAAAACAAAATTTCAAAATTTGGAATTTCGCCGCCGGCGAAAACCTTACGGCGAAAACGTTGAAAATCATGCAGGGAGCACGGATTTTGGCACAGCAATCTCGCCGCCGGCCAAATCAATCGCGCCGCCGGCCAAGTGAATCTCGCCGCCGGCCACAATAATCTAGCCGCCGGCGAGATTGAGTGAAACCAAAATCATAAGTTTTCCAGAACTCTCACCGCGGCGAGAACAATTTCGCCGTCGGCGAGTTTCGTCCGAAAACAGATTTTTTGGTTGTTTTGTTCCAAAATTGCCCCCCCAAACCCTAGATCTATATATATAATATGATGGAAAAAGAGGGGGACGACAGAGAGGGGAATTCACAGACATTTTTGGAGGAGAGAAAGAAATTTTGGAGAAACTTGAAGGATCTTCACCATTGATGCTACCAAGTCTTCATCTTCTAGAGTTTTTCATCTCTTCTCCTTAGTTTTTATATTCTGCAATTTATTCAGTTTTATTATTGATGGATTTAATTGAAATAATGGTTGTTCTTATTTCCGTTATGAACTAATTCGTTTTTGCTAAGGCTATGATGTAGTTAAATCAAGGAAATCTGATTTCTTTTGTTATTATTATATGAATTCATTGTTTTCAAGTTGAGTATCTATTTCCATGCTTAATGCTTTTAAATTTCTGATCAAGATTTAGATGATTTGTTGCATTATATTGAGACCGAGAGGAGATGTGTAATGAATGCTTCTTGTGATAAATACCGTATGTTGAATGCGAGTTTGACACCTAATGCATGATGTATGTGGTTATTCCAGAAATTCCATAAATCTTAATGTGCTTATTTGTGATTAAATCTTCATAGAAATATAGTTGATTTTCATAGATAAGTAATTCTAATATAACTTGAGAAAGAGTATTAGATAAGTTTGGGTTTTTCAACCATCACTTTTAGCTTTGATTCTCATATAACATGACTTGAAATTGGATTGAATTGATTTAGCGAAATCAAATGCCTTAGCGTTTTTAATCATTAGTGAACAACATTAAATTTTGTTATTTGCGTTTAGTTTTATGTTAATTTTCTTTTTAAACAATTTCAACAATTCAGTTTTCAAATAAAATTAGGGTTAGTCAATTTCGGTACTTAGTAACGCCATTCCTTGTGGGTTCGATATCCGTACTTTTGTACACTTTATTACTTGAACGATTCGTACACTTGCGAAAATAAGCATCAAGTTTTTGGCGCCGTTGCCGGGGAATGGTTTGATTTTATTAATATCGATACTACCTAATCTTAGTTTTAATTTGAAGTTAATTTGCTTTATCTTTCTTTCATTTTTAATTTTGTTTATTTTGCTGTTTTATTTTATAAATATAAAAAAAAGTAACTTTGTGTTGTTTTTGTTAGTTGATTTTATGGTTGTAGGATTTTTGTATGAGACGTACAAGAAGCCTTAACTTTATTCTATTTGATCCGGAGATTGATAGAACATATAGGCGTCTAAACCGAGAGAGAAGACGTTCAACTTCAGCTCCTAATAGACAAATAGCCATGGATCCACCATTTGTTGAGGGAGATGGAAATCGTAGAGCTTTGAGGGATTATGCTGCGCCTAATGTTGCTGGAACTATTTCGGGTATAAGGAGGCCAACTATTCAAGCCAATAACTTTGAGATAAAACCATCATTTATCCAAATGGTTCAATCAAATCAGTTTGGGGGAATGTCAAAGGATGATCCAAATGCACATATTGCTTACTTTCTGGAGGTGTGTGATCTTTATAAGATAAATGGTGTGTCCGAAGATGCTGTAAGATTGAGGGTTTTTCCTTTTTCACTTCGGGATAAAGCCAAGGAGTGGCTAAACTCATTACCACCGGGATCAATTACGACATGGAATGAATTGGTTCAGAAATTCTTGTCCAAGTTCTTTCCTCCTACTAAGACGGAAAAATTGAGGAATGAAATCACATCTTTTACACAATATGACCAAGAATCATTGTATGAAGCTTGGGAAAGATTCAAAGAAATGTTGAGGAAATGCCCACATCATGGTATACCAATTTGGCTACAAGTCTCTACATTTTATAATGGGTTGGTTTCAAACTATCGGGCAATGATTGATGCTGCAGCTGGAGGGTCTTTAATGGGAAAAACACCGGAGGATGCTCATGAGTTGTTAGAGGTTATGGCAGAAAACAACAATCAGTGGCATTCAGAGCGGGTAATTGCAAAAAGACCAGCAGTAGTGCATGAAATTGATTCAGTGAATGCTTTGTCGGCTCAAGTTGCTGTTCTTTCAAGAAAGATGGATTCTTTGTCATCCAAATTCGAATCCAAACCAACTACACAATGTGATTTATGTGGTGGAAATCATGCTAGCATCAAGTGCCAAGTTGGAAATCCATTTGCTTCACCAAATGCTGAGCAAGCAAATTATGTTTCAAATTTCCAAAAACCTCAACATAACCCATACTCGAACACCTACAATCCAGGTTGGAGAAATCATCCAAATTTGTCATAGGGGAATAACCAAGGGGGATTCAAACCGTCATCATCTTCCTACCAACCCCAGGAGAAAAAACAAACAAATTTGGAAGAAATTTTGGGAAAGTTCATTGAGGAGACAAGAGCAAATTTCAAAAATCAAGAGGCAATCAACAGGGACATCCAAAACCAACTGGGGCAGCTTTCAAAGCAGATTGCAGAAAGGTCTCAAGGATCACTACCTAGTGACACAATAAATCCCACAGAGCATGCAAAGGCTATCACATTGAGAAGTGGTAAAGAACTTGAATGGCAGAGGAAATCGGAGAAAAAGATGGAAGAATCTAAAGAAAATCCATCAAGATCCCAAGACATTCAACCTTCCTCATATGTGAAATATGAGCCTCCTATCCCATATCCTCAAAGATTGAATAAGAAAAAGCTTGATAATCAATTTGATAAATTTCTGGATATTTTTAAGAAATTTCATATTAACATTCCTTTTGCAAAGATGTTGGAACAAATGCCCAAGTATGCAAAATTCATGAAGGAAATTCTATCAAAGAAGAGGAAGCTGGGAGATTATGAAACTGTCATGCTAAATGAGGAGTGCAAGATGCTTCTTCAAAGAAAATCGCCACGTAAATTGAAAGACCCAGGGAGTTTTACTATACCTTGTACTATAGGAAGTTGCAATTTTGATAAAGTCCTATGTGATTTAGGAGCAAGCATAAATTTGATGCCACTTTCTGTTTTCAGGAAACTAGGCCTGGGAGAAGTGAAGCCCACTTCAATCTCTTTACAATTAGCGGATCGATCGGTGAAATATCCTCTAGGGGTAATTGAGGATGTTCAGCAACTGGAAGGAAAGCTCATTCTACGGGTGCAAGATGAACAAGTAACTTTTGATGTTTTTGAAGAAATAAAATTTCCAAGTGATGTACATTCTTGTTTTCAAATTAACACTCTTGACGGGTTAATCTCAGAAACTTTTGAGGAGAGAACTCCATTGCTCCCACTAGAAGCTTGCCTTGTGAAATCTGCAACAATTAAGGAGGAATATAAGGGGATGAGACAATGTTCCGAATTACTGGCAGCACCTAATGAATATTTGTGCAGTGATGAAAAATTTAAGGAGTTGGGAACAAATGAAACTCCAACCTTAGTGGTAAAGAATGGAGCCAACAAGATTGAGCTAAAGCCAATGCAATCCCATCTAAAAAAAATCTTACGTTCACTACCAGCAAGGGCAGTTTCACCGCCTACGGAAATGAGATCTCTCTTTCCTTTCTTACATTGAGGACAATGTAAGGTTTTGGTTGGGGGTGCGGTAAACGGTAAATCTTTTCTCCCCTTCATTTTTAGTAGTTTTATTTGTGTGTTTAGTTGTGTTTAATTTTGATTTTCCATTTATTTTTCTGCATTTTGATTTAATTTTTTTATTTCTTTATTGTCTTATTTTGATTTTGATTTTTTATTTTAATTTGCACGTTGATGATAATAATGTGATTGTGATAACAAGTAGCTGTTAGAAGACATTAAATTTTGCTTCGGTTTAAAGAGAATTTCAATTGTTGATTTTACCTAGTTGGCGACTCTTTTGGTATGTGGTGTGATTTGGTTGATTAGTCTAAATGCTTAGAGAAGTCTTATGTGCGAATTTTTCATGGATATTTTTGTGATCTCAACAAACTCTAGAACTCATTTGAAAACCTCTTGAGGCGAAATAATTTGGAATTGCACTATTTAGGATATGATGTAGGCCATTTTTGGATTGATTGTGCCATTTTAAGCCTACCTTGTTATCCTTATATCACTAGTAACCTCATTGAGCCTATTTAAATATATTGTTAGCCTTACTTTTCTTTCTTTTTGCCTTATATAACCTACCTTCTATTGAGCCAAAAATATATATATAATTCCTACCTTATTTGTTAAGAGCACTTAATTTTGAACACAAACTTTTCAAGAGGAATTGGAGAAATCTTCCACATATATTGGAAGAAATTGGTTGGGAGTTATGTCTTTTCAAGAGCAATTGGAGTAAGGATGCAAAAAAAAAAAAAAGAGAGAGAAATCCACATATATTGGAAGAAAGTGGTTGGCTTTTCAAGAGCAATTGAGAAAAAAAAATCTTCCATATATATGGGAAGAAAGTGGTTGGCTTTTCAAGAGGAATTGGAGTAAAAAAAAAAAGAAGAAGAAGAAGAAAGCCTTCACATTTTAATAAATAAAAGAGTGTTAGTGATGGATGTACTAAGGAGAAAGATTGAGGAAGAATTTTGTTTATCTTTGGAAAAATGGGTTATGATCGGAAGAAACAATTTGGTTTAATGGTGTTACTCTTTTACTTAATTGGTTGTGTTTAATCTAATAAGTGCCCTTATTTGTATTTTGACACTTCCCGTTCTTTCTTAACCAAATACCTAAGCCTAACATTACAAGCCTCGTAAAGTCCTATTGATCCGAAGTGGTGTATTTTTCTTCATTAGTGGAGAGAGGTTTGAAAAGTGAGCCTATGGAGTTTGAGATTTCACCTTTTTGTTTGTGGATGTTGTGCATAATATTATCTGGGCATTATGGCTATTGGTTTGTGGTTTGATGGATGTTTAAGAGTCAATAACAAAAGTGAAATTGGTATTTGAGATTTCTTAAAGCTTAGGTGACATTTAACTATTCTATATGTTGGGTGTTATTTACAATTTTTGAGACATTTGTGCAAGTTATTTGTTATGTGATTTTATTGTTTTAAGTTAGGATAGTTATAGGTAAGATGTTTGTGGGTATCATCACTGGAAGCCCTCACGAGACTACAACTCGTCCTACTAGGGCCACCTAGGGGTTTAAAGGCTTATTGCATACGCTTAATGTAATGTTGTAAATAGAATAAATTTCCTTTGAATTTTTCTTTTAATGTCTCCTTTGAAATTATTCATAGATCGCTTTTCTTGCTAGAGACTAGCAAGAAGCTGGTTGGGGGTTGTTGATAAGAGTCAAATTATTGCATTTTTGTTATGATTTAAATGTTGATATTTGTGTGAAAATTGCGTTTATTTGATTATTTAATCCACAAATGTCATTTCACGGGTATTTCGTGTTTAAAGTGCAATTTCAGGTAAAATCATAATTTTGGAGAAGTTTGGGACAAATTTCAATGAACCGGATTGAGTGCAAATAAAAAGAAAACAAAATTTCAAAATTTGGAATTTCGTCGCCGGCGAAAACCTTACGGCGAAAACGTTGAATCATGCAGGGAGCACGGATTTTGGCACAGCAATCTCGCCGCCAGCCAAGTAAATATCGTCGCCAGCTAAATCAATCTCGCCACCGGCCAAATCAATCACGCCGCCGGCCAAGTGAATCTCGCCGCCGGCCACAATAATCTAGCCGCCGGCGAGATTGAGCGGAACCAAAATCATAAGTTTTCTAGAAATCTCGCCGCGGCGAGAACAATTTCGCCGCCGGCGAGTTTCGTCCGAAAATAGATTTTTTGGCTGTTTTGTTCCAAAATTGCCCCCCCAAACCCTAGATCTATATATATAATATGATGGAAAAAGAGGGGGACGGCAGAGAGGGGAATTCACAGACATTTTTGGAGGAGAGAAAGAAATTTTGGAGAAACTTGAAGGATCTTCACCATTGATGCTACCAAGTCTTCATCTTCTAGAGTTTTTCATCTCTTCTCCTTAGTTTTTATATTCTGCAATTTATTCAGTTTTATTATTGATGGATTTAATTGAAATAATGGTTGTTCTTATTTCCATTATGAACTAATTCGTTTTTGCTAAGGCTATGATGTAGTTAAATCAAGGAAATCTGATTTCTTTTGTTATTGTTATATGAATTCATTGTTTTCAAGTTGAGTATCTATTTCCATGCTTAATGCTTTTAAATTTCTGATCAAGATTTAGATGATTTGTTGCATTATATTGAGACCGAGAGGAGATGTGTAATGAATGCTTCTTGTGATAAATACCGTATGTTGAATGCGAGTGTGAGAACTAATGGATGATGTATGTGGTTATTCTAGAAATTCCATAAATCTTAATGTGCTTATTTGTGATTAAATCTTCATAGAAATATAGTTGGTTTTCATAGATAAGTAATTATAATATAACTTGAGAAAGAGTATTAGATAAGTTTGGGTTTTTCAACCATCACTTTTAGCTTTGATTCTCATATAACATGACTTGAAATCGGATTGAATTGATTTAGCGAAATCAAATGCCTTAGCGTTTTTAATCATTAGTGAACAACATTAAATTTTGTTATTTGCGTTTAGTTTTATCTTAATTTTCTTTTTAAACAATTTCAACAATTCAGTTTTCAAATAAAATTAGGGTTAGTCAATTTTGGTACTTAGTAACGCCATTCCTTGTAGGTTCGATATCCGTACTTTTGTACACTTTATTACTTGAACGATTCGTACACTTGCGAAAATAAGCATCAGCACTTACAACATCTTAAGTGAAGCCAGCAACAAGATCTATAGAGGAGTGAGTAGGATCATAAATAGAAACAATAATGGAGGAAGATGGAGTTGCTTGAGAATCATTAACTTTCAAAAACTTGTCAAAAATAAGTATTTCTAAGAGACAAGTTTTGAATGATATCTTAGTATTCTTTAATTTTTCTTTTAGCATCACACTACTGTAAAGAGAGAGACTAAGCTATTTCAGTTTTATACAACATGCTATATTCAAGATGCTTGACTTTATGAGTATCAACATCAACTCCAACTTGAAGATCATCAAGATCAGCTTCACAATCACCCAAAAAAGACTCCAAAAAAGCCTTTTCATCTTCTAGAATATTAATATCATTCTTCAATTGAGTAATAATCTCAAGCTTATTCGAAGAGGAATTAAGGGTACCTTGAAATTTGAGACCTTTTAATTTTTTGTTTTGAATAGACTTCTCGAGATCATTGGTACAAGAATGGCATTTCTCGTTATCACAAAAGAGAATTTGGAATGACTTGATATGATTATCTAATCTCATCTTTAAGTTTCCCACTTCTCTCTCACCTTCCAAAATGAGGTTCAACAACTAACTAGAGAGGTCCAAATGTTATTTATCGTTTTCTTTTAAACTATTGTTGATCTTGATCATGTTTTTCTTCAAATTTAGATTCTCATACACTAGTTAATCCTAACATACTTGAAGAGAAAGGTCATCATTGTCAATAGAATCTATCTTAGAGGAAATAATCTTAGAATCAGAAGCCATAAATGCTAATCACTTAGAAGCACAAATCCCCTTACTCTCTAAAAAAGCGACATCTATTTGGGAGGAACACTTATCATACTTTTTTCTCAAGAAATCCTAGGCTTTTTTAAAACAATTAAATTTTGAAAGAAGATCTAAGTCACCGGTAGTTATAGCTCTAAAAATGATATACAACCCTTGATAGTTAAGATCATTGATGCACAAATTTTGTATTTATAAAAGCCAACAAGTACACGAATCATTTATAATAAGCGACAAGTATACTTCCAAGGTCCGTCTCTTAAGGAATCGTGGTGATTTTAAAAATTAAAATTATTTTCTAATATAGTTAAGAAGAACAATTCTTAAGTACCCTAACAATCATCGATAAGAAGAATAGAACTATAAATTCTAAATTACTTTATACCTAAAAAAGCAAATAAATGAAAGCAAGTAAAAGAAAGCAAGTAAATGAAATCAAGTAAAAGAAAGTAAGTAAATGAAAGCAAGTAAATTAAAGCAGGTATACGAAACTGTAGTAAAACCTAAGATGATGGATGAATATGGGATTTTAGTGAGCATAACCCTTCATGAAAAAAAAAATGAATTAAATTATTCAAATAGGAAGTTATATTTATAGATTTTTTTTATATAAGAGAACTCCCACGGTCATGGTAAGTCCACACAATTCTCAATTAATCAATGACTTCTTGGGTCAGATTTGAAATTGATTAATTAATAAAATGAGAAAAATATATAAACAAAGGTTCTCAATCAATTAATAATATCCTTGGTCGAACATGAAATTAATAAATTTGTAAACCTAAGATAGATATATTATTTAATTATAAATCAAGATTTTATGTGTAATTAATTTATTAAAGATATTTTTAACCATATAAATTATTTCCATTCAATCAGTAACCTTTTTAGTTGGACTTGAAATTGATAAATTAAATTAAATTACTCATTTATTTATGGACAATTAAATACAAATAATGTATCTAATGCTTAATTTTAAAATATTTTTTTGAATTATAAATAAATATTTGATCCATCATTAATTTATAATTAAAGATTTTAAGAACATGAAAAATAAATAAATAAAAATCTTAATTATTCAAATCATAATATTGTTCTTCCAATCATTGAAGGCAGAAACTAAAATCTTATATTACAGAATTATTTAGTCATAGTGAAATAAACAAAAGTTAATTCAATTATGAAAGATATTAGATTAAAAAGGGAAATAAAATATATAACAATAAAATTATCCCCTCTTGATAAAAATGATTCTAGATCTTAAAATGGGCTACCTTCTTCAAATCCTTAGATCTTCTTTGCAATTAAAAGTTTTTCTCTTTGTATCTATATATAATGGTAGAACAACTTTTGGAATTAGATCTAAACAAAACTAAAACTACTACTGACCTAAATTATCAAATGAAAAGTTGATGACCTAAATGAATGTAAGGTAATATTTATAAGAAAAGTACTAAAAAGAGCTTCAGAATTAAAAATTATCATCACGCACCATGGCATGCAAATTTCCCTATCATGACACAAAGCTCAATCACAATTTCACAATCCTACTTGAGAGGACCACACCATGGTACAAAAAGTACAATGTGCCCAACAAGCCTTTCCAAGGGGTGTCCTCTACTGAACACATAGTTCTCATCGCAACACATAATGCTTGTCTTGAAATTTGGTTGTGCCATTTACACATTAATGGTTGGTTCTTAATGTAAGGCTTGCATACCTTCATTGTTTTAGCTCTTATGGTACTATTTGAATACTCCAAGTTTTGTGTATCCATATATTGACATGTTTATCTTTCTTGGCTAAAAATGCCTAAAATACAACAAAACATACCCAAGATTCCAAACAAATAGATTTGCATAAATAATCAAATAAAATGCTACAATCAAATGTATTCACTTCATTTAAGCATAGTAAAATAATGGAATATGAGTGTTTTTCAAGTAGTTATCACAACTCTGACCAACTTCTTACTAGTATCTAACAAGTCAAGTGATATAAAAACCAAAAAGAAAACATAAATAAACAAAACTATACTAACCTAAATCATTTTTGAAGATTTATACAGTTGTATTTATCATATATAGCAAGCCAATTCATGATAAAACAATTTCTTAAAAAATGAAAATGAATACTAAATGCTAAAGTAGAGAACAAAGTTTCCTCCCCTACACTTGAGTTGCACATTATCCCCAATGTGCACATATGAATAGAAACTGTGAAAGGAAAGAAAACTCCTTTAGCCTTGATACATCACATTTTGTCACCAAAATTGTCTAATTTTATAATGCCAATGCCCATCATCATTATTCACTTGCAAAAAAATAAATATGAGTTTAATGTTAGATAGCCTCCCAATAATTGTCCCACTTAACTCCTTTGCTAGACGGTCATATAGACTTCTATGGTGCATCAATCAAGTTCATCACTATTGTTTCGATTGGTAGTTGGTCTACATGATAGTTTATCAGTGCTTAAAAATCATTAAATGTAACATAATTTTGTCCACTTTAAATGTAAAGATAGATTTGTATTTGAATCATTTTATCATCATTTTAGCACATCAATATTTTTAGAATGACTGGTATATTTTATTATTTTTTAGGTATATTTGGCGTTAAAATGATTCAACTAATAAATACTTGAACACTCATAACTAAAAGCACTCCACCACAAACATGAACAATAAAATGATAACATATGTAAGCCTTACATATATTCCAACCAAATGTAAAGATGAAATACAAAAGAGGTTCTTAAAGCTTAAATCATTGTGGGCCATAATGAAGTTTAATATGTGCCACAGTGCAAGTGCTTGGGTCAAGAATCAAATGCGTGCTAAATCAATCTGTGCCATTGCACAAGAAAAATGCATGCCACGACATGTGACCTTCTGATCCACATTTTTCTCTCTTTTGCATCATTTTCATTCCTTCACCCCTTCATAATTAATGATTCCTTCCCATCACTCTCATCTATTTCTTAGTTTCTTAGTTTTTATAATTTTTCTTTAAGTTTTTCTCTCAATTTGAGAGTTGAACAAGTTTAGTTTATATAGTAAATCTTTCAATTCAATAAGCATTATTGGAGAATCTATTTAGAGGTATTTTAGATAACATATTTGTACTAAAATTCTATATTTGAAAAGAAATACTTGAGGTATAAATTTTTAATGTATTCTTCCATTTTTAGATTAATATTAGATGTTTTTTTGAATGCTATGTTTAATTTACTAATATTTTATCAAATTAAATACGTTTGGCTAAAAATACTATGAGATATTAGTAATATTGTTATACTTATGAAATATTAAAGTAGGTAAACATTTTTTAAAATGAATTAATTTTATTTTTTATTTTAGAATTCTACAAAGTTTATTATAGAAAAAAATAGTAATTACATAATTTTCATAGTAAACTTAAAATATAAAAGTTAGACTTAAGATATGATTATCTAAATCTAATTTATAGTAATACTCTTTTATGTTAAATGTGATTATCTAGATCTGATTTAGAGTCATGCTCTATTTCAAAGATTTTTATAAGAATTACTATTTGAAAATATATCAATGACATAATATTTGTAGTAGTTTTAAAATTTGAAAGTTAGTTCCCAACTATTTAAATTTTTAAATCCAACTTTGATACCTTGAATGAAGTTTAAATTGTTAGAACCAACCGAAGGCAAAAATTAAATGATTTGTTAATATCTTATAAAAGAATCATAATTTAATTAAAATTAACTAATAGACCCAACCAAATGCGTTAAGTGATTTTAATTATTGAAAAATAGTAGTCCCGATCAAATATGTTATTTGTATATATAAGAGAGAATCAATAATCTTAATTTATATCTTTAATAATTTAATTAATATTGAGCAAGAAAAATTCACTAATTAACTTACCCATAAATTTTCATTGAGTGTTAAATGTTATTTTCCTAATATTTATTGAATCTATCTTTAAATTTATGTTATTAATTTAGTTATTTTTGAAACCCAAACTTTGAGATATAATATTTAGGTTTAATTTTTGTTTTTAAGAATTTCGTTGAATTATTTAAAAACTACATAGTTTCTCTTTATACCGATCTTAGAAGTATACTGATAATTTCTTGCAAAATGATTTGTGTGCATATGAGCTATTTTACAAATACAAAACTCAAGAATAAAGTTTTTGACACCATTGGTAGGGAGTAGCTTTTCTAAATTTTTATTATAAAAAATGTTTTAAAAACAACTATTTTGTAAATGTCATGATTTTTATTTTATTTAAAAATTGAAAAATCAAAACTTAATATCTGATTTATTAGATGACCAAAAAAATAAATCTAAAAATTAATGTCTTAGTTATTAAGTCAACTATAGATATTAAAAAAATAAAAAAAAATTATTTTTCATCAATTGACTAAGATATTAAAAAAAGGTAAACAAATTAAAATGTTCAAACAATTGAAAATTTTAAGATTTTATATAAAACAAACTGAGATCCTTAAACATTAGAAAAATTTAAATTCTTAAAAAATAGTAATTATTATTATTATTATTATTTTAATTTTAAATAAGTATTTTTTAATCAACTTAGTTATTAATTAATTTATTAATTTAATATCTTTTTGAAATTTTATTTTTAGTTTTTTTGTTTACTAACTTTCATTTTTATTTCAAATTTATTTTATTGATTTACTAACTTTAACTTCTTTTTTTGTTATTTGTTTGTGTTTAGTAATTTTTATTTCTTGTTTTTTCTTTTCTTTTATTATTTTTTTTTCTTTTTCTTTTTATTTTTATTTTTATTTTCATTTTTATTTGTCTTTATTTTTTATTTTATTTTTGTTATTTATTTAGTATTAAAAAAATCTAAGTTACAACAGAGTTTTTGTGCTCAACATGGACCTCTTGGGATACAATTAGGTTAAAGGAAAACATATATGCAATTGGGTCCCTATTTGACTGCATTGTTTTCTATTTTTGTTACGATGAATTTTTAAACTAAAAAATTCCATAATAGGCATTTCAATTCAAATCCATATAAGTTTTCCCTTCTTCTTCTTCAAACCACATTTTTTTCTCACATCAAATACTATTTGGTTTGAAAAGAACTGGATAATATGAAGAAGTGAGCTTTGATCTTTGTTTTGGCTTTAATTTTTATGTACTTTCATTTTATTTTATGTTATTATAATTTGTTTTGTTTTATTACTTGTTTATGTGAACTTTTTTATTTTGAAACTATTTGTTGAGATATATGAGAGGTACATAGCGTTCTGTCTGTGTGGGTAAAATGTTAAGATGATGGATACACTTGACTTTTCACATCAATACTTGATCACGTAAAATAATTGAGTAATTTTTCTACTCTTTGTCTTTATCTTTTAATTTATAGTTGTTACATTGAGGGTAATGTAGATTATAGGTTGACCAACTTTTCAACATTTGTTTACATTTACACTTATTTTCATCTACTTTTATTTTTTTATTGTTTAGAAATTTTAAGTTTAATTTTAAAATTTTTCTTGCAAAATTATTATTTTATTTAGTTAATTTTAAGCTAATTATCAAGTCTTTATACTGTTAGATTAAATTCTTAAACATGTCATGGACTAATGTAATAACTAGTTAGTTTTTGTCATAATTTGTATTCTATGATAAAATATGAAAATTGCAATAAATCTAAAATTTGTGTTTAAAAATTAAATAATAGAAACAATTTTGTAAGAATATTTTGAGTCTTTATCTTTTTATTTTAAGTAATAATATTTTTTCTGCTCCTTTAAACAACTTCCTTTCAATTCAAAGTGTTTAGGTGATCTCTATAGGTTTTTGCATTAAATGATAGAATTTTTACATATGATAAAGTGTCATATATTTATTATATATATTAATTAAATTTAATGACTTAACTAGAAATTAAAAGTATAGTATTATTCATTCATGCATGACTTCATATATATATATATATGGTTTAGCTGAGCCAATACAGAAAAAGAATGCCAAAATTACTCACTTACCAAAATCATACAAAATATGTACAAGCTAGCAAGGAAAGCATAAAACTAAAAACAAAAAACAAAATAAATTAAACTATCCTAAATCACTTCATTAGATTGACACGATTGTATTTAGCATATAAAACAAATATTTAAACCCCTAGGTTGCTCTAATAGATGAGTTTAAGTTTCATGAGGGCTTTTAGTGATGATACCCACAAACATCAAACTAAATACAAAAATTAAAATTAAAAAAAATAAAACAACAAACACATAACAAAACAAAAACTAAATTAAAAAATTAAAAGTCAACGAAAAATAAGAAAATGTAAATATTAATACCAAAATTATCATGCTTTTATATTTTTTAAGCTTACAATTAAAATCAAGAACATAAGTTAAAATAATATCTTAAACATTCATAGTTCATATAAAAAATAAATCAATATTGATTTACCCAATTTTAGTGTTTGAAATCATAATTTGCTTTGATTTTAATCTTCATTAGTCATACTCTCAATATTATATTGATTCTATTAGTTCAAGCACTCAATCAAAATTATATGCGAATAGAGTTTATGTAAAGAAATGAATTGATAGGTTCACATATGTTTAAAGAAGAAAATGTTCAAAATAGTGCATAATATTTGATCTCATGAAAGGAATCAAATGTCATTTTCATACATCAATTAAAATCAATAAACAAAAATTTCAAGTATATGCCTTTAGAGATGAATTAAAATGCAATCACTTCAAGGGGATTTAATTTCCTATTTTTCTTTTGTAAAGTCATTCTCACAACTTTGAAGTTTTCTTGGATTATAGTATTTAGTTTATACTATTTATTTTTTATGTATACTCTCCTTTTTATAATATTATTTTTCTTTTTTTAGAGAGTTAACAAAAGTACATATTGTACATGTTTTTATGATTTTGTGAGTGGTTAATTTGGCTCTTTTTCTATTGGCTTTGGAGAATACCATATATATCTCTTTTTTTGGAAGTCATACATGAACGAAGAAGATATAGACTATCAAATTCTACTTAAGTCATTCAATTTAAGTAATAAAAATAAACATATGATACTTTATGAGATGTAAAAATCCAAACATTCAATGCAAAACTTATATAGATCATCTAGCAATTTGAATAATAAGAAGTGCTTAAAAGAGTAGAAAATTATTACTCATAATGGAAAGATAAAAGCTCAAACAATTCTCCCAAGGTATTTTCCACTATTTGATTCCTAAAAACGAATTTGTGTTTATCTTAATTTCAATATTTTATCATGAAACACAAATTATGATAAAAATAAACAAACTAATTATCACATTAATCTATGATATGTTTGTAATATTAATCTAATAGTTCAAAAAGACTCAATCATTTGCTTAAACTTAGGTAAAAGCATGATAATTTTACAACAAAAATTTTAAAATTGAATCTAAAATAAAAGAAATTAAATGAAATCAAAAAATAAAATAAAATAAAATGTATTGTAAACATATTTTTAATAAAAAAAATTAAAATTTGCTCAAATTTTTGTAATCTAACTAATGTAACTTTTTCACCCCTAACCTTGAATATAAAATAATCTTTGTTTAATTATTATTTAAAGATATTAACCTAAATAACTTTGTACAAGTATATCTACATAACTAAAATCCCAATATCATATTCAATAAGACAAGCTCAATTTAATAAATGAACAATATTTTAAATATAACATTTAGATGAGTACATAAAATTAATATTGTAATTGTATTCTTACATATAACTTCTACAACAATCTTTTGTCTAAACAATCTCCTTATTACTACCACTTATTTGTGATAACTTAATCTAAATTCTTTATGAACTAAACATAAAAATTTGTAACCCTCAAAAACTTGAGAGAAACTAAAAGAAAAAACACTACAAAACTATAAGAAAGGTGCTAATTATTCAACTGAGGTGAGGAATGAGAGATGATTATACAAGGGGTAAGGGCACCTATTTATAGGTGAGGGCACACACTAAAATGAGAGATAATTATGGATCTTAAGTGAGAAATTATCGAGTAGTGTAGTACACTTGTATCTCCACTACAACATACATTGATTCAATATGCATTTAAATTACGATCCAACTGTCTCATGCCATGTCACACATTAATCACCATTGTGGCCTACATTAAACTATGTGTCTCCATATTTCTTTGTATTTCAACCCCCTTGAATTTGGTTAATACATATGTAACACTTACATATGTTATCCTCTTATTTTTCTTGGTTGTAATTGTCTAATTTTAGGTATAATTCTTCAAATATTTATTAATTGAATCATTTTTTAAGCCAAAAGAATAATAAAATTATAAATATACAAATCTATTTTTGACTCTAAAGTAAATTTAAATCTAGTGTTTTTCAAGTACTCATCAAGGACTTGAGACGTATTGTGGGAAATTAACTTCTCATTCTCATGTGAGAGTAAATGTTAGATCACTTCCTCTTCTCCTCTTTATGATGTTCTTTGGTGTTAGAGACCTCATTTCACTCACACTCTCTATCTTCTTGAGGTATAGCTACCATGATTCATATAAGCATGTCTAAGTTGGGCATGTCATGCACTTGAGGCATAACCTACCTAAGAAAGCTTGTTCTTCTTTCCTCTCTTTTCATGTAGTTTTATTTGTATTTGTTTCTTTGTGTTTTGTTATGTTTAAAAATTATAGAAATTTTATTATCACTTTATTTTATTAAAAAAATGTCTTTTTTTCACTCTCTTTCTCTCTTTTTAATTGCTATTCACAATGTTATTGCTGAACCTTGCCACCCCCATGCCTTGGTACTCACTAATTTCGAGTTTTACACACCGGTTGTAGGCTCCCCAAGCACCCACGTAAGGTGAGGATGAGGGATAGATGAGCTCATATTGTTTTCTTTTTAAACCCATTTAATTCCATTTCTTCAAACCATACAATTTCTAAAGAAATTCCCACCTTTTGAACACTTTATTACACTATAAACACTTACCTTCTTTTTTCCTATCTTTCTAACACTTCAATCATCCCAAGAGAACTAGAAGAGCCCAAAACAATAATGATGATCAAGAACAAAATCCCAACAATACTAGTCATCCTCACTATATGGCTCTAATTCTTTGTGATCGTTTTATGCATATTTGCTCATTCAAGAGAGGTTTGCTTACTTTGTGTTCCATTAATTACAGGTATGATCCTACCTTTATTCAAGATTTTTATTGTACTATCACTCTCTATCATTCTACTTGGTTTGCTACCACCTTTCATTTGAGAGATCATAGGGTTACTTTTTGTCGAAATGATGTCATTACGATATTGTCTCTTTTGGATGTATAAAATCATTTCTTTCCTATCATTCCTTTGAGTTTAAAAACTTGTCTCTTTATATCTTCCTTTCAAGTTTTCAAATATTATTTTCTTGTGATCTCATTGAAAAGGAGAACGTACTAGTAGGCCTCAAACATTGTTATTATGGATATCCACTTACATTGAGTGAGTGATATCTCCCCTGGTCAGCATCTTAGTGATATTGTGTGCACTATCGTGCATGCTTGTACTCACTAAACTTCAATGACAACCTCTTGTAGTCATTTTATTTTTTCTATTTCTATACTTTCCTCTCTTCATTATCTTTCATTGATTACTCAATGGGGTGATCTCTTATTAACTAATGTGGTTGGTACGGTTAGAGGGAAAAGCACAATTCATATTTATCACTTTTCCTCTAATCGTTCTTCTATCTCTTGATGCTTTACTCCTTCTCCCTCTTCCTCTCAAAGTATATCTTAGTATGCTCATTGTCCTTTTACTCTTATTTGTCCATAATCTTCTTTTTGAGATTTCTTCTTTTGAGATCTCCCACCATCAAGATTGTTTCTCCTCTTAGTATATTGTTTCCATGTTTAGGAAGTTTATTGCTTCATAGTAGGCTCAAAATATATATGAACAATTCCTTGCTAGCCTTGGTGGGTGTGTTTTATGGTCTAACCTTTAACATCCCAACTATGGCTCTCCTTGCTCTTCTAGATCAGACCCTTCCATTAGACCTTTTGTTGAAAGATCTCATATTACCTTTCCTTAGTTTGCCACCAGCTTCCTAAGTCACCTCTTTTGAAACATTCGTAGGAAAAAGTCCTCAGGTTCTTTTAACTAGTTTCTTCAAATCTTCCTCTATGCTATGTCACTTTTCTATTGTACTTTTCTTTTTTCCTTTAATTAAAATTGTCAATTGTACTACCAAAAATTTTTTTTAATAAAACAAATTATGTTGGTGTTTTCATCACTTTATTTTGTTGTTTATGATTGTTGTGTGGTGTGTTCTCTTGTTGTTATTACTTTAATCTACTCTATTTATTGCATGAGTGTTAGAATTATTGTATCATTGTATGCATTTTCTCCCTCATATAAGGGTTTTCCTTTGACTTTCTATGTCAAATATTAGGAGAAGTTTGTTTGCATAACTCATCATTTGTTGCTTTGTTGTGCGCTACATTGGTTATGAGTGTAAGGTACATTGCACTTTTGTTCCATAACTTACATACACGTATGGGGAATGTAGTATGAAATCATGGGGATTTATATGAACCTATGTCTATCTATTGTATTTTTTATTGTGTTTAGCCTATCAGTGTGTACCAGTGTGGGGGTAACATTATATTTCTTTTGGTTAGACTAAACATAGGTCAACATGATGCATTCATAAGTATGTTTTATTTCATGTTTGCAAGTTACAGGTGAAGATGGAGTTCAAACATGCAGCATTGATGTGTTGGTTCATGATGATGGTTAGAGTGTAACCAGACGAATGCATTTGGTGTATGTGTGTCTAGGGGTGTTTGGATTGTACATCACTTTTGTTCATGGGAAAAAATTCTTTAAGCCATCTTGTATGATTGTATCATGTTGAGATAAGAGTTTGTTCAGTTATACAGTGTTCTTCATGGAAAGCAAAATGGGGAGATTTTATGTCCTGTAAGTCGTTGACTCTTTGTTGGCATTCCTGTGAGAAAATATGAAGTCTGTTTTGTTTACTTATTGTTTTATCATCCTCTATGTAAGGTTAGTTACCAATGTTAGTATGCATGCTATATTGCATTTAGTATTTTATTTTTTATTTTTTTTTTGTGTGTATTTGTGGAAAATTACTTGGAAAGTTTTTGAAGCAAAAAGGAAAAACATTTGTGTGTTTGTTGGGTATGGCATGACCCCCTCGCCACCATTGTTGGTGATTGTGTAATAGCTAATACCTTGTCATATAATGACTATTATCTATGCCACCATGGGCAGTATTACTCACCACCCTAGGTAGCTAGGAGGAAGGCAATGTGACCAATGGGCTACTCAGATTGCTCAAATTTTCTATAATACCCCTTGTTTTAATAGTTTGAGTAATTAAAAAATGTGGGAAAACTCTGATGATTTTGAAACTTCTGATTTTTGTGAAATTGTTTTATGATTCTAGATTGCTAATAGCTTGAGTGTGGTTTTAGTCTTATTGCTTCGTGAGAGTTTTTAGCAAATACTATTTTATCAGGCTTGGGTTACTTAAAAAGTAAATTAGCACCCAAGACAAATTTCTTTTAGATTCCAATGCTTAGATATTCCTACCCTTAGGATTCATACATATTGATCATTGGAAATTGGCCATACCACCAAGTAGTAGTAGTATTCAAGAGGAGAATTGGATCTAGGTTAGATGAGAGTAGCTACGGAGGTAGCTAGTGAGGGTAGCATAAGAGTAGTGAAAATAGGTTTCTTGAATGATAAAGGTATTAGAGGTATATTTCTATTGAGTTGTAAATGTTTTATACTATTAGTGGATTGTTTACTGTTGAGTAATTGCAATAATAAACCTAAGGATTCTATCAAATATGCAGAGGTCTATGTGAGATTATCTCGTTATATTGACATGTTTCCATGCCTATTATTTTGGTTATTATAAGCACAATTATATCCAAGTATGTACCAACATATGAAGATTCTTTTGTAATTGGAAAACACTTCTTTCCTTATCATATTTTGTTTATTTTAGTGTGTTATTATCTTGCTTTCACTTAGGTTGTCTTCCTACTTAGGTTAAATTAAATTGACTATTATTCTATTTGTTTTATTTCTATATCTATTATTTTTGCTTTACTTATTTACTTTTTCTATGTGGGAGTTGGGAGTTTGTCTTCCAAATTTATTGACTCCTTACCTTGGTTGTTTACCAGGTTATGGACTTTCTCATATTGAATGCGTTAAGATTCCAAAAAGTGATAACTACACTACATAATATTATAACAATCATTTAACGTTTAATGTATGCATTAAATCTTATGACATCAACTAGTGATCATATACTAACACATATTCTTATGATAAACTAGTTGATCACCTTAATTCATAATATGCATAGTCATGGAATTTAAGCATAGAATTGAACACATTAAGAATCAAAAATTGAATTAAAATTATTCATAATATTAAATTAATTAAACCATGGTCTAGAGCTTAGAATTTCCTATGATCACATTATTAGTTTGGCTAGACATGGATTCTAAAAGGATCAACATTATAATCATGGAAAACTTAATAAATATAGAGTAAGAAAAGCTTATGAAAATCTCCAATGATCTTTTCAAAATCTCCTCCAAAAGTTGCCCTAGGTATACTATTTGATCCTTCTTGTTCTTTATTGAAATTGTTATGTTTTGAAGACCCATTAAGTTGTTTAAATAGTTTATTTTTGAGTCTAATTTATGTTAGATTAAAATTTGCTTAATCCAATGGTTATGATTAAAAGTTGGAGTTGAAAATTACCATATTTAGGTGCTGACTAGATTGCTTGATCAATTGAGACCTTTTTTGGATCTATAAAAACTTGCTTTCCATTCTTGCCCTAGCTCGTTGTTCAACCGAGTGTTCTATTTTTACTCTAAATACACATTTGTGGCTATATTTGCTTACTTTATCCCTAAACTTCTATATGACATGGAATAAACACATAAAATTCATAGGGAACAATAATTCATTGTAAATATATAGGAATTGATGCAAAAATATATGTAAAAAATGGTCTGATCGTATAATTTTTTCAATGTATGGAACTCTCAGTTGGTATCAGAGTGGGTTATCCTTGTTTAGGCTTAACTACCTATGAGCTTGATTCTAGAGCTTTATCAACACAAACACACGTCTTTGTATGTTAATTCCCTTTGTCTCAAATGGAGTGAGCTATTTTTGTTAGAATGTTGTCTATTTCCATGAAGGTGTTTTGATTGCATCATTCCTAATTTCATGTTCATACATGATTACTTTGTGCATCTCTCAAGTTTGAATTCTCATGTGTTCCCATGTATACCACTGGGGTAAGGAGATACAAATTCCTAAAGAACTCAATCCTAACTCGCAAGGAATAGAATAGTATAACACTTATACAATTTACACATCAGAAGCATAAACTGTATAATATCAAAAGTAGAAAACTTTAATAACATATATTATATGTCAAAAAGAAAGCAGGTGAACAACAAATGCTTCCTAATCAAAGTTTAAGCTAATAGTATATAGAAATATACACACCATAAACTTGGATTGCACTAACACAATATCAGATCATGTATAATAATCAATATAACAAGGTAAACCCATATAGATACTGTAGCTATATGGTGACATACTCGGGTAGCTTGTGGTAACCATTCAACAATAAATAATTCACTAAACAGCAAAATAGGTTACAACACTAATAGAGAGTAAAACCACTATTAACTTTATCAATAAGAACCTCCATCCAAACCGCTAACTACTGCTATTCACTTGCTCCTTTTGGAACCTTTTGGTTCAATTCTCAAATCTATCTATCCTCCATAGCCACCACCAAGCAATGTATTATGATTGTTAATCAATGATTAGTAACCGGAAGTGTATCAACTCATACTCTTAAGGGACACACAGTCCACCACTACAATCAAATCATGTACGGGAGACACACAGTAAAACCACATAAGCACACAACCTAAAATTTGATTACAATAGATAGAAATCTCAAAGTGAATTTTGGGGGACTTTTGGTTCTAAAATAAGGGGTTAAAGAAGAAAGAAATGAGTGGGATATTTATAAGGCTTGGTTTTTCCACCTCATCGGCCACCTCGCCAACAATATCACCAAGGGTGATGGAAAGGGTGGTGGCAAGCTTGGTTGGAGAGGTGTAAAAAAGTTACATTTTTTGTTTCCAAAAATGTTGAGTACTATCCATAAATACACATAACCGAAACATGCCAAAAACCACAAGTAAAAACATCGACCAAAATTTTACCTAGCATGCGCACTACGAAAACCAACCCTATGGTATGTGCAAATATGCTTGCATAAAAAGTGTACCTAACTATGTGCATGTGTGAATTACTAATCCACAAACAAACCTTACATAGAGGAAGATAAAATCACTAAGTAAAATAACAGACACCTTGTTTTATACGTAGAAAGCCAATATACAGACATAAGTACAATGAGGCTTACATTATTCCCCTTTCACTTTCCAAGTCAAGACACTGTACAACTAGATATATAAATTTATTAAGTGTAAGACGATCATAAAGATGTCCTAAAGTTATTTGTTCCCATGAATAGCACAACAACACACACCAAAACCCAAAAGGCACACCTATACCCATTGCATCCATCTTGTGTGCTAAATCCATCTTCATTTATCAACTCAATCATTCCGTCACTTTGAAGCACAAGAGTCTCATTAGTACTACATATATCATATCTAAAGCTAAAAAACTTTACTCTACGTGTATAATCTGCACACATAAAACAAACACATAACTCGTGAATATATCATGTAGAAACAATGTATACCATCGTGTTACCCCAACACGTGTACACACCAATAATCACATACACAAGTAAACAGGCACAAATCTCCTAGACTTCATGCAACACTCGCAATGAATGCATGCAAACCAAACAACAATATGTAGTGTAATCCTATACTCATAGCCCATACAACACACACCATGGCAATAAACACATAGTTGTGCACAAAAACTTTTCCCCCTTTTTAAGACTCATAGTCAAAGGTAAACCCCTATATGAGAGAGAGAAGGCATACAAATATGTTATAATCTTATCACTAATTCATAAATTGATATAAGATTAAATCAAACACAACAAGATGCATTACATGTAGTCATTTAAAAAAGATAGAAGATAACATGTAGACAAGCAAAACACAAAATCACTCAACAATCAACAAACTAAATACACAGACAAAACCAAGTGTCATGTATTCAAACAAAAAAAGCCAAGTTATCAAAAACAAGTGAGAAACAATCACTAAATCATTACTAGATGATAGTAGGTAAACACATAGGTAGACATGTGAAACCAAAGATTGCATACAATGCATGCAACATGTCATACAAAAATTCCTACTTATGCATGGTTCGTATAAAGTGGTGACAAAAAGATGAAAGAATCACATGAACAAGGTAGCAAGAAAAAACTCATAAATAGGACATACAATAGAAAGTAAAAAAAAACACATCACTTCCCTTGTCACCATACACAAGTCATACACCTCTCCTCCTAAAAGTATGCATGTCAAATAATAAACGAGATATACATTCCACTCATAAATACCCCCAACATAGAAGCATCTACACACAGTAGATAATAAGAAATGCAGAGTGAGGAAAGAAAACAAAGCATAGTCAACAAATTATAGGGTCTATAGAAGATAAACAATAAATTCAACACAAATATCCAAATGTCCATCAATCCATGATGCATTCATGTAAATGTATGCCTAAATTTTTGATGACATGTAATGTGTGTGAAATGCAAAATCTTTTTACTCTATACATATCATGATATGCTTATGCAAACCAAAAAAATAAAAATATAGACTCAAGTTGAACCAAGATTCAAAGTTTGTAATTGCATGCTAAGGTATGAGTAGGGAAAAGAAGACATTTAGGCTTGAACACACCTTTGTTGAACACATAAAATAGATAAGTCCAAATCCATAACACTTATACCCTCAAACAAGTATTTATTTTCTCTTTACATCTCAAACTTCCACCAATGAAGATAAGAAAGGAGTACATAAAATTCAGTGAATTATGCACTTATTCCTTTTTCATACTTCTCATTATTTAGCATATCATTTCTTTTATTTCTTCAATCCTTTCATCTTTACAAGAAAATTATTCTTAATAATCCTTTTTCTTTTTTATTTTCTTCATCTTTCCCATTCTTTTAAACATCATCTCATTACCACCCTTCTTCCCCCTTTTTATATTGAAACCAAGAGGGTAAAGTGAACAAACCTAGAACATACACGCTCAATAAAGTGTGTAGAAGGTAAGTAGGAATAAAAATTTGGGCTAAGTTAGTATTTAGAGGCAAGAAATGAAGGGATAACATAATGGCACAAAGAGGGGAGACTAAGGATATGTGAACAATGATGGCAAGAAAGGATCAAACGAATCAAGGATGCCTAAATCCTTTTTCTATCATAACAGCACCTAAAATTTTGCCTTTAAAGACACTATGGGTGGATTCTAGAGATTGTCAGAGAAATACAAACCATTATAGCAAGAGATTCACATAAGCTTCTCAAAATAACGATACAAATTCACAAAGATCTAGCATGTGCAAAGAAAAGATGTGTTTATGATAAAACAAACAAGAGAAATTTAGCAATATATGCTCTCAAGGAGTACACACGTCAAACATCCATACTTAAATTCATGTTAAATGCATGCCAAGCATATATCAACATGATCCCTCTAAAATTCAATTTATATACAATAGTATAGCAAAGAGAATGAAACTATCAATCTCATGAAACATAAAAACAATAACTACCAACTTAAATGACAAGAAAGGACTCAAAACATATCAAAGCCTAACAAGAAAAGGAAAGTTTCTCAAACAAGATCAACACTAACACTCACATCATTGCTAGTCAAGAGAAAGAAAGAAGCTCACTATCTAGTGAACAATACAAATAAAATTCCTAAGAGAAGGAAGAAACAAAGGATGATATTAAAATCACTAAGCATGAGAGAGAGGTATAGGTTCCAACATAGAAACAAAAAATATGCATAGATGGACACAACACAACAAAGCAACAAGTTGAGATATGACATTAGAAGTAAGCCAAAAGTCCTAAAGACAGGTGAATAATCTATATGACATACAGATGCATATGGAAAATCAGAGTACGTATAGAATAGTGAGACACATAAAGGTAAATGAATGAAACAACACATCAAAATTCTCCAAAGATACAAATATAGGTTAATAGAAGAAAGATCAGGAAAATTAATAGCAGAAACCAATAGGTGATAGAATGAGCATCAACATATACCATACTAGGTATAGGAAAGAACTTAGTAAAACAAGTAAGAAGGATTCAATATGCAATGGAATATGAATGACCAAATCACAAAAATCATAATCTTAATACTTTAACTCTACATAATAAACATCTGAGGTGATGCTCATGCAAATAGCCACAAAAGAAGTAGCAAGTTATAAGTAGGGAAAACATATATAAGGAGCATGGAAAAGTTACTATAAAGGAGGAATACTAGTAAAGGATTAAATAATTAACCATAGCAACAAATATGACAATTAAAAAACTATGCAAGACAAGAAAATTTTGAGAATAGATACAATGAAAAGTCAAATAGAGAAACACAAATAATCTACCATAAATTCAAATACAGAAGAATGACAAAAAAAGAGAGTAAGGAAATAAACAAATCAATCTCAACAAATGACCCAAAATTAATGATCAAACAATATCCCTCCATTTAAAGAATTTGTGGGAGGGGGGTAATTAAGCTCGAAGATTGTCTCTGACTCAAATGAGCATGAGAAGTATATGGGACCCCTTTTTGTTTATAATTTCTAAGAAATCCAAATAAGTCATCCATATATATCAAATGAAGTAGACTATTTATTGTACATTAATTTATTTATGCTTTGTGCCTTGGGTGCATAATGTAACCTGCATGAACATGCTCCAATGAGACATAATAGCTATATCAAGTAAAAGAAGATAGGGAAGAGCAAGGTGGAGAACTCTGAGATGTACTCCTCATATATCTATGACACTACCTAGAAATATGGCCAATAGTACCACAACAATAACAAGTATGAATAGTGGAGTTGGGAAAGTGGGGTCTCTAACTTCGAGGATTAATACACTAATGAAAAGAAGATAAAGCACTCATATTGAATTTCATACGAGGATGAGAAGTCAATTTTCTAAAGTGTGGTCTTAAGGGCACAAGTTCACCACAATGGTGACAAGTAGGAATAGCAGTAGGTAAAGGTTGTAAACCACTAGTAGAGTGATGAGAAGAGTTAGCCTTAGGTAAAGGGTTCACCTTGCTAGAAGAAATAGGCTAAAATGAAACATTGGCTTACCTTTTAGGTCTACAACACCAGACTTCAACTTTGGCTCTTGATCAGTAGACTTGAAAAACTTAGGAGCAGTAGAAGTAGAAGTATTCATTATACCCAATACTGCGTTTATCACCAAATGAATTTGTACTACTATTAATTGTGCTTAGTTTTTTAGGAACCAAAAATCATTGTAGAGGAAGACTAAGCTAGTGTTTTCACTCACGTAGAGCTTATTTTTAAATTTATAAGTAAATCTTCCTTTTCCTTAAGGAAATATTCCATGTAAGCCATTGAATTGTTAAGAATCCTTAACTTTTTCATTCATATGTTCCACTTCAACTTCTTTCTCAATGAGAGCATAAGTCAGATACTCTTTGGGACTTTCTAGGAAAATTATCTGCTTCTTTAGTTGTTCAATATTATCCTTCTAATCTTTTGAGAGATTGTGTTTGACATACAAAGGATTACCTTTATTAACAATGAAACACTTCAATTATTCCTCAAATATCTTCATCTTCTCAAGATTTGTGTCAAATTTTTCTTGAAAATTTAAATTTCTCTTTTGATTAACCTCAAACCTATTAGTGAGATCATTTTATTGATCATTAGTTGAGGACTTCTTTTCCTCAAGAGTTTTCTTCAGAGAACTTATCTTGTGCTCATTGTCATCCAAGTTCTCTAAAGCCATTTCTTAGCTTTTTTTGATTCGATGTGATCCTACATGAGTACATTATATGAATAAAGAAATTCACAATGCTCATCTTTATCATTATCTATTTTAGGTGTAGCCTTTTCAACTCCTAAGATGGAAATCAGAGGATCAATGACATTTCTTGAAGTAGAGAAAGCATAAAAGCTAATGTCATCCTCATCTTCATTACTAGTACTATCTGAAACAATAACCTTAGCTTTTATAGCACGTTGGTTCTTGCAATTTTTTTTATGAAAACACCTTGTAGTAATATGGCCTAGCTTCTCACATTCGAAGCATTTGATTTTATTCAAATGTTCTTTTCTTTTCTTCTCATATTCATTTTCTGAGTCTTCATAAACCTTAGTAGAATTTAAGGCTTTGGTGCTCGTTGTATCTCTTCCAATAAACCTAGATGTTGTTTACATATTTCTAAATAATTTGGTAAATATTTGGGAAAGGAGGGCCATTTCCTCCTCATTAGGATCAGAATCATTATTATCACAAACCCACTAACATTTTTTTATCACTTGCTTTGGTTGTTTTTCCTTTCTAGTAGTTATTTGTTCTTGTCTTGGTAATCGGTGATATATAGTTTAAAGACTTGCAAGTCATCAACTAGCTCATTCATAGAGAGCTCACCAGGTTTGTACATTGACTCAAGTATAATAACTTTAGCATGAAACCTATAAGGTAGATTGGCAATGATCTTTTCAATCTTTTTTTTTCATTAATAGGTCTACCCATATTTTGTGAACAATTAACTATATTTAAGAACCGTACATAGAACTTATCAAAGGTTTCATTCTTCTACTTAATGCCCAGTTCAAAATCTCTAGTTAATTTTAGAATTCTGATCTCTTTACAACATATGTACTCACATTAGTAGTCTCTAGAATATCCCAAGCTTGCTTTGATGATGTACAACTTTGAATCCATAAAAACTCATCATGTGTCACAGCTCTTGATGAGTGCTCAAAAAGCACTAAAATTACCATGATTTTATGCACATTAATTGATTAAAAATATATATATTTATATGTTTTATCATATATTTATATAAATTTGTCTTTTTCGGAATCACGGGTGTTTTTATTGTTTTTCAGGTATTTTCACTTAAAAACGCAACTTAAAGACTCAAAGAGGAATACTGGAAGCAATACATCACAAATATATTAATAATTAAATGGGGAAAGGTCAATAAATATGGAAAAATTGGACAAAATGGGTCAAAAATGTCAAAAAGGAGAAAATCGTACCGCCTTGGCCGCCCGGTATAGCGCTCCGCCCATGTCAGCGCGGAAGCGTTTCATCGGCGTGGTCTTGTTCATCCGCGGATCTTGTTCCTCCGCGTGGTAATTGTTCATCCGCTGGATATCTTGTTCATCCGCGTGGTACTGTTCATCCGCTAGTCTTGTTCATCCGCGATGCAGTCTGGCCAGCCACAATGACGTCATGTTGACGTCATTAATGACATCAGCAATTCCAATACGCGTTTTTACATTTTTAAATATTTTTTTAACATTTTTTTACTCATTTTTTCTCTCCATCCTCACCTATAAATACCCCCCTTCCCTTCACTTCAAAACACACCTTCAAAACACACTTCTCTCTTCTTTCTTTCTCTCTTTTATTAGATTTTTAGGTTTTTTTGTTTTTCTTAGTTTTTAGTTAATTTCTCTTAGTTTTAGAGTTCTTCCCTTTTTGGGAAGAACTAGTTATGTTTTTGTAATATATTAGCTTTTGATTCAATAAATGGGAGTGCAAATTCCGCTTGGAGGTTTTTCAGCAACGGGAATAGCATCGAAGTTCTGTAAGGATTTTATTTTCTTTACAGTTATTTTTTATGCTTTATTCTTACATGTTATATTTAATTTGTCTGTGATTAAATTTAACTCTGCTGGCTGTTTATAAACATGATGTAATAATAACGTTGTTATGCTTGCAAAATATTAAATAGGTAAAAATCTCTAAAATGAATTGATTTTATTTTTATTCAAGATTTTATATTAAGAATGTTAGAGAGAAATATATTATTTTTCATTACAAACTTAAATCTGAAAATTAGATTTTAAGGTTTAGTTATCCTGCCTAATTTAGAGTAGTGCTCTTTTATTTGTTGGTACAATCGCTTAGGTAGTTAGAGTGAAGCTCTATTTCAAAAGTTTTTATAAGAATTATTATCTGAAAATGTATTGACAACATGTTTTCGGTAGTGGTTTTAAAACTTGAAAGTTAGTACTCGGATAACTAAATTCTTAGGTTTAATTTGGACACCTTGAATAAAGTTTAAATCGTCTAACCCCACCAAAGGTGGCATTTAAATGGTTCATTTTCAATCTCTTAGAAAAAGAAATTAATTTAATTAACCAAATTAGTTATCAACCCCACCCATAGGTGTTAATTGATTTGTTTAGTTAACAAAGAATATCTAACCCCACCAAAGGTGGTATTCATATAAAAAGAGAGAATCAATAAATATCAATTCATATCTTTAATAACCTAAATAATATGAGCAAGCATAATTAACTTAGTTATTATATCCATAAATACTCCACTATTTTAAATGATAAAATTTGCATAAATATTTATTGAATCTTTGTTTATTTTTATGTTAATAGATTAAAAACACAAAACCCAAAATATCGTGACAGGATGTTTAGGATTTAATTTCGTTTTTAAAAGTTTGAATAATAAATTAAAAACCACATACATTCCTTCCTTAGATCGACCTTGGGAGTATACTTATCATTTTCTACGAAATGATTCGTGCACTTGCGAGAGTTTTATAAATAGATAAAACCAAAGTAACGGGCAGGATCGGCGATGTCGGTTCTGCCCCGATCAAGTTTTTGGCGCCGTTGCCGGGGAAGGAATAGCGTTTTTAAATTATTTATCAAAATTTTAAAAACCTTTTGTGTTGTAAATAATTGTGATTTTTTTTATTAAAAAATTAAAAAAAATAAAAAATTTTGTTGTTTGTGAAAAGTAAAAAAAATTCAAATTTCAATTTCGTAATAAATAAAAAAAATATAGCATGAATAATAAAATAATTTTGCATTTTGAAATTTGAAGTAAAAAAAAAAGTAAATAAATTTTAAATTAAATTAATAAATAAATAAGAATAAAAAAAAAATAAAAAAATAAAAAAAATAAAAAAAATAAAAAAAATAAAAAAAATAAAAAAAATAAAAAAATAAAAAATAAAAAATAAAAAAAAAAAAATCAAAAACTTTATTTTCAATTTTTTTATTTTATTTTTGTTGTTTTTTCTTTTTCTTTTTTTCTTTTACCTTTTTCAATTATTTTTTTAATTTATTTTATTTTATTATTATTATTTTTTTGGCTTAATTTTTATTTTTTCTCTTTTTCTCTTTTTATTTTATTTTTTTTTTTCAAATTTTTTTTAACTACTTTTTTTTATTTTCGTTTAAGTTAATTAACTTAGGTTTTTAGTAACTTAATTTACTAACTTAATTAACTTAGATTTTCATTAACTTAATTAACCTACCTTTTTATTAACTTAATTAACTTAAATTTTAACTTAACTTAACTTAATTAACTTAATTTTAATAGCATGAAAAGTAAAGATCTAAGGGAGTTCTGTCTAGGAGACTAGTTCTTGGAAGCCTTTGTGCCACTAGTCTTTCCTGGGAACGTTGCTCTGTCTAGGAGGATGGTTTTTAAGGAGCCTTTGCCCCACCATTCTTTCCTGGGAGCACTCTTGGTTAATACTGATTATGTTATTTTAACTTAAAAAAAAAAAAAAATTCTGAAACTATCTCCAAAATTTTAAAGCTTTAATTACAATCTAAGGAGTTAGTTGTTTTGTTTGATCTAGGTACAATTGTGTTTTGATGCCTTTAATTATTTGATTTGTACCTAGACATGGATTATCTAAAACTCACAAGCATGTCCCTAGTTTTAAGTACAGAAAAATTTAAAAATCCATAGGACATGACTGAAAAAGTATAGGTAGACAACCTTGTCTTACTTGTAGGTTTGATTGACTCATTGATGAGGGGACATTGAGTTTACTTAAAATGAAATCCCCAAGTTACGTCTTGCTAAGACGTTAAACTAAGCGCTGGATGGGAGGCAACCCATCATTTTAGGTAATTTTATTTTGTTTTATTTGTTTAATTTTATTGTTTATTTTAGTTTAATTATATGTGAATAATTTTTAAATTGTTAAAACTAAAAATATTTTTTGAGTTGTTAGAAGTTCACAGCAATCTGTCTGTATACACTTTAATGATGAATATGATGAATGCACCTGCATTTCTCCATTACTACTTACACATTCTCAAGAAATAGGTAATCTTTCTTCTCTTTTCTCTTTATCTTTAATTTACAGTTGTTACATTGAGGACAATGTAAGTTCTAGGTTGGGGGTGGTGAAAAGTTACCATGCTTAATTAGAAAAGAAAAAAAAGATTTAACAATTTAAAAATTAAAAAAAAAACAATTATTAATTTTTTCTTTTTTATGTTCACATCTTCATTTTTTGTGTTTGGTTTTATTTTTTTTTGTGTGATTTAGTAATTTTGGAATTAAACAAAAAAAAAAAAAGTTCTCACAAAAATTTATCATTTCTTTAAATCAAATTTAAGTAAATAGTTAAGTCTTTTGTACTGTTAGATTAATTTTTGAAAACATATCATGAAATATTATGTAATTGTTTTTGATAAGTAGTTAATTTTTGTCATAACTAGTATTTCTTGATAAGATGTAGAAATTATATTAAACCCAAAATCGGTGTTTATGAATTTGTTTTAGTGGAGACTACCTTTGTGAGATATAATTTGAGCCTAATTTCCTTTATTCAGAGTGAAATATATATTTTTTCTACTCCAAACACATTTCTTATTTCTTCAAATTCTTAGATGATCTCTATAGGCATTAATATTGAATGTATGAATTTTTTCTCATCTTAATAGAGTGTCGTATATTTTTTATTATTATTTTTGCTTAGATTAAATGATTTGAGTAGAAATTGATAGTATATGCTTTTATCTCATTCGTGCATGACTGTTACAAAAAAAAGAGACATATCTAGGGTTACCTAAACCAAGATCAAACAGAAAAGCCACAAAATTAACCACTCACCAAAATCCTTAAAAAATGTACAATCTGTACATGGGTTGAATCTCTAAAAATGATATATATTGAAAAATATCTTCAGAAAAATATAGAGAGAAAGAATATATAGTATAATCTACATACTATGACCCACATTGCCTACAAAGTTGTGAGTAAAGGCTAATTACAAAAGAAAGATATAGAAAGTAATTCCCTAAAAAGTCATTGCACTGTCTTCATTTGTAAAAGGCATATATCTTGAAATTTTTTCTTAATGAGTTTGATTTATGCATGAAAATAATTTTTATATATGATGTCTTTATAATTTATACATTTGATTCCTTCCATGAGATCAACGTCAAAATAACACTTTGAGCCTTTCTTCTTTATACATATGCGAACATATTAGTTCATTTCTATACATCAACTCTTTCGCATATAAATTAGTATGAGTGTTTGAACCCATAGGATTCAGTGTTTTGAGAGTATTGACTTGTGAGGAATAGAGTCGAAGCGAATTCGGATTTATAACACTAAAATTGGGTGAAATTAAATTGATACATTTTTGATATGAAATATGAAAATGATTTTCAACTAATTATTATAATAAATCATGATTGTTTAAGAAGATTAAAATAACTTATGCTTGAGATTTTTAATTATGATCTTAAAAGAGATTAAAAAGTATGAGACATTTTTGTGTTATGTTGTTTTATTTTATTCTTAAAAGTTAATTTTTGATGTTGTTGTAATTTTAGTTTTTGAGTTGATTATTTTTATTTCTTTTGATTTTTACATTTAGTTCAATGTTTGTGGGTATCATTACTGAAAACCCTCACGAGACTCAAACTCGTCCACTAGGACAACCTAGGGGTTTAAAGGCTTGTTGCATAGGCTAAATGCAACCGTGTCAATCTACGGAAGTGATTTAGGATAGTTTAATTTTTAGTTTTTATCGCTTCTCTTGCTAAGGGACTAGCAAGAAGTTTGGTTGAGGTTGTGATGAGTGCTCAAAAAGCACTAAAATTACCATGATTTTATGCACATTAATTGATTAAAAATATATATATTTATATGTTTTATCATATATTTATATAAATTTGTCTTTTTCGGAATCACGGGTGTTTTTATTGTTTTTCAGGTATTTTCACTTAAAAACGCAACTTAAAGACTCAAAGAGGAATACTGGAAGCAATACATCACAAATATATTAATAATTAAATGGGGAAAGGTCAATAAATATGGAAAAATTGGACAAAATGGGTCAAAAATGTCAAAAAGGAGAAAATCGTACCGCCGTGCCGCCCAGCCGCCGCGCCCCAGCGCCCAGCTCCGCCCCAAGCTGCGCGCGGAACTGTTCATCGGCGTGGTACTGTTCATCCGCGGGATACTGTTCATCCGCGTGGTACTGTTCATCCGCGGGATACTGTTCATCCGCGGGTACTGTTCATCCGCTGCATGCAGGCAGCCAGGTGACGTCATGCCGACGTCAGTAATGACATCAGCAATTCCAATGCGCGTTTTTACATTTTTAAATATTTTTTTAACATTTTTTACTCATTTTTTCTCTCCATCCTCACCTATAAATACCCTCTTCCCTTCACTTCAAAACACACCTTCAAAACACACTTCTCTCTTCTTTCTTTCTCTCTTTTATTAGATTTTTAGGTTTTTTGTTTTTCTTAGTTTTTAGTTAATTTCTCTTAGTTTTAGAGTTCTTTCCTTTTTGGGAAGAACTAGTTATGTTTTTGTAATATATTAGCTTTTGATTCAATAAATGGGAGTGCAAATTCCGCTTGGAGGTTTTTCAGCAACGGGAATAGCATCGAAGTTCTGTAAGGATTTTATTTTCTTTACAGTTATTTTTTATGCTTTATTCTTACATGTTATATTTAATTTGTCTGTGATTAAATTTAACTCTGCTGACTGTTTATAAACATGATGTAATAATAACGTTGTTATGCTTGCAAAATATTAAATAGGTAAAAATCTCTAAAATGAATTGATTTTATTTTTATTCAAGATTTTATATTAAGAATGTTAGAGAGAAATATATTATTTTTCATTACAAACTTAAATCTGAAAATTAGATTTTAAGGTTTAGTTATCCGGTCTAATTTAGAGTAGTGCTCTTTTATTTGTTGGTACAATCGCTTAGGTAGTTAGAGTGAAGCTCTATTTCAAAAGTTTTTATAAGAATTATTATCTGAAAATGTATTGACAACATGTTTTCAGGAGTGGTTTTAAAACTTGAAAGTTAGTACTCGGATAACTAAATTCTTAGGTTTAATTTGGACACCTTGAATAAAGTTTAAATCGTCTAACCCCACCAAAGGTGGCATTTAAATGGTTCATTTTCAATCTCTTAGAAAAAGAAATTAATTTAATTAACCAAATTAGTTATCAACCCCACCCATAGGTGTTAATTGATTTGTTTAGTTAACAAAGAATATCTAACCCCACCAAAGGTGGTATTCATATAAAAAAGAGAGAGTCAATAAATATCAATTCATATCTTTAATAACCTAAATAATATGAGCAAGCATAATTAACTTAGTTATTATATCCATAAATACTCCACTATTTTAAATGATAAAATTTGCATAAATATTTATTGAATCTTTGTTTATTTTTATGTTAATAGATTAAAAACACAAAACCCAAAATATCGTGACAGGATGTTTAGGATTTAATTTCGTTTTTAAAAGTTTGAATAATAAATTAAAAACCACATACATTCCTTCCTTAGATCGACCTTGGGAGTATACTTATCATTTTCTACGAAATGATTCGTGCACTTGCGAGAGTTTTATAAATAGATAAAACCAAAGTAACGGGCAGGATCGGCGATGTCGGTTCTGCCCCTATCAGCTCTGATGATAGCATGCATACCCTTATTATTCCATTCCAACTCTTTACATTCTTCCTTAGTCCACTTTGTCATAGGTTTTAGAATCATAGTATTTTCGGGTAGGGTTTTGGTTGAGTAAATCCAACCATTCTAAACAAGTTAACATACACAGTCTCCTTGGGACCATAATAAGTCCTTCAATTGTGATTTCCAATAGGTATAGTTTAGCCCATTGAATAATGGAGGTCTACCAACATTAACTACTTCTCATGACTCCATTAGAGAGAATTTGTGTGTGTGAAAAATACAAGCTAACAAAATCAATAATGAAGTAGTTAAGGGAACAAGGGTGCACCCACTCTGATAGCAACTAAAAAAGTCCACGACCTGGTATATAACCAAGGTAAGGTGATACAAACTCCTAAGGGACTCACCCCTAACTCAGAAGGAACATAACAATATAACACTTAAATAGTTAACATTGCATAAGCACAAACAATATAATATCAAAAGAAAAAATATTTAATAATAAATATTATATGCCAAATAGAGAATAGGTAAATAATGAATGTTTTCTAATCAAAGTTTAAGCTAATAGTATGTTGAAACATACATACCTTAAACTTTGATTATACTAACACAAAATTAGATCATGCATAAAAATCGATATAACGATAGAGATTGTATCTATATGGTAAAATCCTTGAAGTGCTTAAGGTTACTAATCAGTAGCAAATACTTCACAAAATAGTAAAATAGTTTACAACACTAATAGACAATAAAATGATTATTATCTCTATCAGTCAAGACCTTAATCCAAACTACCCATTACTACTTTTCACTTGTTACTTCCACAATCATTTCATTCAAAACTCAAACCCAGCTATCCTTCACAGTTAACACTACCTAATATGGTGTGATTGGTAACCAATGATCATTAAAAAGAGATGTATCAAATCATACTCTCAATGGACACACAATCCACCATTATAATCAAATCATGTACGAGAGACACACAGTCAAACCATGTATGCATATAACCTACGATTTGATTACTAAACTCACTAAGCATCACACACTCAAATATAGTCTCTTCAAAATAATTTCAATAATAAATATAAATCTTAGGGTGAATTTTGGTAGAGTTTTGGTTCTTAGATTAGAGGTTAAAGAAGAGAGAAATGAGTAGGGTACTTATAGAGCCCAATTTTGCTACCTTATTGACCACCTTGCCAACCACCTCACCAAGGATGGTGGTGACCTTAGTGGCGATGTGATAAAAAGTTCCATTTTTTCATTTCCAAAAATACTGAGTACTATCCATAAATACCTATACCAAAAACATGCCAAATAGCACAAGTAAAAATGTTAGCTTGCCCCTACACTTGCTCATTGAAAACTAACACCCTACCAATCATACACACTATGAGAAAAAAAACCCATGGTATGTCTAAACATGATTACATACAAAGGGTACCTAACTGGATGAATATATGAAATTTTGATCCATAGTAACTAACCTTACATAGAGAAAGATAAAAACACTAAGTAAAATAACAGACACCATGTTTTATACATGGAAAGCCAACACATAGATATAAGTACAATAGGACTTATAACTATCATTCTAGATTTGTAGTGCATTTGCATGTCTCTTTCATGTAGTTGATTTGTAGTGCATTTGCATGCCACTACATAAGGCTAACAAACTAAATATAATACGAGCCAAATTTTATGTGGATTGAAACATGAAAATTTTTTGTGGTGCAATGCGAGTTAATTGGAATGCGGTCCAACTGTGTAACAACAGGCGTATGCCGCGGGACTTCAAATCCTTATTCTTCTCCTTTTATGCACCTATAAATAGGAAACCATTTCTATCATACCAATCATCCCTCATCCCTTCTAATCCTTCTTAGCTCTCCCCAATATTTTTAGCTTTTCTTTTAAAAGTGTTAAGTTCTTCTCTCAATTAAGTGTTGACCAAATTTTAGTTTATGTAATATGCTTAGTTTTAATTCAATAAATAGTATTGTAATTTTGTTTGGAGGTTTTCCAAAACAAAAACAATACTAAATTTCTATTCATCTATATTTAAATGTATTATTTTTTAGATTATCTTTAAGTGTTGTTTTATATACTATATTTAATTTATTGATCATTTATTAAAAAATATATATATGGTTATAAATAAAATGAGATATTAGTAATGTTGGTATGCTTGTGAAATATAAAGTAGATTAAACATTTTTGTAAAATGAATTAAGTTCTATTTCTTCATCAAGATTAAACAAAGTTTGTAAAAGCAAAATATATTAACAAAGTATTTTTCATAATAAACAAAAGAGTAAGATTTAAGATTTAATTATTTGAATCTAATTTAGAGTCAGTCCTTAAATGTTAAATCAAGTATTTTGGATCTAATTTAGAAAACTATATTTCATAAAATTTTATAAGAATTATTATTGAAAGATATATTGACTACATATCCTTCACAATAGTTTTAAAATCTAAAAATTAATTTTCAAATACTTAAATGAAGAACCTAGTTTAGACACCATAATGAGAGTTTAAATTGTAAGTCCCTACCTAATGAAACAAATTAAATAATTTGTTAATCTCTTAGAATACAACTAGAATTTTATAATAAATCAATTGGTATGCCCCACCTAAAGTTATTAATTGGTTTATTATTAACAATGAAAATGATCCCTATGATGCATATTTTTGCAAGTGTACGAATCGTTCAAGTAATAAAGTGTACAAAAGTACGGATATCGAACCCACAAGGAATGGCATTACTAAGTACCGAAATTGACTAATCCTAATTTTATTTGAAAACCCAATTGTTGAAATTGTTTAAGAAGTAAATTAACTTAAAAATAAACGCAAATAACACAATTGAATGTTGTTCACAAATGATTAAAAATGATAAGGTATTTGATTTCTCTAAATCAATTCAATCCGATTTCAAGTCATGTTATATGAGAATCAAAGCTAAAAGTGATGGTTGAAAAACCCAAATTTACCTAATACTCTCTCTCGAGTTATATTAGAATTACTTATCTATGAAAACCAACTATATTTCTATGAAGATTTAATCACAAACAAGCACATTAAGATTTATGGAATTTCTAGAATAACCACATACATCATGCATTAGTTCTCACACTCGCATTCAACATACGGTATTTATCACAAGAAGCATTCATTACACATCTCCTCTCGGTCTCAATATAATGCAACAAATCATCTAAATCTTGGCTAGAAATTTAAAAGTATTAAGCATGGAAATAAATACTCAACTTGAAAACAATGAACTCATATAACAATAACAAAAGAAATCTGATTTTCTTGATTCAACTACATCATAGCCTTAGCAAAAATGAATTAGTTCATAATGGAAATAAGAAAAAACATTATCTCAATTGAATCCATGAATAATAAATCTAAATAAAATGCAGAAAATGAAAGCTAAGGAGAAGAGATGAAAAACTCTTGAAGATGAACACTTGGTAGCAACAATGGTGATAATCCTTCAAGCTTCTCCAAACTTTCTCTCCAAAATTTCCTTTTCTCCTTCAAAGATGTCTCAGATCTCCTCCTCTCTACTGTGGCCTCTTTCTCCATCTTATGGTATATATAGATCTAGGGTTTTAGGAGAAATTTTGGAACAAAACAATATAAAAAATGTGTTTTTGGACGACACTCGTCGGCGGTGACATTATTCTCACCGCGGCGAGATTTCTGGAAAAATTAAAATTTTGGTTCCTCTGATTCTCGCCGGTGGCGAGATGAATTTGGCCGGCAGCTAAAGGTGTCTCGCCGGCGGCGAGATTTGTATCTGCCAAAATCCGTGCTCTCGGGAAGATTTTCGCCGTGCTCTCTGTAAGAGTTTCGCCAGCGGCGAGAATCATCTCGCCGGCGGCAGGATTTCCAAATTTTGAAACTTTGTTTTCTTTTTATTTTCACTCAATCCCGATCATTGAAATTTGTCACAGACTTCTCCAAAATCATGATTTTACCTAAAATTGCACTTTAAACACGAAATACCTGTGAAATGACATTTGTGGATTAAATAATCAAATAAACACAATTTTCACACAAATATCAACATTTAAATCATAACAAAAATGCAATAATTTGACTCTTATCACAACCCCCAACCAGCTTCTTGCTAGTCTCTAGCAAGAAAAGCGATCTATGAATACATTCAAAGGAGACATTAAAAGAAAAATTCAAAGAAAATTTATTCTATTTACAAAATTACATTAAGCATATGCAATAAGCCTTTAAACCCCTAGGCAGCCCTAGTAGGACGAGTTGTAGTCTCGTGAGTGCTTCCAGTGATGATACCCACAAACGTCTTACCTATAACTATCCTAACTCAAAATAATAAAATCACACAACAATTAATTTGCACAAATGTCTCAAAAATTGTAAATAACACACAACACATAGAATAATTAAATGTCACCTAAGCTTTAAGAGATCTCAAATGCCAATTTCACTTTTGTTATTGACTCTTAAACATCCATCAAACCACAAACCAATAGCCATAATGCCCGAATAATATTATGCACAACATCCACAAACAAAAAGGTGAAATCTCAAACTCCATAGGCTCACTTTTCAAACCTCTCTCCACTAATGAAGGAAAATACACCACTTCTGATCAATAGGACTTTATGAGGCTTGTAATGTTAGGCTTAGGTATTTGGTTAAGAAAGAACGGGAAGTGTCAAAATACAAATAAGAGCACTTATTAGATTAAACACAACCGATTAAGTAAAAGAGTAACACCATTTAACCCAGATTGTTTCTTCCGATCATAACCCATTTTTCCAAAGATAAACAAAATTCTTCCTCAATCTTTCACCTCAATACATCCATCACTAACACTCTTTTATTTACTAGAATGTGAAGGCATTTTTTATTCCATCCTTACTCCAATTGCTCTTAAAAAGTTTGTGTTCAAAATTAAGTGCTCTTAACAAATAAGGTAGGAATTATATATATATATTTTGGCTCAATAAAAGGTAGGTTATAGAAGGCAAAAAGAAAGAAAAGTAAGGCTAACAATATATTTAAATAGGCTCAAAGAGGTAACTAGTGATATAAGGATAACAAGGTAGGCTTAAAATGGCATAATCGATCCAAAAATGGCCTACATCATATCCTAAACAGTGCAATTCCAAATTATTTCACCTCAAGAGGTTTTCAAATGAGTTCTAGAGTTTGTTGAGATCATATAAAATGTCCATGAAAAATTCGCACATAAGACTTCTCTAAGCATTTAGACTAATCAACCAAATCATACCACATACCAAAAGAGTCACCAACTAGGTAAAAATCAACATTTGAAATTATCTTTAAACTAAAGCAAAATTTAATGTCTTCTAAAAGCTACTTGTTATCACAATCACACTATTATCATCAACGTGCAAATTAAAACAAGTAAAAATGCAAATGAGAAAAAAAATAATAAAAAAAAATAAAAAATAAAAATAAGACAATAATCAAATAAAGAAATTAAATCAAAATGCAGAAAAATAAATGGAAAATCAAAATTAAACACAAATAAACACACAAACAAAATTACTAAAAATGAAGCGAAGAAAAGATTTACCGTTTACCGCACCCCTAGCCAAAACCTTACATTGTCCTCAATGTAAGAAAGAAAAACTGCAAATGGCTATCGTCATCACAAAGAGAAAATGAGCTAAATGCACCATCACAGTCACAGTAATTTGTTAAATCACGGGGTTAACAATAAAAGAAAATCAATCATAAAGAAATAAAACGAAAAAAAGTGACAAAAAAAAATAAAACACTCAACAAAAGTCCACAAGATGAATATCATAAACTAAATAGAAAATACGAAAATAAATATCAAGAAGTACTGAAAACAACTGAAAGCAAAATAAAACATCACTCCTCATCCTCATCATCATCATCATCATTGGTCCCAATATAAACAGGTGCATCGGGCATAGGGAGGAAAGTCGGCATCGCAGGATAACCACTTATATCATGCCCAGACAGTATAGACATCCTCTAAAGGTAGTCATGAAGGAAATGTGTACTCTCGGTTTGGAAATTCCGCTACTGTATGAGTAACTAACTCTGATAAGCAAGATACTTCCCCTGGTAATCCAAAATATGCTCAATCCTGTTCAAACGGTGATCAACAGTCTCAACCCTAAGCTGGGAGGAACTCGCACTGGCCCCAACAGTAGAATGAGGGAATTTCTTGGGAGGCGATGCTATACCTAAAAACTCAGCAAGCTTTGGCCCATCAATAGGCTTCATCACACCACCAATTTCCTCATTTTTGTCCCAAATTACTCCTTGGCTTGCACAGATAGTAGAAATTAAAGATGGGAGCCCAATACCTCCAGATGTAGCCCTCGCACTCTGCATGATATAATCAAAGATAACCCTTCCAACTTCAATAGAGGCCTCAGACATAATGGCATAAAGTAGGATGGCCCACTCTCTAGTGACATCACTAAGGTGTATAGTAGGCAATAAATTAGCACAAATGAAAGCATACCAGGGCCGTACCACATCCAATAAAGCACTTCGAGGGAAATTTTTATACACATCCCCCGACATCTTCCATACTGTGCCTGGCTTGTAGACCGAAGCACTAACTGTCGCCATGTCAATATCTGAAAGTAATCGAATAAAATCCTCATCATCCCCCATTGTTGGCAAACCGTAATAGCTGTTAATCACTTCTTTGGTGAAAAGTACCCACTGTCCACGCACAAAAACTTTATAATCCACCTGTTCTTGAGCATTAGCAAAGAATTCCCTTACCAAAGAGAGGCAGCCCCCCTCAATAGGATGACAGAAAATCTCCCACTTTCTAGCTTGAAGATGTGGGACATAATTACCCTAACAAGGAGTCTGATCAATCAAAAACCACCTTTGAGGTATGATTTCCCTCTTAACAACCTTTTCCTCAAAATGCTTTGCAGCATCCTTGGATATAAACAAACTCCTGTCAAATGAAGAAGCACGAGCCTTGTAGGCTTTCTTTTTCTTAGGAATTTTCACAATATACTTCAATCTAGACAATCCAGACAATTCTCAATATCACAATGCCTCAATATATCAGAAATCAAAGCAAGAAATGTAGCAATTTAACCAAAATATCCTCAATTTCAAAAAGCCCCAAATTGCCAAATCAAATTCAAATTCAAAACCCTAGCTTGCAATTCTTCATCTACAATCCAATTTATCCTCCAACAATCTCTTGAAATCTAAGAGAAATGCAAATAAACAAAACTTTGGACCAAAATTACTGACTTGTTAGAGGAAAAATCAAGCTCCAAAATGCCCAAAAATAGCCCCAAAATCACGTATAAGGTGATGAATCTTGCAGCAAATTCCAATGGAAACAAGTGTATGGTGATGGATTTGGTGTTTGATGATGATGGGTGATGACGATTTGGAGTTGGGATGAGAGAAAATGGAGAAACTTAAGAGAAGAGTGAAAAACTTTGCATGAAAACTAACCTGCCGTGGCGAAAATCCAATTTAAATTGATTCTCACTGGCGGCAAGATCTCCTTTACACCGGCGGCGAACGTGCAAATTTTTTTACCTTATGGGTTGCCTCCCATTAAGTGCTTTAAGTTATAGTCATTAGCTGGACTCTTTGTCATTCTTTACTGCGGTTGTTGTAACTCTAGAGAATCTTTCTGCTTGTTGAATTCTCCATCAAAATATGGCTTCAACCATTGTCCATTCACCTTGAAAGTTCCCTTTGTTTCATGAATGATCTCAACTGCTCCATAAGGAAACACCTTGTTTACTAGAAAAGGTCCTGACCAACGAGATTTTAGCTTTCCCAGAAAAATTCTGAGACGGGAATTATAAAGTAGCACTTTCTGTCCCACCTCAAAGTTTCCCCTCAAAATGTGCTTATCATGCCAAACCTTCGTCTTGCCCTTGTATATTCGGGCATTCTCATAAGCATCATTCCTCATTTCATCCATCTCATTCAATTGCAACACCCTCTTTTCACCTGCTCCTTGAGATCAAAATTCAGAATTTTAATTGCCCAATATGCCCGATGTTCCAATTCAACTAGAAGGTGACAAGCTTTTCCATACACCAATTGGTATGGAGACATACCGATAGGTGTCTTGAAAGCTGTCCTATAGGCCCAAAGTGCATCATCTAGTTTCCTTGACCAATCCTTACGTGAGTTATTTACGGTCTTTTCAAGGATCCTCTTCAACTCTTGGTTTGACACTTCAACTTGTCCACTAGTTTGAGGATGGTAAGGTGTTCTATCCAGTGTGTTACTCCATATTTTTGCAACAAAGCCTCAAATTGGTTATTGCAAAAATGCTTACCTCTATCACTTATAATTGCTCTAGGTGTGCCAAATCTGGAAAATATGTTCTTCTTGAGAAAATTGATCACAACCCTAGCATCATTGGTAGGCAAGGCAACTGCTTCCACCTATTTAGAGACTTAATCTACACCAACAAGAATGTATTTATTAGAATGAGATGAAGGAAAAGGCCCCATAAAATCAATATCCCAAACATCAAATAAATCAATAATCAAAATATTATTTAAGGGCATTTGATGTCTCCATGAAATATTTCCGCTCCTTCGGCAATCATCACACATTGAAACAAACTTGAAAGCATCTTTAAACAATGAAGGTCAATAGAATCCAGATTGCAAAATTTTTGCTGCTGTTTTTGTTCCACCAAAATGTCCTCCAACTTCCTTCGAATGGCAATGACGAAGAATGCTTTCCATTTCTTCCTCCAGCACATATCTTCTAATAATTTGATCTGCACAATGTTTATACAAGTAAGGTTCATCCCAAAAATATTGTTTCAAATCAGAAAAGAATTTCCTTCTTTGTTGATAAGACATGTCAGGAGGTAAAATTTTCTTGACTAAATAATTTGCATAATCAGCAAACCATGGAGCCGTTCGGATAGCAATCAATTGCTCATCAGGAAATGTTTCATTAATTTTTCCTTCAACCTCAAGGTAATCTTCCTCCAACCTGGACAAATGGTCAGCAACCAAATTTTTGATCCCCTTTTTGTCCTGGATTCCTTCTGTATGCAAAAGTACCATAAGGGCATGTAAATGTTGTCTTATCTTGATCCTCTGGTGCAATTGCAATTTGGTTGTACCCCAAATATCCATCAAGGAAACAATAATAAGCATGTCCAGCCAATCTTTCCAACATCTGATCAATAAATGGCAAAGGAAAATGATCTTTTCGGGTGGCGTCATTCAACTTTCGATAATCAATACACACTCTTCACCCAGTCACTGTCATTTTTGGAATAAGCTCATTGTTTTCATTTTCTACAACTGTGATTCCTCATTTCTTTGGTACACAATGAATTGGACTTACCCAAGCACTATCTGAAATCAGATAAATTACCCCAACATCCAAAAGCTTAATCACCTCATCCTTGACCACTTTTTGCATTGTTGGGTTTAAGCGCCTTTGTGGCTGAATTGTTGGCTTGTAATCCTCATTCATCAAGATTTTATGCATGCAAACAGAGTTTCTAATCCCTTTGATGTCCGCCATTGTCCATCTAATTGCCGCTTTGTGAGTCCAAGGAACTCCTAATAGCTTATTTTCCTCTTCATCATTCAAATAATTGTTAATAATAGTAGGAAAGGATTCAGAGTCTTCAAGATAGGCATACCTTAGATGGGATGGTAGTGGCTTTAGCTCAATCTTGTTGGCTTCCTTCTTTACCACTGAGGTTGGAGTTTCATTTGTTCCCAACTCCTTGAATGTTTCATCACTGAACAAATATTCATCAAGTGCTGCCAGTAATTCGGAACATTGTCTCACTCCCTCATCTTCTGCCTCAATTGTTGCAGATTTCACAAGGCAAGCTTCTAGTGGTAGCAATGGAGTTCTCTCCTCAAAAGTTTCTGAGATTATCCTATCAAGAGTGTTAATTTGAAAACAAGAATGTACCTCACTTCGAAATTTCATTGCTTCAAAAACATCAAAATTCACTTGTTCATCTTGCACTCGTAGAATGAGCTTTCCTTGCTGAACATCAATCAATGTTCTTCCAGTTGCAAGGAACGGTCTTCCCAATATCAACGGTACCTCCATATCTTCCTCTATGTCAAGCACCACAAAATCTACCGGGAAAATAAATTTATCAACTTTAATTAAAACATCCTCAATTACCCCTCGAGGATATTTCACCGATCGATCCGCTAATTGTAGAGAGATTGAAGTGGGCTTCACTTCTCCCAGGCCTAGTTTCCTGAAAACAGAAAGTGGCATCAAATTAATGCTTGCTCCTAAATCATATAGGACTTTATCAAAATTGCAACTTCCTATAGTACAAGGTATCGTAAAACTCTCAGGGTCTTTCAATTTCTGTGGTAGTTTTCTTTGAAGAACTGCATTGCACTCCTCATTTAGCATGATAGTTTCATAATCTCCCAACTTCCTCTTCTTTGATAGAATTTCCTTCATGAATTTCCATACTTGGGCATTTGTTCTAACATCTCTACAAAAGGAATGTTAATATGCAATTTCTTAAAAATATCCAGAAATTTATCAAATTGATTATCAAGCTTTTTCTTATTCAATCTTTGAGGATATGGGATAGGAGGCTTATATTGTGCATTTGGGGAAGGTTGAACATCTTTGGATGTTGATGGCTTTTCTTTAGATTCTTCCATCTTTTTCTCTGATTTCCTCTACCATTCAAGTTCTTTACCACTTCTCAATGTGATAGCCTTTGCATGATCTTTGGGATTTATTGTGTCACTAGGCAACGATCCTTGAGACCTTCCTGCAATCTGCTTTTAAAGCTACCCTAGTTGGTTTTGGATGTCCCTGTTGATTGCCTCTTGATTTCTAAAATTTGTTCTTGACTCCTCAATGAACTTTCCCAAAATTCCTTCCAAATCTATTTGTTTCTTCTCTTGGGGTTGGTAGGAAGATGACGACGGTTTGAATCCCCCTTGGTTATTTCCCCATGACAAATTTGGATGATTTCTCCAACCTGGATTGTAGCTGTTTGAATATGGGTTATGTTGAGGTTTTTGGAAATTTGAAACATAATTTGCTTGCTCAGCATTTGGTGAAGCAAATGGATTTCCAACTTGGCACTCGATACTAGCATGATTTCCACCACATAAATCACATTGTGCAGTTGGTTTGGATTCGAACTTGGATGACAAAGAATCCATCTTTCTTGAAAGAGCAGCAACTTGAGCCGACAAAGCATTCACTGAATCAATTTCATGCACTGTTGCTGGTCTTTTTGTAGTTACCCGCTTTGAATGCCACTGATTGTTGTTTTCTTCCATAATCTCTAACAACTCATGAGCATCCTTCGGTGTTTTTCCCATTAAAGACCCTTTAACTGCAGCATCAATCATTGCCCGATAGTTTGAAAGCAACCCATTATAAAATGTAGAGACTTGCAGCCAAATCGGTATACCATGATGTGGGCATTTCCTCAAAATTTCTTTGAATCTTTCCCAAGCTTCATATAATGATTCTTGGTCATACTGTGTAAAAGATGTGATTTCCAATTTTGCCATCTTAGCAGGAGGAAAGAACTTGCACAAGAATTTCTGAACCAACTCATTCTATGTTGTAATTGATCCCGGTGGTAATGAGTTTAGCCACTCCTTGGCTTTATCCCAAAGTGAAAAAGGAAAAACCTCAATCTTACAGCATCTTCAGACACACCATTTATCTTGTAAAGATCACACACCTCTAGAAAGTAAGCAATATGTGCATTTGGATCATCCTTTGACATTCCCCCAAACTGATTTGATTGAACCATTTGGATAAAGGATGGTTTTATCTCAAAGTTATTGGCTTGAACAGTTGGCCTTCTTATACCCGAAGTAGTTCTAGCAACATTTGGCGCAGTAAAATCCCTCAAAGCTCTATGATTTCCACCTCCCTCAACAAATGGTGGATCCATGGCTGATTGTCTATTAGGAGCTGAGGTTGAACACCTTCTCTCTCGGTTTAGACGCCTATATGTTCTATCAATCTCCGAATCAAATGGAAGAAGGTTAAGGCTTCTTGTACGTCTCATACAAAAATCCTACAACCAGAAAATCAACTAGCACAAAAACAACACAAAGTTACCCTTTTTTATGATAAATAAAATAAAAGAGCAAAATAAACAAACTGAAAAATTGCAAGAAATGACTAAAATAAATAATACAAATGAGGAGCAACAACTCTAAATGAAAAAAACAATTAACACAACTCAACAAGCTCAATTTAAAACAAAATTAAAAATGAAACAATGATAAAGCAAATTAACTTCAAATTAAAACTAAGATTAGGTAGTATCAATATTAATAAAATCAAACCACTCCCCGGAAACGGCGCCAAAAACTTGATGCATATTTTTGCAAGTGTACGAATCGTTCAAGTAATAAAGTGTACAAAAGTGCGGATATCGAACCCACAAGGAATGGCATTACTAAGTACCGAAATTGACTAATCCTAATTTTATTTGAAAACCCAATTGTTGAAATTGTTTAAGAAGCAAATTAACTTAAAAATAAACGCAAATAACACAATTGAATGTTGTTCACAAATGATTAAAAACGATAAGGTATTTGATTTCTCTAAATCAATTCAATCCGATTTCAAGTCATGTTATATGAGAATCAAAGCTAAAAGTGATGGTTGAAAAACCCAAATTTACCTAATACTCTCTCTCGAGTTATATTAGAATTACTTATCTATGAAAACCAACTATATTTCTATGAAGATTTAATCACAAACAAGCACATTATGATTTATGGAATTTCTAGAATAACCACATACATCATGCATTAGTTCTCACACTCGCATTCAATATACGGTATTTATCACAAGAAGCATTCATTACACATCTCCTCTCGGTCTCAATATAATGCAACAAATCATATAAATCTTGGCCAAAAATTTAAAAGCATTATGCATGGAAATAAATACTCAACTTGAAAACAATGAACTCATATAACAATAACAAAAGAAATCAGATTTTCTTGATTCAACTACATCATAGCCTTAGCAAAAACGAATTAGTTCATAATGGAAATAAGAACAAACATTATCTCAATTGAATCCATGAATAAAAAATCTGAATAAAATGCAAAAAATGAAAGCTAAGGAGAAGAGATGAAAAACTCTTGAAGATGAACACTTGGTAGCAACAATGGTGATAATCCTTCAAGCTTCTCCAAACTTTCTCTCCAAAATTGTCTTTTCTCCTCCAAAGATGTCTCAGATCTCCTCCTCACTGCTGTGGCCTCTTTCTCCATCTTATGGTATATATAGATCTAGGGTTTTGGGGGCAATTTTGGAACAAAATAACATAAAAAATGTGTTTTAGGACGACACTCACTGGTGGCGACATTATTCTCGCCGCGGCGAGATTTCTGGAAAAATTAAAATTTTGGTTCCTCTGATTCTCACCGGCGGCGAGATGAATTTGGCCAGTGGCTAAATAATCTCACCGATGGCGAGATTTGCATCTGCCAAAATCCGTGCTCTCAGGAAGATTTTCGCCGTGCTCTCTGTAAGATTTACGCTGACGGCGGGATTTCCAAATTTTGAAACTTTGTTTTCTTTTTATTTTCACTCAATCCCGATCATTGAAATTTGTCACAAACTTCTCCAAAATCATGATTTTACCTGAAATTACACTTTAAACACAAAATAACCGTGAAATGACATTTGTGGATTAAATAATCAAATAAACACAATTTTTACACAAATATCAACATTTAAATCATAACAAAAATGCAATAATTTGACTCTTATCACCCTGCCTTAGAATATTTTCTTACAAAAAAATGGAGAACCAATAATTTTAATTCATATTTTAATAACTACTTAATATTAAACTAGCGTAATTAACTAGCTAATATATTTTATAAATTCTTACTGCATGATAAAAGTTTAATTGCCTAAATGTTTATTAAATTTATCTTTATTTTTATGTCATTAGTTTAGATTGCAAACCAAAATAATCATGACAGGATAATTTAAAAACATTATGATTGCTCTTTAGACGAACTTTGTAAGTACACTTGTCATTTTTTATAAGTGATTCGTACACTTGAGAGCTATTTTATAAATCATACAAAAGTTATATGCCTAATTTTGCCACATCAAATGTTTAGTATAATTTTAAGGTAAAATAAACTATAGTACTGAAAACTAAGACAACTTCTACAAGTATAAAGTTTTTCCCACCGTTGCCAATAAGAATAGTATTTAAATTTTTATTATCATAATCTTAAAAGCTTTTTGTGTTATAATTATCTTGGTTTTTTCTAAAACTTCAAATATCTATGTTATCAATTAAATTTAAATATTTTTTATATTTCATATCTTCTTTTGTTTTTATTAAAGAAATTAATTTTTAAATGTATATTTCTTTTCTTTTATTTAATTATTTTTCCAATCATTTTTCTTTTAAATATCAATTTTTTATTTTATTTATTTACTTTCTTTTACTTGCATTTTATTTCTTTTATTTATTTCATGTTTAGTACTTTTGTGTACTAACTTAGTTTAATTTATTTTCTTTTGCTAATATGGGTATCATCATACTATTTATTTCTTTTAATTTGTACATTTTAGAGTTGAAGTGAATTTGGATTCTTTAAATTGAGATTGGGTAAATTTAACGTTGATACATTTTTTATTTGAACACAAAAGTGATTTTCATCTAATTATTATAATAAACCATGAATGTTTAGAATATTAAATTAACTTATGCTATGGATTTTAATTGTAATCGTAGAAAATATTAAAAAAATGAAAATTTTTGTTATTCTTTTTAATTTGTTTTACATTTTATTTGTTTGTGTTGTTAATGTGTTCTTGTTATTTGCTTTTAATTTTAATGTTTGGGGTATCATATCTAAAAATCCTAATGAGAACCCGTCCACTAGGGCAACTTATGGGTTTAGAGGCTTGTTACATACGCCAAATGCAACCGTGTCAATCTACAAAAATAAATTAGGATAGTTTTATTTCAGTTTTTGTTTTTAATTTTTCGCCCTTATTGTTAAAAGACTAGTATAAAGCTAGTTAGGGTTATGGTGAGTGCTCAAAAGCACTCAATATATCATGATTTTATGCATATTTAAGGATTAAATAGATTTTTATATGCTTAATTTAACTATCATTTTAAATAAATCTATCTTTTTGAAATCAGAAATATATTTTGTTATTTTTTAGAAATTTTAGTTTCAAAGAAATGATAAAATTGATTAATACTTGAGGAATTATAATCAAAGTACTCCATTACAATTTTAAAACTTAAAAGATAACATACATAAAGTATTACATATGTTCAAAAAAAGGGAACAAGAAAACATGTGTTTAAAGTTGATTAGAATAGTGTATGCTACAACGTGGATGTTTTATGTGCCGTGGTATGAGGCTAACAGATTAAATATAATGTATCCTAGATTCTAAGCAAGGCACAACATGAAAATGTTATGTGTCACAGTGTGAGTCAATTTGATCGAGTCCTAACTGTGTAACAACTTATGTATGCCACAATTTAAAGAACTATGTGTCGCGATGCCAGAATTCTTATCCTCATTTTCCTCCTTTTATGCACCTATAAATAGGCCTCCATTTGCATTTTATCAATCATCCCTCATCTCATCTAATCATTCTTAACTCTCTCTAAGCTTTTTAGCTTTTCTTTTAGTAATTTTAAGTTCTTCTCTCAATTGATGGTTGAAAAAATTTCAATTTATGTAATAAGCTTAGGGTCAATTCAATAAAGAGTACTACAATTTTGTTTTGAGGTTTTTACAACAAAAACAATACTAAATTTCCATTGAGGTATATTTAAATATATTCTTTTTCAGATTATCTTTATGTGTTATTTTACATGCTTTGTTTAATTTATTGATCATTTATTAAAATATGCATGTTTGGCTATAAATAAAATGGGATATTATTAATGTTGTTATGCTTGTAAAGTATTAAAGTATATTAAAAGTTTTTATGAAATGAATTAAGTTTTATTTCTTCATCAAGATCAAAACAAAGTTTGTAAAAGAAAAATATATTGACAAAGTATTTTTCATAATAAACAAGAGAGTTAGATTTAAGATTTAATTATCTGAATCTGATTTAGAGTTAACTCATAGATGTTAGATGAAATATTCTATATCTAATTTAGAGAACTCTATTTCAAATATTTTTAAAAGAATTATTATTGAAAGATATGATGACGACATATCCTTTATAATAGTTTCAAAATATGAAAGTTAGTTTTTAGATACTTAAATAATAAGCTTAACTTAGACACCTTGATAAAATTTTAAATTGTTAGTCCCTACCTAATGAGACAAATTAAATGGTTTGTTAATATTTTAGAAAATAAGCATACTTAATATTCAATCAATTGGTAGGTCCTACCTAATTAAGGATATTAATTGGTTTATTATTAACAACAAAAATAATCATTGCCTTAGGATATTTTCTTACAAGAAAAGTAAGAATCAATAGCCTTAGTTCATATTTTTAATAACCTACTTAAAATTGGAAAAGCTTAATTAACTAACTAATATATCTCATAAATTTTTCACTATATGATAAATGTTTAATTTTTTTATGTTTATCGAATCTATATTTATTTTTGTCATAACTTCATATCTCAAACCAAAACAATCGTGAGAGGATGTTTAGGTTTTTATTTTAGTTTTTATGAATTTATTGAATAATTTAAAAACCTTATGATTCTACTTTAGACTGACTTTGAAAGTATACTTATCATTTTGTATAAGTGGTTCGTGCATTTGTGAGCTACTTTATAAATCATAGAAAATTTGTATGTCTAATTTTGCCACATCAAGTTTTTGGTGTAATTGAAAGTAAAATTGACTATAGCACTGAAAACTAAGATAACCCTTACTAGCATTAAGTTTTTGGTAACATTGTCACAGAAGAATAGCATTTTTAAATTTTTATTATCAAAATCTTGAAAGCATTTTGTGTTGTAAATATCATGATTTTTATTTGAAATCTTAAAATATCTATGTTATTAATTAATTTGAGATATTTATTGTATTTCAAATCTTCTTTTTTTTTTGTTAAAACATTAATTCTTAAATGTAATTTTCTTTTCTTTTATTTGTTTAATTATTTTTCCAATCGTTCTTCTTTTGAATTTCAATTTTTTTTTATTTTATTCTCTTTTATTTATTCACTTTATTTTACTTGCCTCTTTATTTCTTTTAATTATTTCATGTTTAGTATTTTTATATAATAACTTAATTTAATTTATTTTTTTTTGCTAACATGTGTATCATCGTACTATTTATTTATTTTAATTAATTTCTATATTTTTGTACTTTCTTGTACAAACAGGTAATATACTTGTATATTTATTTTAGCTTCTTATTTTTCTGTTTGACAAGTGATTTTAAATTCTACTTTTATAAGTTTATGTGAGGTAGTAGATCTTTAGGGTACTCTCTTACACCTTATAATAATAATATAAATAGACGTAATAGACTATTAAGAAGGTTAGACTTTGAGGTCCTATAACCTTTTGTTGAGAAAATTTGTGATCTTAACCATGACCTTTTACTTGAATCTTTAATTATGGGGGAAATCCACCACAAAAGGAAATCACAATGAAGAAATTTGTAAGGCTAGTAATTGGCACTACAACTGCCTCAATCCAACTCAGTGAGGCTACTCAAAACTATGAATTGCGAAACATTCATTTTCTCATGTTACTTTCCTTTCAAGGACTGCCTAATGAAGAATCACTATCTTTTATTAGGGGCTTTTACTCAAAATTCCAACCTTTTCCCCTTGATGTACTCACCGAGGATAAACTTTAAATGTGGTGTTTCTCCTATACCCTAAAAGACAGGGCCAAGGCATGGCTAATGTCATTTTCACCAAGTTCCTTGATGACCAAGGAGGATGTTTAGAACAAGTTTATTGGAAAATTATATTCCTACCAAAAGACATCAGAGTTAAGAGTTAAGATAGCAAATTTCTCGCAAATAGAAGGAGAACCTTTCCATGAAGTATGGGATAGGATCAAAAAATTTCTCACTTAGTGCCCCCATCACAATTATCCTCTATAGTTATAGAACTATTTTTTCTATGATAGATTGACAAAAAAATGTTAGTTCAACATTGATAATGGGACTGAAAGAGCGATGGGAGAAAAATTTACCTTAGAGACTTACAATCTCTTTGAGATGTTGGGTGTTAATTCCCAACAAAACGGCTCTCGAGTTAGAAGAGCCAAAGTCTATGAAATAGACTCCAATATTGAAATTCAAATACAACTTGCTCAATTGACCAAGTAAGTTGCAATTCTTACAACATATGCCACCACAAATAAAGAAAAATATGGTATGTGTGGTAATCAAGGAATGGTGCTGAAACCTATCCCCACTAAGGAGAACCTAATTTTGGACCCAAACAAGTCAACATATTAGGGGGATACCAATCAAGACCAAGGTATGATCCCAATGCTAATACTTACAATATTAGGTGGAGAAATCATCCCAATTTCTCCTAAAGGCGGAAGAACCCTACACTTGTCCAAACTCAAACCTTTCAGACCAGTAATTCAACTAACAAATGACTAAAAATCCTCTCAAGAAGCAAAATCATGAGGATAAAATTAATTAATTCATTCAAATTAGAAAACAACCAAGCACAAACTAATCAAAGGTTAGACTTTATAGGTATTTCCATTAAGAAGATTGAAGAACAGGTGGAGTAGTTAACTGAGCAAACTTGTAGAAGTAAGGCAAGGAATATATGGAAAGGTCAAAAATTCAATAAAACTCAACAATGAAGGGATATTGGGTTTACGAAAGTCTAAATTCCCCTAGCAACGTCTCACTAAAGATGACAAAATTTAGTTCTGGATTGGAGGTAACCTATGATATTATTTTATTACTTTTAATTAATTTTATTTTTCATTTTATTTTTATATTCTTTATTTGATTATTTTATTTTTTGTGGTTCTTATGTTTGTTTATTTTTATTAATTTATAAATATATAAAGGAGGGGGAGCAAACGCTAAAATAAGTGAGAAGGCTAGTTTGATGCATACCATGGCATGCTTTTTTTTGTGATATGGCATAGGGTTTTCTTAATTCAAAATGGCCTAAAGTTTAAACGTTCATGCCACAGCATGGAGGTTCTGACCAAAACTTGAAACGAGGTTAAAAAGTTAGAACTTCGACATGCATATTCCCACACCATAGCTCACGTAGAATTTTTGGCCACAAAACCTCCCCTACACAGTTTTTCTCTCACTATTCTATCATTTTCTTACAAACCCTAACTTTTTCTCCTAACAAACACTCCAAATACCCTAAAAAAATCCCACCTTTCCACAATAACTTTTCAAAATCCTTCCCAAAAATCACTTTCCTAACAACTCCTTACTTATTACATAAAGAAATTTTCAAAAATTACAAACAATATTAAGAAATCTTCATCTTTAAGAGGAGTGTCCTTTATTGTTTTTCAATCCACAACAACACAAAATAAGTATTCATAAATTTTTAGAATTTAAGTCTTTGAATTAAATTCTCTGAAATTTATGGAGTATTTGTGATTTTAAATGGTTCCAAAAATTCTAATTAGGAAAAATAGGGGTTAGGAAAAATTTGGTATAACCTATGTTGTTATCTGGATTTCTTATGAACCTCTAAGCTTTACATATTGTTTAAGTTTGGAAAATGGTACCAAAAAGGAGTAAGAAAAGGAAGGAGGTTTCCACTTCTGAAGATTATGATAGGACTAAATTTGCTTGTTTTGAAGCCAAGGTTTGCAAAAAGCAACAAAAGTGAACAAAGTACTAAAGGGGATGGATTTCAATTCTAGACCAAAAGGAATTACAGATGTCATAGTAATTCTACGATGGAAAAGGTTAGTAAAAGAATTGAAGGCTACAATTGAATCCATTGTTCGAGAATTTTATGCTAACATTCTTGACACCATTGATAATGTAATTAATAGGATATACTCGCCCTATTTAGGCCAAATGATATAAATGCTCACTATTTTTTTGTGAATATTGGAGAAGGTGAGTATGAGCATTATTTAAATAATGTTGATTATACTATGGTAATTGAAACCTTAACTATTAAGGGATTTGAAGTAAAGTATTTGGATCAAATTGCTCAAATTTGGGAATACTTTGTATGTTCAAGATTGATGCCTACCAATTATATTTAAAAATCAATAGAGAATTAATGAGAATATTTAGCTAGTTAATCATGCTTATTAATAACTAATTAGGTTAATTAAAAATAAATCCATATTATTGATTTTTCCTTTTTAATATAAAATTTCCTTTGGTTGGGTCATTCTTTTTTATTAATCAAACCAATTAATACCTTTGGTTGTATTATTAACTAATTTGATTAAATTATGCTTAATTTTTAAGGAAATAAAAAACCATTTAATTTGATCTAAATGATGTGTCTGAAACTTAATTATCATATTTTTAATCTATTATGAAAAATATGATGTCAATACATTAATCAATAATAAATTTTGTAACAAATCCTGAATAAAGAAATAATCTATACTTATTAAATATTAAAAATATTCACCTAAAATAATCTGCACAAAAATGGTAACAAAACTAAATTCCCATTATAATAATCTTCCAAACATGTTTAAAATTAATTCTATGATAAGTAAATTAAAATCAATAAACTCAAGAAATACAAAAGAGTAATCCGAAAATAAATAAGAATATAAATTAGATCTCAATACTAACAATAGATAAATGATGTGTCCTATTCCAAAGTTATGATCTTGATCTTCAAAGTAATCCCTAACTTCCAGCAATATTTTCTTTTTTATGATCTAGGAAATCCCCCAATTATTGATATTTATTTTCTCCTATCTAATCTAAATTGTGTATAAATTAAACCTAATATATAATAAAGAAACAAAAGGCTACAGAGAAATTCTAAAAACTAAGGTAATCTAATTGTGTTTTCTATAAAACATAAAAGGTTTTATTTATAGGAAAATATGGGTATAGAGGGCTTTAGGAAAAAAATGTGGAGACGTGCTACGGCACCCGTTTTTCCTCATCGCGACATAGGCTACATTCAGCTTTGCCAATTCCAACCCAAGAGGGTCAGGCCATGGTATCGTTTATTCCAACCTGACACACACATTATTCAATATGCATAATAAATTCATACCAAACATGGTGCATCATGACATACACTTCACTTTTCCTCAAGTTTTCCTTGTACACCTTACAACCTGGTTGGTTCTTCATGTAAGGCCTACATGCCTCACTCTTTTAATCTCTTAGGGTGCAAACTAAGTGCTCCAAGTGTTATTCTTCAAGTTTTGACAAATTTATACATTTTGAAGCTAACACCTAAAATATAACAAATATACACATGATTCTGAACAGATAGATTTACATAAATAATAATATAAATATGCTATAATAAAATCTATTTATTATAATTAAGCACAATAAAATCATGAAATATGAGTACTTTTTAAGTATTTATCAAGAGCCAAAATGAATGGTTGGCTAGCAAAGAACCACAACATTTTTCAAAGTTTCTCTCAAATTTGAATTCTTGTGTTTTAGTTAGTCAATATGTGTCATGGAGTATTGTAAGGTTGCAATAGTTTCTATAGGTTGGAGGTCATGTAATTTTGTGTTGTGCATCGGTAGGGTGTTTTAGGGTGGTAATGTGTATAGATTTTAGAAGGTTATGCCATCAATACTCAATCACATCATATAGTGATGTAACTTAAAGGATGAGATTTGATCTACTTAGATTAAATGTTGTTTGACAGAAAGTGATTAGGTGTAGTTAGGGTATGTGTCCCAACTAGTAGAGGTATTTATATTTACTTTTATCGAGTTGTATACTCATGATTCACTTACTATCAAGTGGTTTTCATAAGCAACCTAATGATGTTACCACGTAGGAGCTAGATCCTATGTAGATTTGCCTCATTACATGTTGTGTTATGTATGATCATTACAATATGTAAGTGTATAATCATAATTTGTTGAATATGTTTGCACATAGGAGGTATTGAAGTGATTGAAAATTCTTTATAGCTTTTCCAGTATGTTTGTATGATTCATATGCTATATGTTGTTTACCATGTTAATGCATTATTGCTAGCCTGGAAAGGAGCCTGTGAGACATACCATCACTAATGTGTTTACTACAAAATATTCTTTCTTATCTATTAGTTGATTTTTGTTGTGTTGAAAAAAGTATATTATCTTTTATTTCCAATGTGATATCTACTTAATTCACATTGTGAGGCTTGCTTGGACAAGTTGAAATAGAGCTTACAAAAATATTCCATTAGGTGGCGTATCCACCCTCTTGTTAGTCCTAGATGACTATATGAGTCGAAAGTTCAATTCACATGTGTATTTGTTCCAATGTATGGAAATCTTACCTTCATCTTAGCAACACAAGTATATCAATCAATTGATGTAAAGAACTAGTATTGATTCATCCAATCCTTACAAAATACCCATGGCTACTTGTCCTATTTTGACTATATATGAGGATGAAACCCTTGAAGATCCTTCAATTTATATAAGCATAGTATAGCTTTGCAATAATGTGTTCTTACAGGACTTGAAATAGCCTTTTTTGTAAAAAAAATGCTTTGTGTATTCCTCTATTCATCCATTGATATGCATTGGAAAACTAAAAAATAATTTCTTAAATATCTCAAGTGTACCTCAAGCCATAGTGTGAAATTTCACAAATCTAGAGTTCTTGAACTGGTTGGCTTTTTGCACTTAGGTTGGGCAAGTGGACCAAATGACACATGTAGTATAGGAGCCTATTTTATCTACTTTGGAGACAACTTGGTGTCTTGGATACCCTCTAAACATAAATTGGTATGTATAACAAGTGTAGAGGAAAAATAGTATACCCTTTCTTTGGCTAATCAAGTAATTTGATTAACTTCAATCCTAAAAGAATTGAAATTGAAGCAAGTTAACAAACCAGTTCTATTCATAGATAATTTGAGTGCAAAGTGCTTGACTATCAATCCAGTTATACATGCTAGGATGAAGCATGTTGAAATAGACTTCTATTTCATAAGATATTTAGATTTGGAGGGCTCTTTGGATGTGAGGTTCACTTCTTATAAGGATGAGTTAGCTTATGCACTTACCAAGCCCTTAGGAAAGTCAAGATTCTTGTCACTTAAGTACCAACTTATGGTGTTTTCACTATTATATGTTTTTGAGAGGGGGTGTTGTACTTTGTTTATGATGAGTGCTCAAAAGCACTCAATATATCATGATTTTATGCATGTTTAATGATTAAATAGATTTATATTTGCTTAGTTTTACTATCTTTTTAAAAAAAATCTATCTTTTTAGAATCACAATTATATTTTGTTATTTTTAAGGATATTTAGATTCAAAGAAAAGATAAAATTGATCAACACTAGAAGAATTATACTTGAACACTCCATTGCAAATTTAAAACTTAATAGATAACATATGCAAAGTATTACATATGTTCAAAAAAAGGGATACAAGAATATATGGGTTTAAAGTTGATCAGAATAGCGCATGCTACGGTGTGGATGTTTTATATGCCGCAACGCGAGGGTAACGTACTAAATATAACGTGTTTGAGATTCTATACGTGCTGTGGCATTAAAATATTATGTGCCACCATGTGAGTTAATTGGATCATATCCAAATCATGTAACGACCTATGTATGCCGTGGCGTGAAAAAATGTCTATCACGGTGCCAGACTTCTTATCCTTAATTTTTCCCTTTTGTGCACCTATAAATATGACTTCATTTGTATTGTATCAATTATCCCTTATCCCATATCTCTTCTAATCCTTCTTAGCTTCTCTCTAAAAATTGTAGCTTTTCTTTTAGAATTTTTAAGTTCCTCTCTCAATTGAGAGTTGAACAAATTTTAGGTTATTTAATAGTTTTAGTTTTAAGCCACTAAATAGTACAACAATTTTATTTGGGGTTTTTTATAACAGAAACAATATTGAATTTCTGTTAAGGTATATTTAAATATATTATTTTTAGATTATCTTTGTCTTTTTTACATGCTATGTTTAATTTATTAATCATTTATTAAAATATGTAAGTCTAGCTATAAATAAAATAGGATATTAGTAATGTTGTTATGTTAGTGAAATATTAAAGTAGATTTAACATTTTTTATAAAATAAATTTTTTATTTCTTCATCAAGAATAAAAGGAAGTTTGTAAAAAAATATATATTGAAAAAGTATTTTTCATAATAAATAAGAAAGTTAGATATAAGATTTAATTATCTTAATCTCATTTAGGGTCAACTAGTAGATGTTAAATGAAATATTCTAGATCGGATTTAGAGAACTTTATTTCAAAGATTTTTATAAGAATTCTTATTGAAAGATATATTGATAACATATCCTTTATAATATTTTTAAAATTTGAAAGTTAGTTTTCAGATATTTAAATCATAAACCTAATTAAGACACATTGATGAGAATTTCTATTGTTAGGCCTCACCTAAGGAGACAAATTAAATAGTTTGTTAATATCATAGAAAAGATGTAACTTGCCTTAATTTATGATCGTTGCCTTAGGCTATTTTCATTCAAAAAAGAGAATCAATTGTCTTAATTTATGTTTTTAATAACCTATTTAATAATGAGCAAGCATAATTGACTTCTAATATATTTCATAAATTCTCTATTGCATGATAAATATTTAATTGTCTAAATACTTATTAAATTTATCTTTATTTTTTATGTCAATAGTTTAGATCTTAAACCAAAACAATCATGACAGGTTGTTTAAGTTTTTATTATCATTTTTAAAAATTTGTTAAATAATTTAAAAATTACATGATTCTTTTTTATACCAACCTTTAAAGTATAATTATCATTTTTTATAACTAAGAACTTGTAAACTATTTTATAAATTATACAAAATTCGCATACCTAATTTTGATACATTAAGTTTTTGGTGTAATTACAAGGCAAAACCGACAATGACAATGAAAACTAAGATAACCTTAGCAAGCACCAAGGTTTTTTAAGCCATTGATGGGGCAAAATAACGTTTTTAAATTTTTTATTATCCAAATCTTTAAAAAAAATGTGTTGTAAATATTGTGATTTTTATTTAAAATTTTAAAATATCTAAATTATTATCTTTCTTTTTTTTAATTTAACTTTCTTTTCTTAAAACAATTCTTTTCCTTTTATTTTAAAATTTTTATTTTACTTTTCTTTATTTATTAACTCTTTATTATTATATTCTTTTATTTTATGTTTAAATATTTTTGTAATAAATTGTTTATCGTATAATTTATTTTATTTTACTAACTTGGGTGTGCATTATATAATTTTTTGTTTTTTATACTTCTTATAGTACCTATATTAGTATTAAAAATTACCTACTCCTTTGATTAGTGTTATTAATGTACAAAAAGTAAAGAGATCTTTAAGAAAAGAACTTGTAGTTTTTATTGTTGAACATTTATAGGTTCAAAACATTTTTCAAATAAAAGATGCACATTTATCAGGAGGAAAAGGAACAAATCCAAGTGCAAATAGACAAGGGAAGCAAGAAAAAATAATGAAGAAGTATTCATTGCCATTTATAGGCAACACTACTCCACACATCTAACTGAAAGAGGTTGGAAGAAATTATGAATTAAAAAATAATCATTATTCCTTATTAGCTTCATTTTACGATATCCCTTATGAAGATCCTTTAAATTTCAATAAAGATTTTTATGCTATCATAAAATATTTCCATTGGAAAGACTCAATGAAGACCAAATCTTGATGAGGTGTTTTCCTTACACACACAAGGATAGAGATAAGTCATGGTTCATGACTCTGCAACAAGGTTCATTGACTACTTGAGAGGTAGTCTATAACAAATTCATGGGTAGCCAAGTGGAGAGAAAAAATAGCAACATTCTTCCAAATGGATGAAGAGCCCTTCCATGATGCTTGGGATAGATTCAAACGCGTCTTAAGCAATGCCCACACCACAACTTTCTACTGTAAGTATAGAACCCATTCTTCTATGATGGACTAACATAACAATGTATGTACATTGTTGATGATGTTGTAGGAGGAGCTATGAGAGAAAAGATGGCAAAGCAAAATTTGGAGCAATATGAGATGTTGGCTACTAATCCCCAACAAAAGAGTACTAGAGAAAGAATAGTAGGAGTCAATGAAGTTGGCTTTGAGAATGAAACGGCCTTGTAACTTGCAAAGTTAACTAAGCAAGTACAACTCCTCATAACCCATTAAATGTTAAATCAAGAAGTATGTGGAGTTTATAGCATAGTTGAGCATAATTCTACTAGTTTTCAAACAACTACCCAACACATGCTCAAACCCAAAACACAAAGGCTGTATGAAAACCAACCTTACTCACTAGATCAACCTTATAAGATAACTTTGGAAGATAATTTCAATATCTTTATTCAAATCAGTAGAGATAATTAGTTGATGAATAATCAAAGTTTGAACTCTCTTAAGTCTTTAATATAATGTTTAAAGTTTAAGTCTTTGATAAAATGGTTAAAGTCAAAGTTGGAAAACTTGCAGAACGCTTGCGAAAATAAGAAAAAGGAAGTTTCCTATCCAAGTAGAACAAGAGAACAATGTCACAATCCTTCAAAGTGGTAAGGTAGTCAATAAAATATTACCTAAAATTTCTAATGATATACCTTTTAGTGCAGGAAATAAAGAAGTTGAACTTATAGTCTCCAAAGTAGAGAAACAAGTGTCAACAATGATAAACCTTTTGAGAAAAGCATTGGGGAATCAAATAATGCTCCTCAAAGTCAAAAGATGGTAAGATCACACCAGCCACCAATACCATTTCCAAACCAACTAAAAGAATCCAAACAAGATAATAAATTCTTTAATCTATTTAATATGTGTTCTAATTTAATCTATTTAATATGTTTTCTAAAGTTACCTTTATTAGAAGATTAAGAATATACCATCCTCTACTAAGTTATTTAAAATTTAAACACTAAGAAAATGAGGTGTGAGCTTAATGAAAGAGTACTAGTATTAGAAATTTCTAATGCTATGCTCTAGTACCAACTACCCCTAAAGTTGAAAGACTCAGGTAGTTTTATCATAAACATCACTATAGGGGATAGAAAGGTGGCTAAGGTAATGCTAGACTTAGGTGCTAGTATAAATCTAATGTCATGCTCTATTTACTTACAACTAGGGTTAGGGGACCTTAAACCTGAAAGAATATGCAAGAAATATGTCAAAAGCATCTATTTAGGGACTACTATGATACTTTATATTTTATTAAGCCCTAATTTGGTCTCTGGTTTAATGGTTGCATATGCTAAAAATTTGGTACATTTTGCTTTGATTTTGTGGTTCTTAACATGGAGAAAAACCCAGACATGGACAAAGAACATACAATACTTCTTAGGATACCATTTATAGCTACTAATAAGACTATTATTGATTTCCAAGATGGGAATTTGACAATGATAGTCTTAAAAAAGAATGTCCACTTTAAAGTTTTAGACTCTTCACCTTTTCCTTCTATCTTTACCATTGATGAATGCTTTGATGTTGATTCATTAGATAGCATTGTAAATAACAGTTTTTTGCAAGATTGAATGAATGATAAATTAGAAATTACTTTAACTATTGAAAAAGTAGAAGAAGAATTAGATGAGGAAACAGACGAGTACCATGAATTACTAAATAATGTTAAACCAATAGGAAACCCTAGTACACCTTTAGAACTATGTAGTTCCCCACATGAGGAAGAGACCAATCCATCCAACTTAGAACTAAAAGATTTGCCTATGCACCTAAAATTTGTGTTTTGGGGAGAAGGGAGAGCTTATCATGTCATTATTTCATTTTCTTTGACCAAAATCAAATAAAATGAACTTGTTAAGGTGCTTAAGAAAATTAAAAAGGCTATAGGTTAGAGTATCAGTGATATTAGAGGTATTAGTCTTGCTATGTATATGTATAAGATCAATTTAGAGGAAAATGTTAAACTCATTAGAAAGGTCTAAAGAAGACCATACCCAATAATGCAAAAGGCAGTGAAAAAGGAAATTCTAAAACCCTTAAAAGTATGAGTCATTTATTATATTATTGATAGTAAATGGGTTAGTCTTGTGCATGTCGTACCAAAGAAATCTAGGATAACAATTGTCAAAAATGATAAAAATGATTTGGTGCCTACTAGAATGGTCATCGAATGGAGGATGTGTATAGATTTTAGGAAACTAAATTTATACACTAAAAAGGGTCACTTTCCTCTTCTATTCATTCATCAAATGCTAGAAAGACTATCTAGGCATGAATTTTACCATTTTCTAGATGGACTTTCAAGATATTAACATTTACTTATTACACTAGAAGATCAGGAAAAGACCACCTTTAAATGTCCTTTTGGGACATTTTCTTTCAAGAGGATGTCATTCAGGTTATGTCAATCTTCCCATATATGGTGGAAACGTTCATTGAGGTATTTAAGGATGATTTTTCTATTTTTTGATTATTTCTTGCATAAATTGACTTTAGTTTTAGAATGATGCATTTAATGCAACTTAAGACTTAGTTTGGGGAAAATTCATTTTATGGTACAACAGTGGATAGTGTTAAGACATGTAATTTGAAACAAAGGAATTATGGTCGATAAGGCTAAAATTGAGTTGATTACAAAATTACCACCCCTTACATCTATTAAGGGGCTCGGGAGTTTCCTAGGACACGTAGGTTTCTATAAGCAATTTATCAAAGATTTTTTCAAAATAAGTCACCCTTTATGTAACCTATTATCAAAAGATACCTATGTTGATTTTAATGAAGAATTCCTTATCGTGTTTAATACCTTGAAGGATAAATTAATATCTACCTATAATTCTGGCACTTAATTGGTCTTTCCCTTTTGAAATTATGCGTGATGCTTTTGATTATGTAATCAAAGTAGTTTTGGAGTAGAGAATGGAGCAACATTTGCATGTTATATATTAAGGTAGCAAAACACTCAATGATGCCCAAATAAATTATTCCACCATTGAGAAAGATTTCTTAACTGTTGTGTTTTCTTTAGATACATTTAGGTCTTAGTAGGTTCTAAAGTAATTGTTCATTATGATCATGTTGCTTTAAGATACATGCTAAGTAAAACTAATGCTAAGCCAAGATTAATTAGGTGGGTTTGCTCTTATAAGAATTTGACCCAAAAATCAAAGATAAGAAAGGTAGTGAAGGCTTAGTAGTTGATCATCTTTCTAGGTTAATTTATGAATTCAACTATTTTGAAAGTGAGAGTAAAGAAGAAATTGTTGAAACTTTTTTTGATGAACAATTATTTTCAATAGGTCTAAATTCATGGTACGCTGAATAGTCAATTATCTCACTAGTGGTATTTTGAGACCTAACATTTCTTACCATGAAAAGAAATCATTGTTAAACTCTTATAGGAAATAATTTTGGAATGACCCTTATCTATTCAAGATTGACCAATATCAAATCATTTGGAAGTGTGTACCTAAAGAAGAACATAAGAACATCTTAGCATTTTGTCAAAATTTTCATTACATAGGCCATTTTGGAGGTACTAAAATGGCTTTCAAGGTATTGCAATCTGGTTTTTATTGGCCAAATATTTTTAAAGATACTTATATGTTTTGTGCACATTGTGATAGATGTCAAGGGATAGGTAATATGGGTAAATGGGATGAAATATGTTCGACATCTAATTTAGTTGTTGAACTTTTTGATGTATGGAGGATTGACTTTATGGGGCCTTTTCTCCCATCTTCTATATATGAAAATATTTTATTCGCCATGGATTATGTGTCCAAGTGAGTAGAAATGATACCCACTAAAACTAATGATGCTAATGTTGTTATGAATTCTTGAATGAGTCAATTTTTAGTAGATTCAAAATTCCTAGGGAAATGATAATGATACTAAAGATGTATACATCATACATAACATGGCTATTTCATATCATCTACAAAATTTCAGTCAAGTGGAAGTGAGTAATAGGCAAATCAAAGGGATTCAGGATTGCACTATGAGACCTTCAATGAAGGACTAGGCAATCAAATTGAAAAATGTCTTATGGTTATACCACACGGTATACAAGATACCTATTGGAATAAGCCCTTACAACTCGAACACAAGGCTTATTAGGCAATTAAAGAGCTAAACATGAATTCAGACAAAGTATGAGAGAAATGGATACTCCAACTGAGTAAACTTGAAGAGATTAGGGATGAAACTTATAAAAATGCAAAATTGTATAAAGAACATACAAAGTGCTATCATGACAAAAAGATAGTTCGTAAGTATTTTCTTCCTTGAATGAATGGTTTTTTATTTAACACCTATTTGAGATTATTTCTAAGAAAATTGAGATCAAGATAGGATGGACCGTACACAATTACCCAATTTTTTTTCCACATGGAGTAGTAAATTTGATGGATCCAAAAAAATGAACAATGTTTAAAGTCAATGGGCATCATGTGAGGCCCTATTTAGAAGGAGGACACAAGGCAGCAGACATTGAGACCATATTGGTGAACTAGTTTGAGCATCATATGGCATCTACGTCTAGCTAAGACAAATGAACTATGCATCTAGGTAATATTATTTTGTTTATTTTAATTTGTTTATTTTTGTTTTATGTTAATTCATTTTTATTTCCTTTCATGTGAACATTAAATAGAATTGTTAAATTTTATAACTGTATGTTGAAATTTGTGAGAAGTACACAATTTTTATCTATGTAAAATTTAAATGTATAGATCATGGATGCATCTGCAAATCCATACCAACTCTTGTACAGGACCAACAAATAGGCAACTTTTATATCTATCAATCTTCATCTTTAATTTGCAATTGTAACATTGAGGTCAATGTAAATTCTAGGTTTGGGGTGGGAAAAGCTACATTATAAAATTATGCTTATATGAAATTTTTATATATTCACATGTACACTTTTTAATATTTTTTTTACTTTATTTGTTTTTTTTTGTGCACTTTAATTTATTTTTATTATTTTAGGAAATTTTAGTTAATTTTAAATAAATGATTAAGCCTTTGCATTGTTAGATTAATTTCAAAAACATTTCATGGCGTAATGTGATAATTAGTTAGTTTTTATCATAATTAGTATTTCATGATTACATGTTAAAATTACGATGAACCTAAACTCGGTGCTTATGAATTAAATAGTGGATACTACCTTGTAAGAATATATTTTGTGTCCTTATCTTCTCATTCTGAGTAATAATACTATTTTCTATTCTTTTAAACACTTCTTACAAACTCTAAATTAATAAATAATCTTTATAGGTCTTTGCATTGAATGTTAGGATTTTTATATCTAATTTAGTGTCATATATTTATTTTTATTGCTTAAATTGAGTGAATTAAGTAGAAATTGAAAGTATATGACTTTCTATTCATTCATGCATTATTATGACTTCTAAAAAAATAGACAGATATGAGGTTACTTAAACCACTAAAAGAAAACGCCAGAAATCAATCACTTACTTTATCATACAAAAAATGTACAATCTATACATGAGTCCTCTATATATATAAAGGAGAGAAAGAAAAATAAAAAAGAGAGAAAAATAAATAGTATAAAATAAATACTATGACCCAAATATACCTTAGTTTTGTGAGAAATGGAAAAATACAAAAGAAAATATAAGAAATAAATCTCTAAGAATTCATTTGCATTTTCTTCGTCTCATAAAGGCATAAAACTTAAAAATTTTATTCAATGAATTCGATTGATTCATGAAAGTAATATGTGATTTCTTTATAAATCCTATTATGTGATTCCTTTCTTGATATCAATATTATGCACTACGTTGAGTCTTTTATTCTTTAAACATATATAAAACTATTAGTTCATTTTTTTACATAAACTATATTCATATATAACTTTGAATGAGTGTTTGAACTATTAGGATCAATATTATTAAGAGTATGCCTTGTGAGGTTAGAGTCGAAGTGAATTCAAATTCCTTAAACTAAGATTGGGTAAATTTAATATTGATACATTTTTTTATTTAAATATGAAATTGATTTTCATCTCATTATTATAATAAAATATGAATGTTTAAAATATTAAAATAACTTCTGCTATGGAGTGTGAGCCATTTGCTATTATTACTATCCCACAAAACCTTTACCTTGAAGTATGTCTCAAGGTTTGAAGCATTTGTTAGCTGGATGACCAACCTTTCTATAGATCTAACATGGTACACGAGGACCTCTACCACTTCCCCTCTTTTTATTCTTATACTGTGAATTACCATTATATCTTTGTTAGGCTAGTAATCATTTATTTATTGTAGGAAATCATGTGAATTAGACACACAATGTTTCTCCAAAAAGTTCTTGAAATTTAGGCCTTCAAAATTTGCTAAGATTACTTGTATAACGCGATTCACATATTGTGAGTGTTATTGCTCAAAATGCTACTCATAGTTCAAAAGTTGGTTATGAAATTCATCCAATGACATAGCATGTGAACACAAGGTGAAATAATACACTAAAGAAATATAATTTGAGTTAAGACCACTAATAAGTAAGTAATGATCAGTGACAACTTATGTAAAGGCTACAAGATGATCAGTAATTGTTCACAGATGCATCATATAATCATTAGCAGAAAGATCATTTTTAGCTAGGATCTAAAGTTGAAGTCTAAGCTCCATAATTAATATCATGTGAGAAAGATGGGTGAACTCTTTGCAAGGAGATCCATTGTTCAACTATAGTAGCACTACATCGCAATTGTGCATGCATAAAAGGTGAAATACAGGAATAAAACCAGAGTTTCAAGAATTGAGAGGGAAGAAAAGAACATAGATTGATGATCATATCCATACCATATGTGATGATCACATTCAAAATCTGCTTATGCCAAACTATAGTTTGTGCGATTGAGTTTCACTGAGATGATGAAATTAATTGGTGGAATCATTAATGCTAAGAAATATAATTGAATGCTCTGACTCTCAAAAGTAGTTTTTCCATTATCAATAATAGAAGGAATAACCATAGTATCTTTCACAAGAGCCTCTATATTCATATATGTTCCTTCCACTATATTCATAATCATCCTTCTTTTATATGTGATATTGCAAATGTCTTACTGTAATAAAGCCTTCTAGTTGACATCACCTGTTGGCACACCCATCTGTGGAAGTGTTTAACAAACTAGTACATAGCACTTTGTTGAAATGTGATAAGTTCTCTTCTCAAATTGTGTGTTCTTCATGTTTCATTTCTAAATCTAAAAAACTCCCTTTTAAGCATAAACATACTCCCCATGACACATCTTTTGCTTTGAGGTATATTGATTTATGGACTTCACTTGTCATTGGTGCTCATTATTTTCCCTTAATTTTTTATTATTCAAATTATTTTATGTTGATTTTATTTCTCAAAACTATAGATGAGGTAAAAACCACACTTACAAGTTTTATGCAAATGGTTGAGAAAAATGTTTCCACTAAAGTCATAGCTATCCAATCTGATGGTGGAAAGGATTTTTCTTTTGTCAAAAAACTAGGCTTTTTGGGTTACAACATAGACTTGCATATCCGCACACTTCTGAGAAGAATGAAGTGGTTGAATCTAGGAATATGGGAGTGGTTGAAAGAGCGCTAGCATTTATTATGCAATATGGCATGCCTTTTAAATATTGGGTGTATGCTTTTAGAACAACTATTTTTGTTCTATATAGACTACCATCTATGACATTTGGTCATAACATACACTACAAATTGCTTAAGTAAAAGACACCTGACTTTGAGTATCGTACATCCTTTTGTTCCTTTTGTTTTCCTTATCTTTTTCCTTATAATAAATAGAAACTTCAGGCAAGGTCCATTCCTTGGGTTTTTCTAGGGTATGTTCCTTAACATCAAGGACATTTTTGTTTGAACAACGATACACATAGACTTTATAATAGTTTTTGTGTTTTATTTGACGAGACTCGATATCCTTTTCTACATTCATCCTCACTTATTCTAGCTATAGAAGAAATTATACAGTATTTCTAGCTTGCCTTTAGTTCCTTTGTACCCTCTATGCCATCTACTAGTCCTAAAATTGGTTCTTGACCTTTATCCTCTCATGGGTCATTTTCATCACTTCCCTCTTCATTTTTTCCTTTGGACAATAGGTTTATGCCCTCCTCTTACACAATTTTGTCTTCTACACCCACTATAGTCCAAACACCTACACATACTTAGTCTATTCCTATTTCTGATCAATCTTTGCCTCTGATTCCTATATAGTCTCCCACTTTTTCACCTTCTATTCTTCAATCTAATACTACTAAGCATTTTACTCCTCCGGTTATACCAATTCAAAGGAATCCTATGGTGACTAGGTCCCGAATATGTAATTTAAAGCCAATGATTTTTCTTGTTTTAGCTACCTTAATTTTTCTAAAAAAATGGTTTCATTTGAGCCCAATAGCTATGGTGATGCAAAGGAAATTTTTGAGTGGGAAATCTTATGAAAAAGAAATGTGAAGCTCTATTGGACAATGAAACTTGGGAATTAGTTCCTTGTCCAAACTAAGAGTGAACCATTGGTTGCAATATTGTGTTCTTATAAGATATGAAATATCCTTTGTTATGAATAAACATTTTATAGTTCCTTCATTCACCCACTGATATGCATTAGAATACTACAAAACGAGTTCTCAAATATCTCAAGGGTACCTTAGGCCATAATGTATAGTTAGTTTAATAAGTAATGAGTTCTTGGCTTGGTTGGATTTTCATATTAAGATTAAGCAAGTAAACCATATGACACACATAGTATAGGAGCATATTGTATCTACTTTGGAGATAACTTGGTGTCTTAGATGTCCTCCAAACATAAATTGGTATCTATATCAATTGTAGACATAGAATATCATGCCTTTGCTTTGGTTGCTTATGAAGTAATCTGGTTAACTTCAATGCTAAAAGGATTACAAGTGAAGCAAGTTCAAAAACCAATTCTATATTTAAGTGCAAAGGACTTGACTACCAATCCAGTTATGCATGCTAGGATGAAGCATCTTGAAACAGACTTCCAATTCATAAGAGATTTGGTTGTTGAGTGTTGTTTGGATAAGAGATTCACACCTTCTAAGGATCAAGTAGTTGACACACTTACCAGTCCCTTAGGAGAGTTATGATTGTTGCCCCTTAAGTTCAAACTTATGGTATTTTTACGATTGATATGTTAGAAAGTGGGTGTTGGACTTAGTGTGATATTGTACAACTAATAGAATTCGATTAGTGCTCAGTTAATTATTGTTATTTTGTTGTGAGTTATTAGTTACTTACACTCCCTACTCTTTCATTAAACTTTCTACTCATTTTATGTTTTTTTCATTTAAAATGTTTATGTTATTCGAAATGATAGATATTACGCATGAAACTGTTGATGGTATGTGAAGAATTTATTAAGATTTTGAAGGATGCTAAAAAAATAGTATAAATGAGCATATCACACCTTCATTTATTGGCTTCATGCACAAGTCAGTTATTATAACCCTCATATAGTATTGTACATGTTAAACATTTTTCTTTTATTATATATGTAGATTGCAAATGAATCAGGTCAACCAAATTGCAAAGTCAAAGAAGACTTATGATGGATAGCACAATCTCCTAAGCTTAATGACATAAAATATCATGGATATACCATAAATGGAACTCACTACCAACCAAAACAAAGAGACAACAATCATATTACTCAAAATAGTGTAGTTTCTATGGTGGCAAAAACTATTCATTTTTCTAATTTTAAGGATATACAACCGATTGAAGGAAATTTTTTATACTACGGAGTTATTGATGAGATAAGAGATATTGATTATTTAAGTTTAGAGTTTCTTTATTTAAGTGTCATTTGATAGATAGTAAAAATGGTGCAGAAAACGATACTTATGGATTTACATTGATTAATCTTAATTGTATTGGATGTAAATAAGACTCTTTCATAATGACATATCAAGCTAAGCAAGTGTTCTATATCCAAGATGATCAAGAGACACAGTGGTGAGTTGTTTTAACTCCTTGTTAGGACTAAGATGATTCCATGAACAATGATATTTTAGGTCCAAGTGACATGAATGATGACCGAGAAGATAAAATCAAGTAAGCTACACTTGTGTTGAGTTTGAAACATTATATTTTTAGTTTGATGACTAAGGTACAAAGTATATCCATATTGTTTCTTATTTGTGATATTCATTTCTAGTTTGATCTAAAATATTATTCCTTCTTAACTAACATCTTATTTCAATTTTTGTATTGTATGATGAATTGATCATAAGATGGCAACACGCCTACAAAAAAAAGGTCATACCAAGATGAACTCTTTAATGACAATATAAAGTGAGGTTACTAGACTCGAGGTACGTTTCAACAATAAGGGTATAGTTATTAGGAAGCATGATACAAACTTTAAAGTTATTTAGGAGTATAAGCATGTTATAACATTCCTATAAACTAAAAGGTATGGTCGCAAATAGACATTAAGTACAAGTACAAGGCATGTGTGGATATTATAGAGTATACTGAATTATTCATTTACTAACAATTTATTTTTATTATTTATGCTTATAATTGAGTACTTGTTTTATTTTATAAGAAACTTTTATATTTCTTGATATTGATTTAGATGTTGGCCATATGTATGTCATGAGCCTATTGAGGTGTTCATGAAAAAAGCACAAGCATTCATTGTATATGTGATGTCTCAACTTGATAACCTCGATATGTTGCATATGATTCTTGAAAAAATTTCAACTATTGATCAAGGACATTAGGATTATTTTATGGATTGGACCCAAAGTAATGAATTTAAATTAAGTTTCATTCAATTTAAATTCATTTTATTTTATATATTTCATAATTGGTTTCTATGAATATATGACTTATGTAGAAAGAGGTGGTACAAAATATTTGAGCATAAGTTGTTTATATAGCATATACAAGTCAATGTACCTTTGCTAATAAAAATGGGAAGTTGGTAAGTAAATTGATAATTTTAGTGAATCATAAATATATTAAATATTTATATATTAGGTTTTATTATTATAGAAGGTAAATTATGCCGATGGAATTATTCCTTGAAACATGTTCCTCAGAAAGATGGACATTGTAAAGATACAGTTTCATTTGATGAGGAGACAACATCGGTGTTGGAGCGAATTGTAAATCATATGTTCATACATATTGATCTCAAATGTGTGATTGAAGTAAAATTTCACTAACAAATATACATCTTACTTCGTAGGAAGAGATACAGAGGTAGAGGAAGTGGGAGAATTGGTTGTAGATTGTCACCATGACATATTGACTATGGAATCAAGGATGGACAAGCACTTCGAACATGTTAAAAGAGCTAGCTTTGTAGCGACATTACTTAAGCAATTTCATCAGTGAACAACTTGATTGAAGAAAGAAGAGAAAATAAATAAATAGATGATGAAATAGATAAAGAAGAAGATGATAAAAATATGACATAGAGAACAAGTTTCTAAGTTGTTAGAAGAGAATCAATCTCTTAAGTTTGGAAGAGAAAGTTCTGGTACCACACAAGGGAGTAACTCCTGTATTCCTCCTTCTTCAATTTTGGATCCTCCACTTGATGTTTTAAAGGTATGTATGTGAAAATATATGTAATTTATTGATTTTTCTTATTATATTCTAAATAAAAGCATTCTGTTAATATAAAGATATCAAATCTATTAGTTTTGAATTATATATAATTTTTTTACTTATGATCATATATTAGGGAATTGTTTGAGTTAGTATTGAGAGATGTGAATAATATTATGGTTACAGGTAAATTCTACCCAACAAGTGACCCACTAGAGGTGTTGCATCTTATGCTCTTAAAAACTATAATGCACATGTAAGCATAGATGAGCCAATCATGGTAGATGAGTTGTTACCTATTATGGCTAAGACGAATACATATATATGGGGGAAGCTAAATGATAATTTGTAGCTTGGCCTAAAGCTTGGATAACTACATCAAGAAAATTGGTTATTATGTTCATCTTAAACTTGAATATTCTTTAAATTTAATGTATATTGATAATATGTTGCATGATTTTAAGCAAGCCAAAAGAAGATGTAAATTAAAAAAATAATTTATGCATCAAATTTTGGGATAAGTAAGAAACTATAATTCTACTATCTTTTCCAACTTAGATGGCTTTGATACCATATACGGCCAGGATCTGCTAAGTTATGTAAAATGGTAAAGAAATTCAAAGATATATATAAACTGAAGGATATTTATTAATATGAATATATTACAGATAGTGAAAATATATGAAATTATTCGGATACTTCACTTAGAAGTTTAAGAGCCTTATATAGATAAATAGGCTTATCTCAAAACAAAATACAATAATTCACAAGATAAGTCTAGTAAGACTTTTCTTAAAAGCAGATGCTCTCCCATGTGAAGAGTGGACCCTTTGTTCTGGTGGTGTGTCCCTATTTAAGTTTTGGAGTCGTCTATCCAGAGTGCTTTATGGGTCCCTTTGATGTCGGCCACTTTCTTTAGTGGGTGGTTGGCTTGGCTTTTAGCTTGAGCTGGCCATCTGTAAATCACTTTCAGAATGCTCTATATCTAATTTTTCATTAGAGTTTGTGGAGCTTTCTTCTTCTTCAGAACATAATTTCTCTAATTTTTTAGAGATATATTCGTCACTTTTTCCCTTTTCTTTTAGGGTTTCTATAACAATTTCTACTTTAGTTTTACCCTTGAATGGTTTAGGGTCAGTAGTTTCTTTCACTTTGAGTGTTTGGAATAATTCAATAATTTTAACATTATGAAACTGTTCTAGTAGAGTTTTATCCCACCATCTTCCCCGTGATCGTCTTATAAGACAATAGATTTCATCCCAATGAGTTACTACATAATCCCATTTCCATATCCATGGGACTTTATATAATGCCAAGAAGAACAATAATGAATGATTTTCATTTTTAGTAGAGTTTAAATTAAACTCTTCAAATAATATAAAAGCTTCTAAAACATTTTGAGGAAATATATCTTTACTTGGTCCGAAAAATGAGAACCAATCTCTGAACCAAGTAGGAAAATCATTAAAGGCATAATGATCCCCTATTAAAAATTGGATAAATCACGTATGGGTTTTCTTTGAGTTTTGATAGAAGAGTATGCTTTCCCACGCCTGTATATAATCAAAAGAGTCATATGAGACTGAATTCATCTGTTTATTTTTAAATCTTTCTCTAACAAATAAGTTAGAATTCCAATCTGATTTAGATAAAATATTTTTTACCTTAAAAGTTGAGTAAGTAATTTCATGAGAATTTCTCATATTATGAATTATGTCAACCGAATTAGTTTCTTTTAAGATTAATTCAAAATATTCCCTAGATTTAGGGATATTTCTTTGCTGGTAAATTATCTTTAAGATATATATTAGCTACCTGTTCAGGTGATTTGGCCATATCTTCATCCTCAACTGAGATGATAGATTTGTGGGTGATCTTATGCCATTCGTACTTCTTTTGAGGAGCCTTTTTCTTTCTTTAGTGCCTGAAGATAATTTGTTTTCTTCATGGCCCTATAAGTATTCCCTGGTGAGGAAATCTAGGAGTGAGTCATCTTCCCTCTTAATATATTCGATATCAAAATCGAATATAGATAGGATGGCTTGCCACCTAGCAAAAATCTGTTTTGATGCTAGATTTTTAACATCTTTCTTAAGTACTTCTTTAGCACTTTTTCAATCAACTCTAAGTAAAAATTTCTTATTTAGAAGGTCGTCTTGGAATTTGGTAATGCTTAGAACAATGGCCAATATTTATTTTTTAATTGTAGAATAATTTTTCTAAGTTGGTTTCCAGGTGCCTGAGGTATATCTTATTAAGACCTTTTTTATAGGCATTTTCTACTTCAGAATGCCTCTATAGCCTAACTTCGAATCATCAGTATCCACTACTTTTGGAGCTTCGAGATTAGATAAAGCTAGGCATGAGAGCTCTTTAGCTTGAAGCTTGATTTTTTGGACAATTGTTGTGCAAGCTGTATTCCATTCCGGAGGATCCCTTTTTAGTCTTTGAAATAATGGGCTAGCGTCTTGTGCAAGATTTTTATAAAAATATGCAATATAATTAATACTCCCTAGAAATCTTTGCAACTGTTTCTTATCTTTTATTTCATCCGGAAATTTTCTACAAAGACTATTGATCTCTCAATAGGACTTATAAGTCCATGTTCTATGTTATATCCCAAGAACCTTACTTGGGTCTGGAATAACTTCATCTTTTTAGATGATACAATAAGCCCATTGGACTTAACTATTTTAAAAAACACTTCTAAGTGTTTCCAATGTTGATCTACTGTATTTGAGTAGACTAGAACATCGTCTATATAGACAATAGTGAACCCTAAATAAGGGTTAAAAATATCATTCATAATTCTCTGGTATTCACTTGGGGCATTCTTAAGCCCAAATTGCATAACATTCCATTCATAAAGCCCAAATGGAACAGTAAATGTTGTTTTGTAGCGATCTTTTTTTGCTACTTGTATTTGCCAGTATCCATTTTTCATATCGAATTTAGAGAATACTAGAGCTTTGTTTATTCTACTAAGTAAGTATTTTTTATTGGGTAATGGATATCTTATCCATCTATGCACCTTGTTTAAAGGCTTATAATTAATTACGAGTCGAGGAACTCCTCTCTCAATTTCAGCACTGTTCTCCACATAGAATACTGGGCAGGACCAAGGAGAAGTACTGGGCCTTATTAACTTATTTTTTAGAGGGTCTTCTATTTCCTGCTTACATATGAGTAAGTGTCTTTCATTCATTTGGATGGACCTGGCCTTTGTATTGATTTGGGCTTCTATAAAGTTAGGTTCATATGGCAATTCTACCACATGTTTATTTCTCTCCCAAAATGCATTAGGGATTTTAGTGCATATTTCTTTTTCAAATTTCTCTTTGAGAGATTGAATTTTCTCTTGTATTTCTTTAGAGAAAATCTTTTGTTGAATTGTTTTAAAATTCACTTTTTCTTTTAAGGAAAAAAGAATTTTTTCTTTTTCAATAATCTTACCTTTAAGGTAATTTACTTCATGTATCTCAGGTTCTTTTGTGAACTTGAAAATAATAGGATATCCATCAATTTTTGTTATGATCCCTTCTATAGTGGTTTTGAAAGGATATAGCATGTTGATGAATGGTGTGCCTAGATTTACCATTCTTGATAATTTTTTACTTAATAAAAATGTAGTTTCTAGGCATACTCCATTATTACATACAGCTGCATTGGATTTCTTATAATGTATAGGCATTCTTCCACCATTAGCAGTATTTAATACTTGAGTGGTTTTTGTAAAATACCTTGTAGGTACAATGCCTTCACTAATGCAGTTTAAATTAGCTCTTGTATCAATTATGGCTTCTACTTTGAAAGAATATTCTTTGTTGATCATAATGGTCACTTTTGAGTACCATTTGTGATTTATGACTCTATTTAAGGGGTTGACAAAGTGCATATCAACAAATTTTGAATTAGAATTTTCTTCTTCTTTGAGAACTTCTTTCCTCTTTTCAGGAGGAATTGTTGGGACCTCTTCTAAGAGATCATCAAAGTTGTCTTCTCTATTATCTATCCCATTTTCAGAGATGAGCGGTGTTTGGACACACTGTTGTAGTTCAAGGATCTAAACTCTTGTTTTTAGATCTTTAAGATCTTTTTTAGTTTGATTAATCTCTTTTCTAAGATCACTTACTGTTGAATTCTAGGAGGAGTATTCCTAACCCTTTTAAGGATTTCATTGAAGGAATATTGTTGTTGATGTTTCTGTATTTGAGCTTGTAATCCATTTTTATTTATCCTTTGAGGGACTTCTTCTTTAGCAACTTCTATATATTTTGCTAAGGTTTTTCTTTTTTCTTTTGGATCTTGAATTTTGTCTATAATGTCCAAAATGAAATTTTCTTCTTTTGTTAAGACATTTAAGTCTAAACCATTCATTTTAATGATGCCTTTATAGTAATCGCATTCACAGTCTTCTTGACTTGATTCATCTTCTTGAGATGAGGAAGATGAGGATCAACTATAATCTTCTTCATTATTTTCTTCTTCAAAAGATTGCTCTATTAAGAGTATTTGTAGAAACTAATTTTTAAGTTTCTCGACAATATTTAATTCATTGACTTTTTGTTGAATTCTACAATTTGGGCTATAGTGTCCCTGCTTTCCACACTTATAACAAGTGGGTATTTTATTTTTAGCAAATCGGGCTTCATTATTGGGCTTTTTAGTCCAATTAAATATTTTAGATTTTTTCCTTCGTTTAGAAGGATAAGTTCTTGATTCTTTAAACCAAGGTTTTTTATAAGCCTTTTGGGATTTATGGGCTTTCTTTTGAGATAATCCTTTAAGGATATTTTGATACCCATACTGTTCGCAGAAGTCTCCTAAGGCTTGCTTGCTTTGGACTCATTCTTTGTCCATTTGTCTTTTGAGCTTCATATCAGTACAAAATGCTAATCCTTTTGCCACTATTTCAGTGGCTAATTCTCCAAATGTATAAATACCATAGGGTATGAAACCTCCATGTTTGGCTCAGAGTCTTGCACAAATTTTATCTGCAAATAGGGTAGGTAACCCTACAATGAATCTTTCTTTCCAGAAGTCGCTATTAGAGTCTTCTCTTGTGAAGACTTTAGAGAAGAAAACATCCTTATACCATTTGAAATGTGACATGGTAGGACATCTTAAGCTTATAAGCTGTTCATGACTTCTATCTTGTTGCAAAGTTGTACTTCCCACAAAGTGCAACAATATCATGTAGACCAGTGTGTTGACTGTGTCTTCTATTTGGATAACATCACCATTTTCATTTACTTCGTGCTTAATTGAGCTAAGAATTGTATGACATTCTTGGGGACCTAAGTGAGTATCCTACTAGCCTTGTAATTGTCCAACAAAGCCATCTATTATTGCTAATGTTGCTTGCTTATCTGAGTTTCCTTGAAACTTGATTGCAGTTGCATACATAAGCATATTTTTAATTACTCGAATAACTTGATATTCAGATAGTCCGTCAATACTCCATTCTTGAATGGTACTACCAAAATATACTGTTCTACTGGGTACCTCTTCTTCGAATTGTAAATCGACTGGAGATTGCCTAGGATAATAAGGCTTTGCTTTATAAACTGGAATTGGTCTTTCCAATTTATTTATTTCTCATAATCATTTTTATAAGATTCTTTCAGATAATGATAAATTTCATCTATCTCTTTTTCAGAGATCTCATCTAATCTTCTTCAAGCATTCGTACAGATTTTCCTTTATCTGTAGTGTCTAATTTAGACATTTTTTCTAATAATTCTTTTAAGAATTCTGAGTTATCTTCTTTCCTTAATTTAAACTCTAGAATAGGTTTAAAGAAGGCTGGTTTTACTTCTTTCTTAGAAGTAGATGACAAACTTTCAGTCTGCTTTTGAACTGATTTTTCAATTCTTGTTAACTGATTCCCAACTGTTTGTAAGAATAAGTTGGTGTAATTTCCTTGTTCTATAACTTGATTCACAGATTCATTAGTGGCTTGCAACTCTGGTTTTGTTGAGTTTCCTTTGTAAGGAACTACTTACACCTTTTTTGATATCTTAATGACTGCTTTTGGAGGATGAGTTGCCATTATCTTATCACCAAATTCTAAGGTATATATTTGATGAACCTTTTCAAGGTTATAAACTTCAAGTTATGATTTCATTCTTTTCAAAATATTTGATAATAAAATCGAAGAATTTAATTCTCCTTCTCTATTCTTCTTTTTAGCATATTTTAAGAATGATATATACTTTTCATAGAACATTTTTTGCTATTCTCTATTTAGAGAATAAAATATTTTTCTTTTTTCAAAATTTTCTGGATCATAAAACATCTCTTTTAGAGATTCATTATATGACGGTTTTCGTAATACCATAACACTCTGGAACCTAGTGTTTGATTCATATCCCATATCAGAGAGTGTTGCACTCATTGGTCTTTTCGTCTGATCTTTAGATCTATTAGATCTTTCTTCTATTGTTTCAGATCTTTTAGATCCTTCTTTTTGATAAACTGGTAAGTTTATTCCCATAGGAAGCCTCTGAGTTCCTTCAAAATTGGTCTTTCTTGAGGAATTTATAGAAACATTTGAGAATCTTTTCGAAATGTTTGAGAACCGATTGCTTGTAGTTGATGGTCTTGACTCAAATATTCTTACTTTTCTTGTTGAGTCAAACATGATTTCTACTGAGCCATCTTCATGTTCTATTCTTTGATCGACTTCAGTATTTTGAAAGGTTTCAACCTTTTTAGGTTCTTGTTGTATCAACCAGCTTTTTGGAAGGGTAATTTTATCCCATGCTAACCTTTTAGGTGTAGCCAATCTAGTTTTTTCACTATTTGTTTGGAATAGTGTTGTTTCTCCTCTTTTATCTCTGATAAGAGATCTTAAGTTAATGTCTGGGTAGATAGTGTTCATGACTTTGAAGTATACTCCATATATGAGAGCGACATTAATTGTTCCTTCCTCTATGTCGAAACCATGTGTCTGCACATTTACCTTTAAACATCTTAAAACATTTGCATCTTTAATGCACACAGAGAAATTAGGGAAACAATTGAAATATATAGGTCCTGAGCTTAAGGACGATTCAATACATCCCAACATCGAATCTTTAATCTGATTGTGTCTTTTATCTCTAACACAAATAAGAATTGAATTATTAAGTCCTTCTCTAGTAAGAGGTTTAACTGCAATTTGTACTAAACCAACATGCAGATAATTATATTTTTCTCTATATTGATCTATAAGACCTTGAGATAATAAACTTAAGTCTAAAGACTCTTTAGCTAAAGGATATGTTTCTTCTACTATTTTTATTATATAATTAGATTTAAAAAGAAAACTACCTTTATTATAGACTTGTGAAGTTCCTACTTTAGGAACATTCCAGTTAGCTAAATCTTGTTCAATATTTTCTATATTTATTATTTCTTTATTTTTTGCAGATCTAGTTGAAGTAGAAGTAGAGTTAGTGTTGGAGGATGAAGAAGAAGAGTTTCTAGAGAATGATCTTACTAATCCTGCCATTGCAAAAGATTAGAGAATACCTTAATAGGATCAGACAAAGTCTCACGCGTCTTACCACTGCCTCTCTTGGGACTTACTTCTACACTACTTGTCTAAGTCCTAGTACCTCGAAGTCTCTTTTAATATCAAGATTATTAAGATTACAAACAATAATTCTACTATCTTTTCCAACTTAGATGGCTTTGATACCATATATGGCCAAGATCTGCTAAGTTATGTAAAATGGTAAAGAAATTCAAAGAAAAAAGCTACTTCTTTAGGGGCTAAGGTGAGTTAAAAAGTTTGTGCAAAAGATATTGGACCAATTAAGAAAAGTTGTTTTTGAAGGAGTTAAGGTGAGTTAAAAAGCTTATGCATCCAATGTTGGGTCACTTGATAAAGGTAAGTGACAAGTTGAGCCTTCTAATCTAGAAGCTAACGTTTTGGGACTTATAAATGTCATGTAACAATATGCATACACTCAAATGTCAACAAATCAAGTTGAGTTCTCAATGATATTTCATATGCATTGGGTGTTGAGGTTCCTCTGTTTATTAAATATGAGGATGTTATTGTTATTTGTACAATTACTTGGTTTCAAGCAACTGATATTGTTCTTTATGAGAGGTAATAACTATTTATTATTAATTTCTATCTTCATCTTTAGATTATAATGTGTCAATGATTCTTCTTTTTTATGTATAATATTCTTTGATAACACATGATGAATTTAGTGGGTAGTAGAGCTTTATATTATTTTATGCATCCTGCTTTGATTTTAATGCATGGATTACCAACTTAGATGTGTAAATTGATGCTCTTACTCAACGAATAATTAATATTCGTGAGGATAAACGAGTTCTAGTGCCTTATTAGATAGAGTGAGTAATTATTTTATATTAAAGTTTATGTGGATTTGTTTAAGCTCGTGATATTATACAATGATTTTGAATTCTCTGTAGAAATCATTAGCTACTTGGAATTGTACATCCTTATTATGTTGTGATTGAATGGTTGTACTCACTTGATAATAGTCCACTATAAAGATTTTTGTAATTAATGCATAGGTAAAAAACACACATTTTAAAACCACATTTACTATATATTTAAGTAGAATATATGATTTACTAGAACAAGAATGTATGTTCTTGTAGTGCTATCTCTCAATAGTACAAGATCATCATGCATCCATTCAAACCATTTTCTAATATTTGGCTTATCAAGGTAAATAGTTGTTAATAATATGTTACTTAACTAACATCAACATTTTTCACTAATAATCATTTTTTAATAAAACTAAATAATAATTTGTTTCATAAATTTCAATTCTACTTAATGATATTAAGTGTGGATTTTATGTAATACAATACATGATGGATGTTATATATAATCTTAAAAGAGATCGCCACGAAGTAATAAGTATTAATTAGAATGTGTATTTATATCATTTTAATGCCTTATGTAATTGATATATATTTTTTCTTAACTTGAGCATGATATTTTTAATTATGTAAGTTTTAAGAAAAATTATACACAAAAAAGGAAATCAATGTCTATAACATGAATGATATATTTATCTCATTAACAAAATAAATACAATATAATATTATTATATCTAGGGTAAGAGTTAGACAACATTTTGTAATTAATTACTAATTGTTAGTGATTTACTAGGGTATCGTGGGTACTATTTTTTCTATTTAATTTGATAGTAATAATAACACTTTGATTATAATATATATATATATATATATATATGTATTAAAAATAACTCTAAATTTTTTAACTAATTAATCGCTAATTTTATATTAGTGATTTATTCGGTATATATATTTTATTTAAAATAATAATATTATAATTATTGATAGTAAATATATTAAAAATGTGATATATTTTATATGTATATTCTATATACAATATAGTTATAACATTTTAAAATTTTAAAAAATAAAATATTAAATTATTATTAATTATTCTAAAATATTGGTCAAAACTATTGATACGGGTATTTTAATACGGGTCATTTACCTTTCAAAATAATAATTATTTTATCTTTTGAGATAGTTAGCATGTTAATCATATCTTTTGAGATCCATACATGCAATTTTGTTAGTAGTTTAATAAATACACTTTTCATTGTAGATTCCTTTGGGTACGTGCCTAAAAACTATTGCATGATGGGGTTTTTTATTTATTTTATTTTTTAAATACCATAAGTGATTTGAACCAAACCAGACTTAAAGTGGATATATTAATTGATTGGGATTCCTTATCGTGGCTTCACTTTATTAGCTCATTTCCGAGAAATATAAAACATCAAGGCAGAGGCTTCTTTCAAAGTTGGATAAAGTTTGGGTAACGACTGTCAAAATGTGTACCGTATCTCTCGGCTTTAAAGCTGAAGTTACATTCATACACTAGTTTCATCAGATTAGTACAAGTGTTTGAATATATATATATATAATAATCAGGTCTATAATGATTATTAAATGCATCTATATATCGATAAGAAAATATTTCTTTTTTTTATTTGTTTATCTCGTTTTTTTTTTTGGGATTTATTAATTTGTTGTAATTTAATTTATAGGATATATGTTAATATGCATTTATTACTTCAAGTAGGAATCACTTGTAAAACTCAAATTTAATAATCGATAGAGCATCATTTTGACAATTTTGCCATGAAAAATCACGAGAAAAAGTGATCGAGCATCTTATTCAATTATATAAGTAACTTAAATTATTTAATAAAAAATTAATAAATTACTCATAACTAAAATTATTATTTCTTCCTTAAAATCGTGAAAAATATATTTGATAAATAATTCAAATAATTTAAATTGGAAGTTCAAACAAAGTTTAATTATTTTTTATTATATTTTTTAATTAAAATTATACAAAACATCAACTTTAAATTTAAAGTATCTCACGATAAAGTTTTGATAGCATTTAAAAACAATTATTTTGTTATTATTGTAATTAACGACTCTTGAGATTGTGAGATTCGGGTTACAGTTGTCTAGGATTCAAAGGTGAACATGAAACGTCTAGTGCCAATAAACAATGGAGAGAAAGTTAGGTACTTATCACATGGATTAACTTCCCTATGTATATGACCATATATGATTAAAAGCTAAAAAGGAAGTCCTTGACTTTGGTGCCATATGGTATATATATCTTACTTTTGCCGATCACTTGTGTGTGCTTGCAACGACTTTGGTTAACTACCCAAATTATTTTCCCCATTGAGAATAAACACAACTGTTCTTGGGTCCTATGTTTATATTCCTTTGTTTGCTTCCTTAGGGACATCAACATAATACAGTGTATATATGTATATATATATACTTTTGCCGATCACTTACGTGTGCTCTGCAACGACTTTGGTTAACTACCCAGATTATTTTCGCCATTGAGAATAAACACTACTGTTTTTAATTGGGTCCTATGTTTATATTCCTTTGTTTGCTTACTTAGGGACATCAACATAATACAGTATATATATATATATATATATATATATTCTGACGAAACCAGGCTTAATGTATATCTATATATCTTCGTATCCATAATGTGATCATAACTCACTATTTGAACTAGATTAGTTAATTTTACACTTCAAGTCAGAAATTCATACTTTTCTTCTTGGGGTTATTAGGATAAATTATACTACCCTATAAGATTAGAAAAAAAATAATTTATTTTGTATTTAAATTAATTCTACTAGAATAATAAATTATTTTATTTAAAATTTTAATTTATATGTACTACTAAATAGTCTCACATAAAAACTTTATGAACTATTTTATGGACTTTCCATTATATATAATTATGACATATGTTTGTATAAGTCATCCTAGCTAAAAAATAATCAACTTAAAAATAATTCTTTTTTCTTCTTTTTGTAAGTTAAAATCTTTTTTTGTAAAATAGATGAGTCTTTTTAAGTTAATCATACTCTAGAGTTGTTAGAATATTTTTCTAGAGATAGATAATATAACTATGCTTGTCATATTCTAAATTTGTTAGAATACTTATTTAGATAATAATTTCTTTTTGTTTGTTTTATAACACAAATGCGAGAACCATTAGTTAGAAAGTGAGCCTTTAGGTGGCGTTTGGTTCGTGGAATGGAATCGGAATCGGAATCGGAATCGGAATGGAATGTAATGGAAAGGAAACAATTTTGTTTGGTTTGACCACTGGAATCAAGCTCAGAATCAGGATTATAGTGTTTGGTTTGCCACTGGAATGGAATGAAAAAAGCTGTAAATGACCTTAATACCCCTACATGTTGTAAAGTTCAAATAATGTCATTTAATTACTATTTTTTCGTCACACAAAATACATTATTGAAATCATTATTTTTCTAAATAAGTATTACTTAATTAAAAAGAATATATTATTAAAATTATTATTTTTTTAAATAGGGTTTAGGGCTTTGAGGTTTGGGATGTGTGATTTAGGGTTTAGGGATTTAGGATTTGGGGTTATATTTGTAGGTTAAGGTTTAGGGTTTATGGTTTTAGGATTTGGAATTTGGGGTTTAGGGTTTTGGGATTTATGTTTTAGGGTTTTGGGTTTTGGGATTTATGTTTTAAGGTTTAGGGTTTAGGGTTTAGAGATTTAGGGATTTGGGTTTTAGGGTTTTAGGGTTTAAGGTTTAGGGTTTAGAGATTTGGGGATTTGGGGTTTAGGGTTTTAAGGTTTAAGGTTTAGGGTTTAGGGATTTAGGGTTTAGGGTTTTAGGATTTGGAATTTGGGGTTTAGGGTTTAGGGTTTAGGGTTTTAGGATTTGGAATTTGGGGTTTAGGGTTTAGGGTTTTGGGATTTATGTTTTAGGGTTTTGGGTTTTGGGATTTATGTTTTAAGGTTTAGGGTTTAGGGTTTAGGGATTAGGGATTTGGGGTTTATGGTTTAGGGATTTAGGATTTAGGGATTTGAGGATTTGGGGATTTGGGGTTTAGGATTTAGGGTTTTAGGATTTGAAATTTGGGATTTAGGGTTTAGGGTTTAGGGATTTGGGATTTATGTTTTAGGGTTTTGAGATTTATGTTTTAAGGTTTAGGGTTTTAGGGTTTAGGGATTTGAGGTTTAGGGTTTAAGGTTTTAGGATTTTAGGATTTGGATTTAGAGTTTAGGGTTTTGAAATTTTGGGTTTAGGGTTTAGGGTTTTGGAATTTTGGGTTTAGGGTTTAGGGTTTTGGAATTTTGGGTTTGAGAATTTGGGATTTGAATTTAAGGTTATATTTTAGATGAGGGTAAAATTGGAAAAAAAAAGTTTAGATGGAAATGGAATAATGATTACCAAAGGTGGGAGAAGGAATTGTGATTCCTTCTCTTTTGGTAATCAGATTCCATTCTGCCCTCCATTCCGTCCAACCAAACACACAAAATGGAAGGAATCAATTCTGATTCCATTCCATTCCCTCCAACCAAACGTGGGGTTAGTCTAAACTTTGCTCATCTCTTTTTAATTTCCTTAATGTTTCTATATTATTAGTGTATTTGTATTTCCGTCCTATTTCAAATTATGTGTAATGATATTACTACAATAACTTTTGTTATTGATACAACAATAAAAGTGTATAAAATATCATTTTTATCTTTATTATTAATTATTATACCTTAATTCTATTATTATTGTATAAAGTTATCATTAAGAAATTATTCTTATGGTAATAACAAAATACATTGTGATAATATCTCTACACTAAATTATTAGTAAACATCAAAAATTATATATTTGACACTTGGAATAATTACATTAAATTGTATATATTCTTAATTTTATATTTTTTAATTATAGAAACATGTCAGAAGTAGCTAAAAAATAAACTTAGGTGGCGTTTGGTTCGTGGAATGGAATCGGAATCGGAATTGGAATCGGAATGGAATCGGAATCGGAATTGGAATCGGAATGGAATGGAATGGAAAGGAAACAATTTTGTTTGGTTTCACCACTGGAATCAAGCTCGGAATCAGGATTACAGTGTTTGGTTTGCCACTGGAATGGAATGAAAAAAGCTGTAAATGACCTTAATACCCCTACATGCTGTAAAGTTCAAATAATGTCATTTAATTACTATTTTTTCGTCAGACAAAATACATTATTGAAATCATTATTTTTCTAAATAATTATTATTTAATTAAAAATAAATATATTATTAAAATTATTATTTTTCTAAATAGGGTTTAGGGTTTTGAGGTTTGGGATGTGAGATTTAGGATTTGGGGTTATATTTGTAGGTTAAGGTTTAGGGTTAAAATTATTATTTTTCTAAAAATGGTTTAGGGTTTTAGAAATTTGGATTTGGGGTTTAGGGTTTTAGGATTTGGAATTTGGGGTTTAGGGTTTTGGGATTTATGTTTTAGGGTTTTGGGTTTTGTGATTTATGTTTTAAGGTTTAGAGATTTGGGGATTTGGGTTTTAGGGTTTAAGGTTTAGGGTTTAGGGTTTAGGGTTTTAGGATTTGGAATTTGTGGTTTAGGGTTTTAGGATTTATGTTTTAGGGTTTTGGGTTTTGGAATTTTGGGTTTAGGGATTTGGGGATTTGGGGTTTAGGGTTTTAGGGTTTAAGGTTTAGGGTTTTAGGATTTGGAATTTGGGGTTTAGGGTTTAGGATTTTGGGATTTGGGGTTTAGGGTTTAAGGTTTATGGATTTGGGGTTTAGGGATTTAGGGTTTAGGGTTTAGGGTTTAGGGTTTTAGGATTTGGATTTAGGGTTTTGAAATTTTGGGTTTAGGATTTAAGGTTTTGGAATTTTGGGTTTGAGAATTGGGGATTTAGGGTTTAAGGTTTTAGGATTTAAGGTTTAGGGTGTAGGGATCTAGGGATTTAGACTTTAGGGTTTTAGGATTTGGAATTTGAGGTTTAGGCTTTAGAGTTTAGGGTTTTGGGATTTGTGGGTTAGGGTTTAGGGATTTGGGGTTTAGGGATTTAGGGTTTAGGGTTTAGGGTTTTAGGATTTGGATTTAAGGTTTTGAAATTTTGGGTTTAGGGTTTAGGGTTTTGGAATTTGGGGTTTGAGAAAATGGGATTTGAGTTTAAGGTTATATTTTAGGTGAGGATAAAATTGGAAAAAAAAAGTTTAGATGAGAATGGAATTATGATTACCAAGATGAGAGACAATTCCTTCTCTTTTAGTAATCCGATTACATTCCGCCCTCCATTCCGTCCAACCAAACACACAAAATGGAAGGAATCAATTCTGATTCCATTCCATTCCATTCCCTCCGATCAAACTTGGGGTTAATGTGAATATTTTTTAATTAATGTTCATTATCCTTAACATAAATGCCACACATATCCAAACACCTGAGTGCATGTAACAATATGTTAGATAATATTCAACGTGTCGTACTGGCATCCTCTTTCTACATAGTGCCTATCATTCTCCCAAAACCCCAATAGTGTCTAATTTTCCTGCATAAATATCAACTTCTCTCTTGCATAGAAGGCAAAAGAGATAGAGAGAGATAGAACTACAGAAAATAGAAACAATTAAGATAAGACTAGAATGATTAGCAGTAAACCCATAAAACCCATGAAGAAAACAACTTCTTTTCAAATGAAATCATCAGTTCCTGATCATGAAACCACAACCAATTATTATGTCCCAAAAAAGTCACCCAACTCAGTGGAATTCCCAACATCTCCTCAATTGATATTTGGGGAAGAGATGATTCATTTCAGTCACCCCCAACACCCTCTGTCCAAAGTAGACCTTCCTGATCTCTTTACCTGCTCTGGATGCAAAGATTTTGGGGCAGGCAAGAGGTTCACTTGTCAGCAATGTGATTTTCAGCTCCATGAATTTTGTGCCTCTGCTCCATCAACTCTTAAGGGCCACCCCTTCCATGTCCAACACCAACTAGTTCTTTATTCTAAACCAGGTCACTAATCACTACAAGTATTTAATATCTTAAAGTTTGTTCAGTCACTTTCCTTTTTACACTAGTACGTTAATCATATTGGTGGAAGCTTATTATCAGTACTAGTTTATGTGTTACATTTTATCTACCATCAATAATTAGCAAACACAGTAGAAGGTTTATCTTTTATGCAGAAAGGGCCTATGTACCTTTTGAGCATCTTTTGCATATGTTGTTGTTAAGTAAGCAGTGACAAAGCAAAAGTGCCCATGATTGGTATATGAAAAATTTACTAATCTCGCTATTATATGAAAATATGCAGTGTAATCATGATATTTACAAGTCAAACATTTATAATCCCAAAATTATAAAAATATTAGCACATATAATAAATTTGCTATTAAAAAGATGCACTTTTTAGTTTACACTTGAGTGCTCAAGTTGCATAAAAAAAAGGGAACTTGAAAATAACAGAACTAACTAAAATGATCATTTTTGAAAGAAAAAAACTAAGGCAGATCAATTGGTTTCCTTTTTCAATCAGTAACTTTCCACTCTTTCTAATTTTCCATACTATAATTGTTTTGCATGTTTTATATAGTGAGAGGAGGAATGGGGCAATCAAAATGTGATGTTTGTAGCAAACCAGCAAAAGGTTTAACTTTTAGATGCAAAAGCTGCAGCTTCCAAATGCATCCTTGCTGCGCCATGTTATCTTCTGAAATGAAGTTTCCAGCTTACCACCCTCACACCCTAAGGCTTTTACCAGCCGGAAGCGCAGCCATCCAGTCAGTCGGCGATAATAGTTACTTGTGTAGCGAGTGCGGAAGGAGGAGGTCAGGCCGTGTGTACCATTGTACTGTATGTGATTACCATTTGCATGCAGTTTGTGCTAAGAATATGATAAATGGACTCAATGAAAATGGCAAAAAAGGTGTAGAGAAGCCAAGCGTTTTGGGAACAGCAGCAAAACTTGCTGGTCAAGTGGTGTTTGAATTCATTGAGGGGATTTTTGAAGGAATTGGAGAAACTGTTGGTGATGTCATAGTTGATAATGCTACTAGGGGAGGAGGAGGGCCTAGTAATAACAGGACAAATCCAATTTGGAACTAAAAATATTAACTCATCACAATGAAATTTGGATGTACAGGTTGTTAGGTTTCTCTATATTAAGAATAAGAACTGCTCATGAAGTTACATGGACCAAGATGTAGAAAGTGCAAACAGTGATGGTTCCAATTATATATGATGTCGGTTTATTTGATGATAAAATACTGTCGGTAAAAAGTGAAATATTATGTTAATTTGTTTTTATTATTTATTTCATATTTTATAATGGATAACTGTAAGCGATATTGAAATACAATGAATGAAAATACAGATATATAATTTTAGGAAAAATATATTAGTTGCATACAAATAATATACAACTAATGATGATTTATTAACTCTTCCTCAAGTTGGTGCATAGATGTTGATCATGCCCAACTTGTTTAGTGAGTCGTATAATACCTTCTTGGAAACTCCTTTAGTAAGCATATCTGCAAGTTGTTCTTCAGTGGGAACAAAAGGAAAGCTAATAAGTTTGGCATCTAGCTTCTCTTTTATAAAGTGACGATCAACCTCTACATGCTTAGTGCGGTCATGTTGTACTAGATTTTGTGATATATCAATGGCTGCCCGACTGTCGCAATATAACTACATAGTATTTTTGAGTTCGAAACCCAAATCAAATAACAAAGTTCTTATCCACAGTAATTCACAAACCTCACGAGCCATACTTCTATACTCAACCTCAGCACTAGATCGCGCCACCACTTTCTGCTTCTTACTTTTCCATGTAACCAAATTACCACCCAGAAAGGTGAAATAACCCGATGTTGACTTTCTATCTGTAATACTTCCTGCCCAATCTACATCTATGAAGCCACAGACTTCAAGAGGATTGTTTTGTTTAGAGAACATTACTCCTCTTCCTAGAGCCGATTTCAAATATCTTAAAATTCTCAAAACAACATTCATGTGGTTCTTACTTGGATTATGCATGAATTGACTCACCACACTTACTGCATATGCAACATCTGGTCTAGTATGATCCAAGTAAATCAAACTCTCAACAAATCTCTAATAGCGAGCTCAATCAGTTGGTATCTTATCTGGATACTCTGTTAAACAATGGTTTTGCTCAATAGGAGTGTCAATAGGTTTGCAATCCAACATACCTGTCTCTGTTAGCAGATCAATAATGTACTTCCTTTGACACAGATATATTCCTTCTCTTATCCTGGCTACCTCAATTCCTAAGAAGTACTTTAGTTCACCTAAGTCCTTCATCTCGAATTCAGAGGTTAGTTGTCTTTGTAATTTATCCATCTCAACAGTATCATCACCAGTGATTACCATATCATCAACATAAATGATTAGGGCTGTTACCTTCCCTCGTTGATGTTTGAGAAATAGAGTGTGGTATGAATTACTCTGTTTGTAACCAACCTTCTACATGAACTGTGAAAACCTTCCAAACCAGGCTCGAGGGGATTGCTTGAGACCATACAAGGACTTCATCAATTTGCATACAAAATTACCAAGAGAATCAACTACATACCCAAGTGGAAGACTCATGTACACCTCCTCGGCTAATTCTCCATAAAGAAGCGCATTCTTGACATCAAAATGCTGAAGTGGCCAGTTTAGATTAGCAGCAAGTGAGAGCAAAACCCAAATAGTGTTCATTTTTGCAATAGGAGCAAAAGTCTCATCATAGTCTACACCATACGTCTGAGTGAACCCTTTTGCTACAAGACGAGCTTTATACCAATTTACAGATCCATCACCATTATGTTTTACAGTAAACACCCATCTATAACCAATTGCCTTTTTTTCCTTATGGTGGAGGCACAAGTTGCCAAGTATCGTTCTTCTGTAGCGCCTCCATCTCTCTAGCCATTGCCTTTCTCCATATTAGATCTCCCAATGTATCCTGCACTTTGTTAGGTACTGATACAACAAATATTTGATTCACAAATGATTTATATGACTTAGAAAATCTTTTAGTGGACATGTAATTGGCTATTGGGTATTTTGATTTTGCATGAATATTTGGTTCATACCATTTGGCTGGTTGACCTCGAGTAGACCTATTTGGTAACACATATTGTCCAACATTAGACTCAATGCTATTAGTATCGGTGGGTGTACATACCTTAGATGAGTTACTTTCAGTACCAGGGAGTTGTTAATCAGGGGTAAGAGTGATGCTTGAGGGAACAGTTGTGTCTTCAATTTCATTTGCTGTAAGCGAATCTGGTGCTTGAATACTTGGAGCATCTACTTCTTCGATGATTGGATTCAATGGATTAGGAATCTCATCTGGTCCCATTGAAAAATCAGTTGGTGATTCTTCTAATTCCTCCCCCTCACCATGATACAGTTCTTCAAAATATGTATTCTCCCCTTGACGAGCAGTATCAAGTGAGGAAAAATAACTCATGTCCTTAAAGAAGGTAACATCCATAGTGACATAATACTTTATGGTCGATGAATGGAAGCACTTGTACCCTTTCTGATAACCTCAATAACCAACAAACACACATTTAATTGCCCAGACATCTAATTTAGACCTTTGATTTTTAGGAACATGCACAAAAGCAATACAACCAAATACACGGGCATGAAGATTATGGAACGATGACAAGGAGATGTAAGATGCAAGAATCTAAAATGAGAATTTTTCCGTTAAGGACACTAGATGGGAGATGATTGATGAGATGGGTGAAAGCTTGTACAACATCACCCTAAAGATATTTTGGCATATAAGCACTAAATAGGAGTGCACGAGGCATATCAAGTAAATGACAATTTTTTTCTTTCAGACACTCCATTTTGTTCCGGTGTTTGTGGGCAAGTAGTTTGGTGAATAATCCTATGTATTTTGAAAAAATCTTGAAAAATATGATTAACATATTCTCCCCCATTGTCCGAACGGAGGATCCAAATGATGTCATTGTATTGTGTTTGAACGAGGGTATGAAAAGTTTGAAAAACTGAAAAGACTTCATCTTTTGTTCTAAGAAGAGCAATCCATGACAATCTTGTACAGTCATCGATAAACGAAACAAAATATCTCATACCCGATATAATAGGCTCTTTATATGGTCCCCAAATATCATAATGAATTAATTCAAAAGGAATAGTATTTTTATTAGAAATACTAGGAGAATAAGTAATACGATGGCTCTTGGCCAAAACACAAGTCTCACAATGTAAAATAGTCTCACTAACACCAATAAATAAAGTGGGCATGGATTTTTTTATAAGACTAAAAGACGGATGCCCTAAGCGGCGATGCCACAACCAAATTTCACTTAGCTTATCAGAACTAGAAGTCAATACAGTGCGTGCATGTGCTCCTGGTTTCTCCCCTATATAGTTCTGATCCAAACAGAACAATCTGCCCCTCAGATACCCTCGACCAATTATTTCCCTAGTAAGAAGATCCTAAAAAATCACATACATAGGATAAAAGGTTACAGAAAATTTAGACTCAATATTCAATTACAGGACAAATATTAAGTGATGAGATAAGTCAAGTACATATAAAACATTATGGAGTTGTAAAGCTGGAGTGATATGAACTGACCCCTTTCCTAAGACAAGAAAGGCATCACCGTTAGCATTTGTAACATAAGACATTGGTGGGGAAGATAACTCATTAAAATAAGATTTATCATAAGTCATATGATCAGATGCACCAGAATCAATAATCCAAGTATTAGACCCAACAAAGTGAGAAACGTTTAAGGTCATACCAATTTTACCACAATCAGCTATTGAAGTTGTAGGGATACCTCCACATTCCATAGGATGATCCTGTCCAGTCACTCCATAGTAGTCTGGTTCTTGGACAATTTGCACTGCAACTGCTTTTGCTTTAGGACGAGAATGTTGTCATTTTTCTCTATAGTAGTCTACTTTTGATTGCAAGTGTGGATACAGTTTCCAACAAGTCTCACGAAGATGTCCCCGTTCATTGCAATAAGAGCAGTGAGAACGAGGGCGACTGGAAAAGCCTGGTGGAGGTCCTTCTTGATGAAGTGGAATTGAATTTTGCTATTGGAGGAAAGGCGCCTTTGATTTGGCTTGAATGGCTAGGCTTGATACCTCAACTTGTGCCTGATGAAAACTTTCCTACTGAGATTCGTCTTTACGGATGTATGTAAAGGCCTTTCAAAAAACATGTACTCGTTCAAGCTCCTTCTCTTTCTAGTACCATAGAAGGTATTCTTGATTTTAAATTTTGCACGGGTGTTTCTGATCAATTTCAGGTCATACATTCTTCTGCTTGGTGAAAAACATAGATACTGGTGGCCCATTTTGCTGCATACTAGCAGCTTTGCACATGAGTTCATGAACTTGAATAAAGTCAAACTCATTTGTGTAAAAATCACTTAAGGTATTCCATATGGCCTTAACAGTTTCACATTCCTCCACCATTTGTAATATATCATCAGTGATAACTCTAAATAGAATTGACATTACAAAACCATCATCATCTTCCCACCTAGTATAGGCTTCTACATCATCTTGACTAGGAGCCCTGATTGATCCAGTTACATGTCCCATCTTGTGCATCCCACGAAGATAAACAAACATCACTTTTTTTCCATGTTCAAAAATTGGTACCATGAGTTTAGTACCCCCGAAAGAACCAATTTCTGAACTCTTAATAGAGACTTCAAATTTTGGAACTTCATTAATTTTGGAAACCTGATGTTGTTTTGAATATTCTATTGAAATAAATAATTGTGTAGCGGAGTAAAAATTTTGGATTTTTTTTGGACCAGACTGGACTGGTAATGGGGCTGAGTGAGTTGATGGGCTAGGGCTGATGAGTAAGTGGGATGATGGGTTGATGGGCTTAGGGGCTTAAGGTAGAGCTGAGTAAATATTACTCACACAAAAAAACGTAGAGTAGTACGGGAGCTGAAGATGCAGGGCTGGTGCGAACGACTGGACAAGCAGACGGTTGGACAACACAGGCTGGATAGCGTGGGTTGGACGACACGGGCTGGACGATGCAGGCTGGATAGCGTGGGCTGGAGAGCGCGGACTGGACGACATGTGTTGGACGACGGATCTACAACGGATGGACAGATCTGCAATGACGACACGAACTAGATAGTGCGAGAAGATTAACAACACTGCATAAAAATACTGATGGCGGTGCTACTGTTGATGGCAACACTACTACTGACAGCAGCGCTAGTGCTAATAGCGACACTGCTGCTAGGGGACTGGTAAAGTTTTTTATTTTTTTTTCCCGCTCTGATACCAAGTTGAATATACTGAAATATATTTATTTACACTGAAATATATTTATTTACACTTAAAATATAATAAATGAAAATACAAATATATATCGGAAATGAGAATATGTTTTTAGGAAAAATGTTTTTAAAAAAAATATATTAATTGCATACAACTAATATACATCTGATAATGTTTAGAAAAAATATATTAATTGTATACAACTAATGATGATTTATTAACATATGTGATTACCATTTGTTTGTGCTAAGAATATGATAAATGGACTCAATGAAAATGGAAAAAAAGGTGTAAAGAAGCCAAGCGTTTTGGGAACAGCAGCAAAACTTGCTGGTCAAGTGGTGTTTGAATTCATTGAGGGGATTTTTGAAGGAATTGGAGAAACTGTTGGTGATGTCATAGTTGATAATGCTACTAGGGGAGGAGGAGGGCCTAGTAATAACAGGACAAATCCAATTTGGAACTAAAAATATTAACTCATCACAATCAAATTTGGATGTACAGGTTGTTAGGTTTCTCTATATTAAGAATAAGAACTGCTCATGAAGTTACATGGACCAAGATGTAGAAAGTGCAAACAGTGATGGTTCCAATTATATATGATGTGGGCTTATTTGATGATAAAATACTGTCGGTAAAAAGTGAAATATTATGTTAATTTGTGTTTAATATTTATTTCATATTTTATAACGGATAACTGTAAGCGATATTGAATCAGTTTTATCATATAATGATATATATTAGGATGGTAATCGTTTCCTGTCATGTTTTTGTGTTGTTCATATTTATTTCGTGTTCGTGTTTTTCTTCGCATTAGTATGTTTGGTGACATAAATGAAATGTTTTATTTTCGATCACTTCTAAATTTATAATTTAACATCTAGAAATAACACATACATCACTTATTTTATATATAATGTGAATATATAGTGGTGAAACGTGGCATAAAGGTTTGACTACGCTTTGAACTCGGATTGAATGATATGTCGACACATGGCACGTAGTTTGTCGTTCCTTACACGTAATGATCTATGATTCGTTGTCCCTACATACGTGGTATTTGCATGGTTTGCCCAATCAGCTCCTCTGCTTGCATGGTAGGTCACGTGGTAGCTTCTTATTGGCCCTGCATTGAAAATTCATAAAAAAATCAATAAAAATTTCAAAAATTATATTTTCATCCCTTTTTCACTAAAAAGTTTATATTTTAATATTTTTAGCCCCAAAAATACTATTTTTTGAATAAAACAAGTAAACATTAAGTAAAAAAATAAGCTAATGACTCTAGTTTTATAAAGTCATCACAACCCCAAACTTAACTCTTTGCTTGTCCTCTAAGTAAAGTCAAATATAACTAAATAAAATAACACTGGTAGTATATTTATAAATATACTTCTATGCATATTTCACTAAAACTATTCCTCTCAAAAGTTATAAAATCCTATGATAAAGAGGTTCACATATTTATCAATCAATGTTCCATCAATACAAGGATATACAAGATTTTGTGTGTGTGTGTGTTGTATATGATATCATCCAATGCACTCATAAAATCAACCAATATGAGCATTCTAATCAATTCATTCTTAGAAAATGTCTCATAAGTCTATTTTTCACATCCCTCTCCACTAATATAAATATGCACTTAGCTAAAGATCAATAAGGACTTTACATGGTTGTAATGTAAGGCTTAGGTGGGGGTCGATAAATGAAGACATTTAGGCTCTTTCTACACCTTAGCTTTCTTTATGTTCATCGTGCACTTTTTAACTACAATGGAGCTTTAGCTTTATATTTCAGTGCACCCTCTTTTGTCATTTTTTTCATATTCTTTTATTCCATATCTCTTTTTTTTTGTAACTTCACAACACCCCCAAATTTATTTTCAATTCTATTTTCTTTTTCTATAGAGGGATAATTGTGTTGTGAGCTTTGCTTCTTTTTTCTCTTTGTTTTAATAGAGTGCATTATATTTCACCTTACTCTATAGCATAACACATGATTTCATTTTTTTCTTTTTATACAAGCTAAAGGTGCAAGGATAAATGTAATGCTTACTAGTTAGGCATTAAATGTGGCTTAAAAATATGAAAGATTCTTTGTTAGGTTCAAATGGGTAACTAAAGATATTAACAATGGTTAGCTTGAAAGGCTTAATCGATCCAAATAAGACCTAAATCATTTCTCTTGTTAAATATTATTTAGGATTTCGCTTCAAGATATGATCAAATAGATTCTAAAACTTGGTAGATCTCATCAACTCACATAACTCACTAAAATTTTCTCTCAATAAGAACACCAAAATCAAACATGAACATATGCATAAGACTTTGAATCAATCTAATCAAAACTAGCAAGCATATCATTTGATTAATGTAAATATCTTAACAAATAGGTAACTTTACTTATCCTAGTCATGACAACCAATTTTTATCATAGAGTTCATATGTTTCATATCAAGCATGCATGCATGTAGTTTTCATATATTTATCAAGTTGTACCCAAATCATGATTAAAAACATCCTAAAAATAAACAAATCCCTAAACAATTGAAAATTCATAGTAAATACTAATGTAGAGAATAAAGTTCCCTTCCCTAAACTTAAATTACACATTATCCCAAATGTGTATATATAAATATGAAAATTTAAAAGGAAAGAAAACTTCCTTGATCATAACACACCACATCTATCACTTAAATAAGCATTCTTATTGTGTCATTTCTCTTCACATTTATTCACCTATAAAACAAAAACAATGAAATTAGAAGTAAAATAAAGTTGGGTTGCCACCCAACCAGCGTCATGTTTAACGTCCTTGACTAGACGATCATATCAACTCCTAAAATACATCCATTAAGGTTATCACATATGTTTCATTTGATAATTGATCTACATAATAGTGCTACACCCTATACCAATTAACCATAAATCATTATTTATCTTTGTTTTCTAATTCAATGGCTCCATGGTTGGTTACCTTAGTGATTATGAATGGACCTGACCATCTACTGTTTAATTTTCCTAGAAATAATTTGAGTCTTGAGTTGTACAGTAACACTTTCTGACCCGGTTCAAAGATACGGTGCACAATTTTCTTGTCATGCCATATTTTTGTCTTTTCTTTGTAAAGCTTGGAATTTTCATAAGCATTCCTCCGTAATTCATCCAATTTATTTATTCGAAGCATTCTTTTCTCACCAGCTGCATCTATGGACATATTCAACTATTTCAATGCCTAATATTCTTTGTGCTCCAATTCTAATGGTAAGTGAGAAGCCTTTCCATAAACTAGCTTATACGGGGTGGTACCATTTGGTGTTTTAAATGCACTTCTATACGCCTATAAAGCATCATCCAACTTAGATGACCAGTCCTTTCTAGAGATGTTCACAATTTTCTTCAAAATTATTTTCACTTCTCTATTAGATACCTCTACTTGCCCACTTGTTTGGGAATGGTAGGGGTAAACACTTTATGCTTAATCCCACACTTAAATAATAAGGAATTAAATGTTTTATTGTAAAAGTGACTTCCTCCATTACTAATAAAGATCCTAGGAGTTCCAAACCTAGCGAAAATGTTTTTCTTTAGAAATTTCATGACAACTTTGGCATCACATTTGTTGCTAGCAATGACTTCTACCCACTTTGACACTTAATCCACTCCTATAAGTATGTATTGGTTACTAAAGGATGGAGGGAATGGTCCCATAAATTTGATGCCCTAAATATCAAATAGTTCCACTTGAAGTATACCATTTAGAGGCATCTCATCTCTTTTTGAAATATTACCTATCCTTTGACATTTGTCACATATCTTTACATAATTGTAAGCATTTTTAAATAGTGAGGACCAAAAAATAACTTAATTGAAGTACCTTAGTTGTTGTTTTTGTGCTCCCAAAGTAACCTCTATAGTCTGAGCTATGGCAATGATAAATAATACTTTCAACTTCATCATTAGGGACACACCTTCTCAAAATACCATCATTACATTCTTTATAGAGGTAAGGGTCATCCCAAAAATACTGTTCAATGTAATGGAAGAACTTCTTCTTTTGTTGCCATATGAGGTTCAATGGAAGAATGTTGGAAACGAGGAAATTCACAATGTCTACATACCATAGGACTTATATTTGAGCTACAGAAAATAATTACTCATTAGGAAAAGATTGTACAATCACCATATTATCATCCATTTTTGCTCCCCTCTCTAGTCTAGACAAAGTCAAATTATTGTAGAAGGAGAACCCATCTTTTCAATCTTGATTTGGCATCCGTCTTCATCATGGGATACTTTATTGTAGAATGATCTGTGTACAAAGTCACTTTGGTACCAACCAAATAAGATTTGAATTTCTCAAAGGCATATACAATGACAAGGAGCTCTTTCTCTATAATAGCATAATTAATTTGAGCCTCATTTAGTGTCTTGCTCGCATAGTATATGGAATAAAACATTGTCTTTTCATTGTCCAAGACCAGCTCTAATAGAAAAATCACTTGTGTCACACATCAACTCAAAGGGCTTGTTCCAATCCGGTGTGACTAGAACTGGTGCTAACACTAGTCTCTCTTTAAAAACTTGAAATGTTGTTAAGCATTTATCATTAAACTTGAAAGGTATGTCATTTTCCAATAAATTACACAAGGGCTTGGAGATTTGGGAAAAATATTTTATGAATCTACGATAAAAACCTACATTCCCATGAAAATTATTTACTACTCATACATTGTAAGTGGTGGTAGTTTCTCAATAATTTCTATCTTAGCTCTATCCACCTCAATACCATTAGTTGAGATTTTGTTGCCCAAGATTATACCTTCATATACCATGAAATGAAATTTCTCCTAATTTAAAACAAAATTTGTTTCTTCATATCTTTGTAAAACTAGGGATATATAGTTTAAACATTTATCAAATGAGTTTCCAAAGACCGTAAAATCATCCATGATGATTTCCATATGCTTCTCCATCATGTTTGAGAAAATGGCCATCATGCAGCATTGCATAATCCAAAGGGCATTCTCCTGAAATAAAATGTTCCATAAGGACATGCGAAGGTGGTCTTTTCTTGGTCTTCAAGTGCCATAGCAATTTGGTTATAACGAAAGTATCCATCTAGAAGGAAAAAGAAAGAATGCCCAACTAATCGATCAATAATTTGATCCATAAATGGGAGAGGAAAATGATCCTTCCTTATAGCTTTATTAATTTACAAAAATCCATACATACTCTCCATCCTGTGATAGTCCTAGTAGGTATTAACTCATTAGACCCATTTTCCATCACACCACAATGATTCCTCCTTTCTTCGGTACACATTGGACTAGGTTGAGTTTTTGTTTCAAAAAGTTTTATTAAGTTACCGACATGAATTTGGGTGCCTATATGAGTGTCATAGTATTCATTAGTATGTGTTTTTATAGAATTAACAAGCATAGATTCTAAAGCATCAATAGGACACATGTCATAAAACACATCAATGGTTATCTCATCACTACTATCTATTCGAAAGCAATCACAACCAGCATCGACATTAGAAAATTTAATTTCTTTAAACACATTAAATGTCACTTGCTTATCTTGCACCCTTATTGTAAGCTCACATTTTTCCGGATGCTAAGTGATGAGTTCTTAAAAAGCACTAAAATTACCATGATTTAGTGCACTTTAATTGATTAAATAGATTTTATATTTGTATGATTTTATCAAATTTTTATATAAATTTATCTTTTTAGAATCACAGGTATTTTTATTATTTTTCAGATATTTTCGTTCAAAAATAACTTAAAGACTCGAAGAAAAAAAAAGGCAATACATCCCAAATATGTTGACAAAAAAAAGAGAAAAAGTAAAAAAAAAAGGGAAAAAAGTGGACAAAATGGGTCAAAACGGTCAAAAAATCCAAAAATGTCAAGTTCTAGGAGCACTAGTACACCTCTATACTAAGTCTTGCACACACCCGCGCCGAGTCCCAGGTGTGCCCAACACCCACCTACACCTATACTGTGCATGCTCGCCCACATTAATCGATCGTCTACCACAAATCTTGCATCCCACACGCTTTCTAGCCTATCCAAATGCATACAAAATCAATTTTTGAGATAATTTCCTACCTTTTTGGCCTTTTCCTCATCTATAAAAGAACCATCTTCCCTATTGTAAAAATCATCCCTCAAAACCCTCAAAATCTCTTCTCTCTCTCTAGCTTTTATTTTTTTTGTAGTTTTAAAGTTCTACTCTTTTTGAGAAGAACTAGTTATGCTTTTATAGATTTTTAGTTTTTGATTCAATAAACAAAAATGTAAATCCATTTGGAGGATTTCTAGCGAAAACATTAGCATCAAAGTTGTGTAAGAATTCTTTTGAGGTATAACTTTAAAATGAATTTTTTACATTTATTTTTTATGTTTTATTATTATTTATGTTTAATTTGTTTGTAATTGAATTTAACATGACTGGTTGTTTGTAAATATGATATAATAATAATGTTATTATGCTTACAAAATATTATATAGGTAAAACATTTCAATAAAATAAATTGATTTTATTTTTATTCAAGATTTTATATTAAGGATGTTAGAAAGAAAAATATTATTTTTCATTACAAAGTCAAATTTGAAAATTAGATTCTAAGGTTTAATTATCCGGTTTGATTTAGAGTAGTGTTCTTTTATTTGTTGGTAAAATCGTTCGGTAGTTCGAGTCAAGTTCTATTTCAAAAGTTTTTTTTATAAGAATTATTATTAAAAAATGTGTTCAAAACATATTTTCCGTAATGTTTTTAAAACTTAAAAGTTAGTACTCGAACAATTAAATTCTTAGGTTTAATTTGGACACCATGAATAAAGTTTAAAATGTCTAACCCCACCAAAGGAGGCATTTAAATGATTCATTTTCGATCTCTTAGAAAAAAATGAATTAATTTAATTAACCAAATTAATTATCGACCATACCCATAGGTGTTAATTGATTTATTTAATTAACAAAGAATATCCAACCTTACCAAATGTGGTATTTATATACAAAAGAGAGAATAAAAAAATATCAATTTATATCTTTAATAACCTAAATAATATGAGCAAGCATAATTACCTTAATTATTATATACATAAATAAACCACTATTATGAATGATGAAAATTTGCATATTTTTTTATTGAATCCATATCCATGTTTATATTTTTTATGTTATTAGATTAGAAAACACAAAAACAAAATATCATGACAAGATCTTTAGGATTTAATTTCTTTTTTAACAGTTTGAATAATAAATTAAAAACCACATATATTCCTTCCTTAGATCAACCTTGAAAGTATACTTGTCATTTTCTATAAAATGATTCGTTCACTTGCGAAAGTTTTACAAATATAAAACCAAAGTATCCGCAAGATCGATATTGCTAACCCGATGTCTATCTTGTTGTGTCATCATCAAGTTTTTGGCACTGTTATCAAGGACTTGATTATGCTCATCACTAAGAAAAGACGACCAAGTATGATAGGAATACCATGATCCTTCTCCTTGTCTAGCACTGTCAAGTCTACTAGAAAGATGAATTTGTATACTTTTACTATCACATCTTCTACCACACCTTGGGGTCTTTTAATTGACCTATCTACCATCTGCAATGTTACTAAAGTAGGTTTAGCTTTACCAACCCCCAATCTCTAGAAGACTGATAATGGCATAAGGTTAATGCTAGAACCTAAATCACATAGTGCCTTGCCAAAGCGAATGTTCCCAATAGTTGAAGGGATGTCAAAACTATTTGGATATTTCAGTTTTTGTGGTAGTTTTCTATCAAAGATGTCACTATAATCTTCAATCAAGGTTATTGTTTCATGATCTTCAAGACTCTTTTTCTTTGATAATATATCCTTCATGAATTTGCCTAAGATGGCATTGGTTCAAGTGCCTCTGCAAATGGTATGTTTTTGTGCAGCTTCTTGAAGACTTCCATAAATTTTAAAAAATATGTATCTGACTTTTACTTTGCAGTCTTTGAGGGATAGGTTTGTAAGGGTTGTTTTTCTTTGGCTAAATTATTTCCTTTTTAGTGCTCTCTTTAACCACTAGTTCATCTTCATTCTTGTCAATTTCCTATTTCTCCTCATCCTTTTCTATCTTATGTTCCTGTTCTAAAGTTTTACCATTCCTCAAGGATATGGCATTGCACTAGTCCTTACCTTTTCTTTATGGGATTACAATCATGTCACTTGGAGGGTTACCTTGAGGCCTTTGACTTATAGCCTAAGCGAGTTGCCCCATTTGATTCTCCAAATTTTGAATTGAAGCCTCTTGAGTAAAAAAATTTGTATTTACTGATTGGATGAAGTCTTTCATCATCCTCATTAAACCATTTGTATTGTCCCCAGTAGGTGGCTTCTTCTCTTGGGCTTGTGATTGTTGTGGTTGTTGAAAATCTGATGGTGGAAATAATTGATGGTTGAATTGATTACCACCTTGGCTATTGTTATTCCAAGTGAAATTTGGATTTTGTCTCCATCCTAGGTTATATGTGTTCGAGTATGGATTATTTTTTCAATTCACATTACCCACATAGCATACGGATTCAAAATTATTTGGAAAATTATCAAACAAATGAGCTCCTCCATAAAACACACACAACACTCTTGAATTTTGGACCTGGTTTATACTCGCTGTCGAGTTTTGAGCCTTTAAAAGATTAACCAAAGATGACACTTGAGTTATAAGTGTTATGATATCATCATTTACCTCATGCACTCCGGCTACTCTTCTTATGGTTTTCATTTTGTGCATTGGCCAATGATAATTATTGCTAGCCATTTTCTCAAGTAAATTATAAGCTTGATTGTAAGATTTGGCTAGCAAAGCTCCATTAGCAAATGTATCAACAATAGTTCTTGTTTGAACATTGAGATCATTGTAAAAATTCTTCATTTGAATCTAAGAAGGAATACCATGATGAGGAAACTTCCTTATCAATTCCTTGAATCTTTCTCATGCTTCATATAAAGATTCTCCTTCGTATTGTTGGTAGGAAGTAATATCATTCCTAAGCTTGACATTCTTTATTGGTGGGAAGTATTTCATCAATAATTTCTCTACCAAACCATTCCAAGTTGTAATGGAATCAGGTGGCAAAGAGTTTAGCCAAGCTCAAGCACGGTCTAGTAAAGAGTAAGGGAACAGTCTAAGCCTAAATGCCTCCTTGGTTACACTACTAAACTTAAATGAATCTACAACTTCAATAAATAATCTAAGAAGAAGATGAGAATCCTCTATTGATAATCCTCTAAATTGTCCAACTATTTGTAGTATTTGAAACATCACTAGCTTTAATACAAACTAATTAGCTTGAATGTTTAGCTTTGTAATACTTGGATTTAGCCCTTCCAATGTAGGTATTGCATATTAATTCATAGCTCTATCTCTATCATCAATCAAAAACATTTGATTGTTCAAGTTTAGCTCATTATTATTTATGTCTAATGGATTAGCCATTTTTTTAGTTGGGTGACAAAGTGTTGTTTCTTTATTGACCTCAAAGTACGCTCAATTTCAATATCTAAAGGTAAGATATCTTCCTCACGAACTCTACTCATGCAATAGATTCAACTATGTATCTATAATACTAAAGGAGAAGTCTAAATAAAAACTAAATAAAAATTAAAAAAATAAATAACTAAATATATAAACTAAAGTTAAAATAAATAAATAAAACAAGTAAAGGAAATGAACTAAAATAAATAAATAACTATATAACTAAAAAAATTAAAATTAAAATAAAATATGAAAAATAACTAAAATAAAAGTAAAAAAATTAATTTCTAATATTTATAATCCTCGGTAACGGCGCCAAAAACTTGATCACTACACACGAAGTGTATGCAATGAATACACAAGTATACATATAACAACAAGTAATATAATGATAAGCAAAAATCGTTCCCACAGAAATTATTTTATTAGAAGCTAATTTTTAAAACTAAAAAAAAATCAATTTTTTTTTGTGTTTTTATATTTTAAGGAAGCAAAATTAAAATAACTAAAAGTAAATAGTAATAATTAATTAAATCATATTGGGTAACTAAGAAAATATATGAGAAAATATCTAGGAATACTTAATCTCCTAACTTTCTAAACTTAAAAATTGCTAAAATCCCCCCGATATAATTATCAATTAATTACATGATCAATTGAATCTAACCTTGCATGTATTTCTCTCTCAAATAAACTACACACCATATAGTGATTAATTTAATCACACTCTTATGCCAATTAAATTGCATACTACTCATTAATTTCATCAATTATGGATCACATACATAAGAATCATACATTTCTACCTAAAATTTATGCATGTTTTTTAATCAAGACAAACAATTAAATAATTCTCTCAAATTTATTTAATTTCCTTTATAGATAAATTGTTGTCCAAAGAAATAATAGCATAAAAATCAGATTAAATAATATAATTAAGTTAAAATTATAATTAGGGTAAAATATTAGATCATCACATGGTGAAATTTGGGTTCATAAGATCCCTATATTAATAAATTAACTACACATAATTGTATCCATAAAGCTCATAATTTTCATAAAAAAAAGACATAAAAATTGATAAAGAAAAGAGTAGAAGAAGAAATACAATCAATCTCTTGAATTGTAGTACTAATTTTCTCTTGAATCTCCACCAAACTTTTATCTCCTTTTGAATTTTTTTTACATTTTTCTTTGTTTTTAGCTCCAAAAATTAACCAAAATTATGTTAATGGCGGATCCTTAGGGTTTATGGGGTGATTAGGCGGGTAAATATGGCTCAAGTGCAATATGGACCGTCCGATTAGTTTTAGATCAAGGGCTGAGTTCAAAAGAGGAAAAATGAATAGCTCTAGCCAATCACAGAGTGACATGTGGCACACGAAATTCACTAGGCGAATCAGAGTGAGATACTTGGTAGGGAGACCTGTTCGAGTTAGCGCAATGTGATTTGTAGTAACGAATGGCGTGGCGTACAAATGGAATGGCTGGACGAGTAGACTTGTGATACATGGCATAAAGGTTTGACCTAGCTTCAAACTCGGATTAACGTCGTGTCGACATATGGCATGCAGTTTGTCACTCCTCACATGCGGGGATCTAAGATTCGTTGTCCATATGGCTTGCCCAATTAGCTCCTCTGCTTGTTTGGAAAACCACGTGACAATTTCTGATTGGCCCTACGTTAAAAATTCATAAAAAATCCATAAAAATTCTAAACAAATCCCAAAAAACTCCAAAAATTATATTTTCACTCATTTTCACTAAAAAGTTTATATTTTAATATTTTTAGCCCTAAAAATACTATTTACTGAATAAAATAAGTAAATATTAAGTAAAAAAATGCGCTAATGACTCTACTTTTATAGAGTAATCATATATTCATCTAAATTCTGATTATAACCATTAAAAGTACCTGCACTTATGGGATAAAGATCAGATGTTAGTTCACTTCTCATCAATATTCCCACATCCGCATGTGGATGCCTCCAAACAAGGCTTCTAACCCTTTCTAACTCCATCACCACTTCTTTCATTATAGGTCTTTCATCTCCCTTCAATTTTATACATCTCTTCGCAAGTTCAGCAACAACTTGAATTTTTTCTCTGCTTCCCTCTCTTAGAACACAATCATCAACAAAATGAAACAAATGATTATGTTTCATTGATGAAAATTTATAAGATATGGACCAGATTAACCTAGAGGAGGTGAATAGGTTATTTTTAATTTTTATTAATTTATAACTTAATAACCTAAATAGGGGTGCTAGGCATACTGCTATAACAATAACTTAAGAGGAAAACCACCGGTGCACCGAACCACCTAACTTTTCACTATGAAAATAAAATATTTAAGTACAAACTCGGTCTTATGCTACCCTCCCTAGGATACTACCCCAATGTACTTTGCTTACGAGCCTCTGCTTCGTTTTCACGGCTTCTAAAATTAGCGTGAGCGGTTTCCAAACCAACGTTTCAATAAGCTTCCCGCCAATCAAATACGTTCTCAAATTAATTGCAAAAAGGTTAGTACAAAAAACACAAGTGCCCATGTGTGTTCTAGAACGGGTTTAATAATGAATAATCTTAACTAGATGATTCAAAAAATATGTCATTTAAATCAAATCAACTAGTAAATCCTAGAGCAAAAAGATCAAACATAAGTTCAATAAAAATAGCTTCTTTAAAGATTAATAATCAAATCAAGTAACTATGATATGACGAAAATAATTATTTCATCTAACAATTTAAGAACAAAATTAAAGAAGAAGCTATAATAACATATTATCAAAATATCATAAACTAGTTAGGCTTATTAATCAATCAAACATAACCACCAATATTAGATAGATTAACTAAATAAAGAAACCTAAAGAATTATGATCTTATATTTGTAAAACAAGAGAGAGAAATTAAGAATATTAGAATAATGCTCTTGTGTGGTTAGTTGATAAATATTTTTTCTATTACAAATAGAAATAGTAATACTCATTAATTAAGAAAACTCTTATATGATTGATAAATATCTTTTCTATTTCAAATAGGATTAATAATACTCACTAATTAAGAAGACTCTTATTTAAAGAAGAGTTCTTTTAAAATAGATTTTATGATATCTTTTATGCTAAAGCTTTAAACTATAATTTAGAGTATATCTTATCTAATATATTTTAAAAATAGATTCTATGCTATCTTTTTATGCTAAAGATTTTCACTATAATTTAGAGTATATCTTATCTAATATCTTTTAGCATATCTTATTTTAGAGTATATTTTATCTAATATCTTTTAGCATATCTTATTCCATATTTTAACACTAAAAATAATTTGAGATTTATAAGCATGTGCTATTAAATGCATAAACGTAATTCTATTTGTCGTAGTTATTAAAGATATACCTGAAATAAAATTATCTGGAATTTGAGCATTTGTTTGGCTTTTCTTGATAGACTTGATAGTAGACCTAAAAACAAATTTAAAGATAAATATTTTGTCCACGAAAATAACCAACACTCATAGTCCTTACAATTGATAACACAAAATATGATGATAGGTTTCTACATGCCTCTACTCTTTCAAATGATATAGGCATCTCTCCTGTGAAAAGTTCTAACAATACTATTCCAAAACTATAAACATCACTTTTTTCTGTCAATTTACTTGTTTGAAAATACTCTGGATCCAAATAACCAAGTGTCCCTTGAACCAACGTTGTTATTTGAGATTGATCAATTGGGATCGACCTTGAAGCTCCAAAATTCTTTTTATGTAATTTTCATCTAATAATATGTTTTGTTGATTTAATATCACAGTGGATAATTAGTATTGAAGCTGCAGAGTGAAAATAAGCAAGTGCTGAAGCAGTTTTTGTAGCTGTCCTTAACATGTCCTAAGAAATTGAGACAAACTTTCATTTTTGTTATGATGAATAAGTTGGAACAATGTTCCATTAGAGATGTATTCATAAACAAACAGAGAGACCTCTATTTAGAGACAACAACCTAACAGTTTCACAACACTAGGATAATTTATTTGAGCTAAGATCACAACTTCATCTATAAACTATGCAATTTGATCATTGCCTATAACCTTTGATTTCTTTATGGAAACTATTTAGTTGTCTTTAAGAAATCCTTTGTATACTGTTCCATTACCTCCTTGATCGAGGATTTGATTCTCAACGTAATTGTTAGTTGCTTTCTTTAACTAATCTGATGTGAAGATTGTTGTTGATTCCATTGCACTTTCATGTGAAGCTATTTGTGGTCTTAACGTTAATCCTCCATTTTGATGGAGAACGTGTCCCTCAGTTTAATTTGTTTTCTTTTCTTGATGTTGAAGTATAACCAAAATATTCCTACAAGTAAGATTAAGATACCAAGAGCAAGACCTGCTTGCAATTGGATAGTAATAAGTACATAATCTTCATTATTAAGGGCTCTTTTTATAATAACTTTTGTTTTCTTTTGCTTGAAATTAGGATTTTATTTTCTTGTGTTTGAAATTAAGATTTTATTTTCTAATTTATTTCTTGAAGAAAACAAAAACCCTATTGATAAAGAGTTTTGTTCTTTTCTTTCCTTTCTAAAGCACAAGCACGTAACACAAAAAAACTTGTTTGGTAAAACTATATCTTAAGTTTTTTTTTTTCTATCTTGTACTCATTTTTTTATTTTTATATTCTAAACATTAATAACTATTTTATTGAGAACAATAATAGAAAAAAGGTGGGATTGTGATCTTTATGAAAAATATGTATTAAAGTAGGATTTAAAATTTAAAAATCATGAACGTTTTGAATTTTGAAAACCGAAAACAAGTTTGAAAGTTCTTTTTTCAAGTTAAAGAATTAGAATAAAAACGATTATAAATTAGCACTAATAGAAGCGAAATTTAGGTTTAATTTAGTTGCACAAATATATAATTATGGGTAACAACAAAATAATAAACAATGAGAAAAAATAAATGGCATATAGTGATTTAAGTGGTTCAACTTTTCAATGTGAAAAGTTTACTTTACTAACGACGATACACCGGAAAATATCCACTAATAACCAAATGGAGATAGAAATACAAATATTCAGAGAGCTTCACAAAATATACCAAAATCAAAATAATCCACCAGAAAATAACTGTTTCTAATTTAATGGTAATATATAGCAAGATATATTAACAAACTTTCTATTTAATCAAATATTACCATACAAATAATATCAGTTACTTACTGCATATTTTGCCAACCCCTCCTCAAATATGCTAAAGAAGTAGTAGCTCCGCTCTTGATGGGTAGTACAAAAAAAAAGCTTAGAAAAACAGAGAGGATCAAACCTCAACGAAGGTTGAAGGCTACTATAGCTTTGGAGCTGGTGAAGGCATGAGAAAGAAAGGCTACAATAGCTACTCCTCTTCTCTGTCACCGTTAAATCTCAACTTCTTCTCTGTTTTGTTTTCAGCTTTTATAATAGTTGTAGAGAAAAAAATTATATATATCACAACTACTGAGAAGGTAAGGGAAATATATATATATATGCAAAATAAGGTTTAAGAGTATTTTTAGGTTTTGGGCTAGAAAATTTGTTTTAGGCCAATTTATTTAACCAATCTCCACCTTGGCTCAAAACAAAAAAACAAGTTATTCAATATATGAAATTCCTCGGATTACCAAGTAATTGTCATCCAAAGCCCCGAAGGGTGATCATCTATTATAAACACCAATCAAGTTTAAACAATGCTTGAACTTGTTAAATGGAACTAGTTTGGTTAACATATTAGCTGGATTCTCTATAGTGACTATCTTATTGATAACAATAGTACCCTGAGAGACAATATCATGAACGAAGTGATATCTGACATCAATATGTTTGGTTCTTTCATGATACATAGTATTCTTGGTCAAGTGTATCGTACTCTGAGTATCACAAAATACAACAGAAGTATCTTACTATAAACCCAAATCACAAACCAAACCTCTAATGCCATTTATTTTGCCTCTGTCGTACTATAAATTAGCCTTCCAACTAATGGCATAATGAGAAAGAGTGAAGACATAACCTATCAGAGATCTTCTTCTATCTAAATCACCAACATAATCGGAGCACATAACCAATAACATTGCAACTGGTATTAGAACTTCTATCATATACCAAACCAAAATTAGATGTGCCTCTCAAATACCAAAGTATCCATTTTACTTCTTGCCAATGACCCTTACCAAACCCATATATCTACTAACAACACCAATTGCATGTGAAATGTCTGGACGAGTACAAACCATAGCATATATCAAACTACCAATGACACTAGCATATGGAACCTAAGACATGTACTGCTCTTCTTTTTCTGAATGTGGTGAAAATCCAAAGAAAGCCTGAAATGTGCAGCTAACGGCGTACTCACAGGTTTAGACTCTTTCATACCAAAACGTTCAAGAAATTTTTCAATATAACTTTTTTTGAGTCAAATAATGCTTGCTTACTTATCTATACCTATAAATTTTCATGCCCAAAATTTTATTTGCTGCACCCAAATCTTTCATCTCAAATTGACCACTAAGTTAAGACTTTAATTTTTGAATGTCAGACTTATTTTTAGAAACAATAAGCATGTCATCAACATAAAGTAACAAATAGACAAATGAACCATCATGGAATCTTTTATGATAAACACAACTATCATAATCACTCCTAGAGTAACCATGATCAATCATAAAAGAATCAAACCACTTATACCACTACCTAGGGGATTGCATAAACCCATATAAAGACTTTTTCAATAAACAAACATGATCTTCCTTACCTAGAATAACAAACCCCTATAGTTGATGCATATATATTTGTTCCTCAAGCTCACTATGTAAGAAAGTTGTCTCAACATCAAGATGTTCTTATTCCATGTCAAATAATGCAACCATAGCAAGCAACACACGAATAGAGCTATGTTTCACAATAGGTGAAAACACTTCATTGAAGTCAATACCCATTTTCTGACAATAACCCTTTGCAACAACACGTGCCATGAACCTAGTTGCTTCAACCTCAGGTATACCTTCCTTTTTCTTGAAGACCCATTTGTTTCCAAAAATCTTCTGGCCCTTAGGAGGTATCACCAATTCCCAAGTATAATTCTTATAAAGTGATTCAATCTCTTTATTCTTAGCAACCAACCACTGAATAGACTCATCACAAGTGAGCTTCATTATAACTAAAAGGTTCATGCACCTCAATAGACTCTATGAAAAATAATGTAAAAGAAACTAAGTATATATCTACGTACCTTTGAGGGCATCGAATCTTTCTTATTCCTTTACCCTTAGGGATACTATATGGTTGCTCATGTTGCTCTTTTGCTACGTCATGAGGAGAATCATCTAACTCATTCACAAATGGCTAATCTAAAGTTCCCTCTTGTACTTGACTAAGAGCCCAATCTCAAGCTCCATCTAAATACTAACACTATGGTCTTTACTTGCAACAATAGACTCTTTTTTCTTTTCCAACATGGAAAACTCATCAAACTTAACATCTCTACTAATAAAAAATTTAGGTGACTTGGGTTCAACACACCATAATCTATATCCCTTCACCCCAAAAGGATACCCCAAAAATATGCATTTTAATGCCCTAGGCTCAAGTTTACCATCATTAACCTGAGCATAAGTAGGATAACCAAACTTTGAAATTAGAATAATTAGTAGAAGTACCATAGAATACCTCAAATGGAGTCTTCAACTCAATTGCATTTGATGCAGACCGATTTACCAAATAGTAGGCATGGTTACAACCTTCAGCCCAAAAGGATTTATCCAAGTCAGCTTGAAAGAGCATACAATGAGCTCTTTCTAAAATAATTCTATTCATATGTTCTGTAACTCCATTTTGCTGTGGTGTATGAATCACAGTGAAATGTCTCACTATGTCATTTCTTTCACATAACTCATTAAATTGACTTTCACAAAATTCCAAATCATTGTCAGTCCTCAAATGCTTGATTTTCTTACCTGATTGATTTTTTATACAAGCCTTGAATTTTACAAATTTTGAGAACTCATCATTCTTGTTCTTTAGAAAATACACTCAAACAAGACAGGAAAAGTCATCAATAAAAGTCAACATATACCGGGCACCACCCTTAGACACAACACGAGAAGGACCCTAAAGATCTGAATGAATATAATCAAAAGTACCTTTCATTTTATGGATGGATGTACTAAACTTGACCCTGTGATGCTTTTCATAGACATAGTGCTCACATAAATCAAGTTTCTCAGTTTTTTGACCACCAAGAAAATCATGTTTGCTCAAAATAGACATCTCTACCTCACTCATATGCCCTAACTACATATGCCATAATCGAGTAGTATCTGATGAGGAAGAAACTGAAACACTACCAATAATAGGGCTAACCTGAAGCACACAGAGTCCACTTGACAATTGCCTTTTAATAACAATGAGAGCACCATTACTAACTCTTAAAACTCCACCTTCATCTACCTACTTGTAACCTTGTGAATCAAGAGTACCCAATGACATCAAGTTCTTTTTCAAATCTGGAACATGGTGAACATCTTTCAAAGTCCTAACAATACCATCTTGCATCTTAATTCAGATAGTACCAATACCAGCAACCTTGTAGGACACATTGTTTCCTATCAAGACAACACACTCATCAATAGACTGATAAGAAGCAAACCAGTTTATACTAGGGCACATATGGTAAGTACAACCCAAATCAAGAATTCAAACATCTCTAGTAGAACCAATAGATACTGATATAACATTTTCACCATCGGAACCAAAACTATCTACAACACTAGCAACATCATTAGTACCACAAGACATTGTGGTAGATTTTCCTTTACCTTTGAGTTTCAGAAAATTTACTTTCCAGTGATCTTCCCAACGACAATAGTTGCATTTATCTTTTCTTTTCCTAGATTTCGATCTAGACTTGCCTCTAATATTGCTTGTGCATCTTTCTTGATTTCTACCTCTGACAAATAAACCACTGCTATTATCATTGTTGCTTGTAGACACCTTTTCCTTCAACGCTTTGGAATTCAAAGCTGCTTTGACATCCTCCAAAGAAATAGTGCCTGACCCATATAACATGGTATCAAAAAAATGTTCAAATGAATAAGGCAAAGAACATAATAGAACTAAAGCCTGATCCTCATCATCAATTTTAACACCACCATTTTTTAGATCATGAATAATTTTAGTAAATTCATCAAGGTGATCGTGTAAAGGTGTATCTTCTGACATTCTGAATGTATACAAACACTACAAAAATAATTAACTTGTCAAAGACTTGGTCATATACAAATACTCCAATTTAAGCCATAGCTCAACAAGAGATTCCTCATCACCAACCTCGTATAGTACTTCATTAAACAAGGATAACTGAATTGAATTGAGAGCATTTTCCATCAATGCATCTTTTTCTTTATCAATCAATTTTTCTAAAAATTTATCATTGCCTTCAAGTGTCTTAACGAGCCCTTTATTTAACTAATACGACTCACATATTCATTTGCCAGAGACTAAAATCACTCCTACCATTAAATTTTTCAATTTCGTATTTTTCTACCATGACAAAAACCTAATATTAAATAAATAGAAGCATAACCCAGGAAATATGAAACCAATTAGATAACCAAAAGCTCAAAATAAGTCAAAAAGCGAAACTTGATTAGTTATAATAAATAACATAATAACCCAATGCTCTCATACCAATTTTTTATAAATTAGCACTAGCGGAAGCGAAGTTCGGGTCCAATTTGGTTGCACAAATATATATAATTATGGGTAACAACAAAATAATAATCAATGAGAAAAATAAATGACACACAATGATTTAAGTGGTTCAACCTTTTAATGTGAAAAGTCTACTCTATTGATTACGACACACCAAGAAAAAATCTACTAATAATCATATGGAGATATAAACACCAATATTCAAGGAGCTTCACAAAATATACCATAATCCAAAATACACCTAGAAAATAACTCACTCTAATTTACTGGTAATATATATAGCAAGATAAATTAACAAATTTGTTATTTAATTAAATATTACATATAAATAAGAGAAACTTCATTAATAAAAATAGAAATGAAAAGCTTGTGCTTGAGGGCTGATCTCCCTTTTCTTTCTTCTATTACGTGGATGCTTGTGCTCTCTTCTATTGGCTTATCTCTCTATTTTCTTTTTGTTTCAGCTCTTGGAGCTTGCCGGTGAGAAACATATATATATATATATATATATCAACTGTTGAGGAAGAAGAGAAATATATATAATAGTCAAAATAGAGTTTAAGTTTTATTTGGGTTTAGGACCTAAATTATTTTGGTCATATATATTTAACATTTTGAGAGATATTTATTTTTGAAATTCTCATATATTCATGAAGAATGAAAAATTTATATTAAGAATAATGTGTGGTATATGAGATTTGAATATTTTTTTATTTAATTTACATTTTATATCATTTAAATTTTATATTTATAATTTATATACATATATATTTATATTTATAAAATAGTTAGATTAATATAATATTTTTCTTATTTGTGTTTACTTGTATTATTTCGATCACATAGTATTTATCATTCTCTCAAAACACCAATAGTGTCTAATTTTCATGCAATATTAATCTCACTGTTGCTTAGAAAGCAAAAGAGGAATAAATAGAACTCCAGAAAATAGATTATGTCCCAAAAAAGTCACCCAACTCAGTGGAATTCCCAACATCACCTCAATTGATATTTGGGGAAGAGATGACTCATTTCAGTCACTCCCAACACCATCTGTCCAAAGTAGACCTTCCTGACCTCTTTACTGTTGAAACTATGTGGCTCATATTGAGAGGTACTTGAAATAGTGATATGAGAAGAAGAAAAGGTGAATGGCAATAATGTTAGCAGCAAGTTTGGACAATTGACTTTAAAGGATGCAAAAGTCATGTCTTGCTGATGAAATTATTGTCCTCTTCAAACAATTACAATAATATTGTAATATGTTTGTTTTTAATCGGTAAAGAAACTTATTATTTTTCGTTGATTTTTAAAACCAATGCATTAAGTGGTGGGAAAAATTATTTATCGGTTTAAATCATCTAATGTATTTATTTTTCATGATTTTAAAAACTGGCAAATCTTTTTTAATTTTTTGTCGGTTTAAAAACCCCCATATTTTTGTCTATAAAAGTTAACGAATTTTTTTTAATTCCTCACTGTTTTTAATTTTTTTTTTTATAGTTTTTTGCTGGTTTAAAATCCTACACAAACTATATGAAGTTTTATACGCCGGAATAGCAACAAAAATATTTCAAGTTTTGAAATATCTTTAAAATTATTAACAAAATTTCAAAAAGTTCAAAAATAATCCTTAATCATGACTGAAATTAAATCTATTGAAAGACAATATGAATATTTTGTAAATAAAAATAGAAGAAGAAATAATAAGATGCCTTGATATAAACTTTTGAAAACAAGAATTATTGTCATCAAAAAATACAAACGTTGGATTTATAATAAAGAAGAATATTATGTTAATAAATACCCTAACATGCTTCAACATAAAAAAAAATTTAAAAAAAAATTTATATAGAAAGAAAAAATCTTAAAAGAAGCTTTTAAGATAGAATTAGAACCAATTAAGAAATCAAATATAAATGATACTTAAAATACTTATCTATTAGAGAAAACTCAAGAGGAAATAACCTACTCAGAATATGAATAATCTTCGTTAGAAGATGAATGATTTATATAATATTACATATTCAAATAGTACCTATATTAAGGTAGAATTGAAATTTAAAGACTATGCTAACTATCATTAACATGCATATATAGATACAAGAGCTAGTATGTGTGTAGCGAGTAGTTATGTATTCCAAGAAGAACATTGAAAATAGGCACAAAAAGATTTAATTGTAAGAATTATTAATATTATTACAGTAAATCTTAATAAGATTTTAAAAGATATAGATATAATGATAAAAGGAGAAATTTTTTATATTTTATTTATTAATACAAAATAATTTTCTAAACTTATATCAACCTTTTACACAATATTTAGACAAAATAAGTCTAACAATATTAGATGGTTAAATCATTTATATCAAAAATAAGAAAAGCTTTAACTATATCACACCTAACTTTTATGCAACAACATAAAAAGCAAAAACGTGATGAGATAAACACAAAGCAACAAAAATCTTGTTTAGAAAATATATCATTAGATATAAAAGAGAAATAAAATGATAAAGGTAATTTCAGAGTGGTAGAAGAAGAAGAGAAAGCAGAGAGAAGGTGGGTTGTATAAATTCTGATATTCTTTTATTGAATTTACTGAGGCTATATATAGCCTTACACGCATATGAATTACAAGGGAAATATGCTAACTAACTCTAACATCTCTAACCGAATTTAGTGGTCCCCTACTCATGCGTCTAGCCTATGCCCACATACGTTATATCTGCTTTTTGAATCCTTGTCTGCAAGGATGAATTCAGGATATGATTTAGAAAAATGCCATTCATTTTCCCATGTGGCTTCTTCTGTTGAGGCTCCAATCCACTTGACCAAAATCTCATATTAAGGTCGATATTTGCTTTTATGTATCACGATGCGAGCTAGAATGGCTTCAGGTTGAGGCATGATAGTGTCGTGATCAGAGATTGGAGGTAGTTGAATGAAGCTTGGGGTAACTCTTCCCATGTCCTTCATTAACATGCTGGCATGAAATATATTATGTATGTGAGAGTCAGGGGGAAGAGCCAATCTATAAGCCATCAGACCAATGATGCTTATTTTTGCAAGTATACGAATCGTTCAAGTAATAAAGTGTACAAAAGTACGGATATCGAACCCACAAGGAATGGCGTTACTAAGTATTGAAATTGACTAACCCTAATTTTATTTGAAAACCGAATTGTTGAAATTGTTTTCAAAGCAAATTAACATAAAACTAAACGCAAATAACAAAATTTAATGTTGTTCACAAATGATTAAAAACGCTAAGGCATTTGATTTCGCTAAATCAATTCAATCCGATTTCAAGTCATGTTATATGAGAATCAAAGCTAAAAGTGATAGTTGAAAAACCCAAATTTACCTAATACTCTCTCTTGAGTTATATTAGAATTACTTATCTATGAAAACCAATTATATTTCTATGAAGATTTAATCACAAACAAGCACATTACGATTTATGGAATTTCTAGAATAACCACATACATCATGCATTAGTTCTCACACTCGCATTCAACATACGGTATTTATCACAAGAAGCATTCATTACACATCTCCTCTCGGTCTCAATATAATGCAACAAATCATCTAAATTTTGGCTAGAAATTTAAAAGCATTAAGCATGGAAATAAATACTCAACTTGAAAAAAATGAATTCATATAACAATAACAAAAGAAATCAGATTTCCTTGATTTAACTACATCATAGCCTTAGCAAAAATGAATTAGTTCATAACAGAAAAAAGAACAACCATTATTTCTATTGAATCCATGAATAACAAAACTGAATAAACTGCATAATATAAAAGCTAAGGAGAAGAGATGAAAAACTCTAGAGGATGGAGACTTGGTAGCAACAATGGTGAAGATCCTTCAAGTTTCTCCAAACTTTCTCTCCAAAATTTCTTTCTCTCCTCCAAAAATGTCTTTGAACTCCACTTTTTGTCGTCCCCTTCTTTCTCCATCATATTGTATATATAGATCTAGGTTTTGGGGGGAAATTTTGAAACAAAACACAATAAAAAATGTGTTTTCAGACGAATATCAACATTTAAATCATAACAAAAATGCAATAATTTGACTCTTATCAACAACCCCCAACTAGCTTCTTGCTAGTCTCTAGCAAGAAAAGCGATCTATGAATAATTTCAAAGGAGACATTAAAAGAAAAATTCAAAGGAAATTTATTCTCTTTACAACATTACATTAAGCGTATGCAATAAGCCTTTAAACCCCTAGGTGGCCCTAGTAGGACGAGTTGTAGTCTCATGAGAGCTTCCAGTGATGATGCCCATAAACATCTTGCCTATGACTATCCTAGCTTAAAACAATAAAATCACATAACAAATAATTTGCACAAATGTCTCAAAAATTGTAAATAACACCCAACTTATAGAATAATTAAATGTCATCTAAGCTTTAAGAAATCTCAAATGCCAATTCCACTTTTGTTATTGACTCTTAAACATCCATCAAACCACAAACCAATAGCCATAATGCCCGGATAATATTATGCATAACATCCACAAACAAAAAGGTGAAATCTCAAACTCCATAGGCTCACTTTTCAAACCTCTCTCCACTAATGAAGGAAAATACACCACTTTGGATCAATAGGACTTTATGAGGCTTGTAATGTTAGGCTTAGGTATTTGGTTAAGAAAGAACGGGAAGTGTCAAAATACAAATAAAGGCACTTATTAGATTAAACACAACCAATTAAGTAAAAGAGTAACATCATTCAACCCAAATTGTTTCTTCCGATCATAACCCATTTTTCTAAAGATAAACAAAATTCTTCCTCAATCTTTCACCTCAGTACATCCATCACTAACACTCTTTTATTTACTAGAATGTGAAGGCTTTCTTCTTCTTCTTTTTTTTTTGCATCCTTACTCCAATTGCTCTTGAAAAGTCAACCACTTTCTTCCCATATATGTGGAAGATTTCTCCAATTGCTCTTGAAAAGCCAACCACTTTCTTCCATTATATGTGGAAATTGTTTTTTTTTTGTTTTTTTTTCATCCTTAATCCAATTGCTCTTGAAAAGACATAACCCTCAACCAATTTCTTCCAATATATGTGGAAGATTTCTGCAATTTCTCTTGAAAAGTTTGTGTTCAAAATTAAGTGCTCTTAACAAATAAAGTAGGAATTATATATATATTTTTGGCTCAATAAAAGGTAGGTTATATAAGGCAAAAAGAAAGAAAAGTAAGGCTAACAATATGTTTAAATAGGCTCAAAGAAGTTACTAGTGATATAAGGATAACAAGGTAGGCTTAAAATGGCACAATCGATCCAAAAATGGCCTACATCATATCCTAAACAGTGCAATTCCAAATTATTTCGCCTCAAGAGGTTTTCAAATGAGTTCTAGAGTTTGTTGAGATCACAAAAATGTCCATGAAAAATTCGCACATAAGACTTCTCTAAGCATTTAGACTAATTAACCAAATCATACCACATACCAAAAGAGTCGTCAACTAGGTAAAATCAACATTTGAAATTATCTTTAAACCGAAGCAAAATTTAATGTCTTCTAAAGCTACTTGTTATCACAATCACATTATTATCATCAACGTGCAAATTAAAATAAGTAAAATGCAAATGAAAAAAAATAAAAATAAAAATAGAAATAAGACAATAAACAAATAAAAGAAATTAAATCAAAATGTAGAACAATAAATGGAAAATCAAAATTAAACACAAATAAACACACAAACAAAACTACTAAAAATGAAGGGAAGAAAATATTTACCATTTACCGCACCCCCAACCAAAACCTTACATTGTCCTCAATGTAAGAAAGGAAAGAGAGATCTCCTTTCCGCCAGCGGTGAAACTGCCCTCGCCGGCGGTGAACGTAAGATTTTTTTTTCTTAGATGGGATGGCACTACCTTTAGCTCAATCTTGTTGGCTCCATTCTTTACCATTGAGGTTGGAGTTTCATTTGTTCCCAACTCCTTAATGTTTCATCACTGCATAAATATTCATTAGGTGCTGCCAGTAATTCAGAACATTGTCTCGTCCCCTCATCTTCCTCCTCAATTGTTGCAGATTTCACAAGGCAAGCTTCTAGTGGTAGCAATGGAGTTCTCTCCTCAAAAGTTTCCGAGATTAACCCGTCAAGAGTGTTAATTTGAAAACAAGAATGTACATCACTTGGAAATTTTATTTCTTCAAAAACATCAAAAGTTACTTATTCATCTTGCACCCGTAGAATGAGCTTTCCTTGTTGAACATCAATCAATGTTCTTCCAGTTGCAAGGAAAGGTCTCCCCAATATCAACGGTATCTCTCTATCTTCCTCCATGTCAAGCACCACGAAATCTACAGGGAAAATAAATTTGTCGACTTTAATTAAAACATCCTCAATTACCCCTAGAGGATATTTCACAGATCGATCCGCTAATTGTAAAGAGATTGAAGTGGGCTTCACTTCTCCTAGACCTAGTTTCCTGAAAACAGAAAGTGGCATCAAATTAATGCTTGCTCCTAAATCACATAGGACTTTATCAAAATTGTAACTTCCTATAGTACAAGGTATAGTAAAACTCCCTGGGTCTTTCAATTTCTGTGGCAGTTTTCTTTGAAGAACTGCACTACACTCCTCATTTAGCATGACAATTTCATAATCTCCCAGCTTCCTCTTCTTTGATAGAATTTCCTTCATGAATTTTGCATACTTGGGCATTTGTTCCAACATCTCTGCAAAAGGAATGTTAATATGCAATTTCTTAAAAATATCCAAAAATTTATCAAATTGATTATCAAGCTTTTTCTTATTCAATCTTTGAGGATATGGGATAGGAGCCTCATATTTTGGCATATAGGGAAGGTTGAATATCTTGGGATCTTGATGGATTTTCTTTAGATTCTTCCATCTTTTTCTCCGATTTCCTCTGCCATTCAAGTTCTTTACCACTTCTCAATGTGATAGCCTTTGCATGCTCTGTGGGATTTATTGTGTCACTAGGCAACGATCCTTGAGACCTTTCTGCAATCTGCTTTGAAAGCTGCCCCAGTTGGTTTTGGATGTCCCTATTGATTGCCTCTTGATTTCTGAAATTTGCTCTTGTCTCCTCAATGAACTTTCCCAAAATTTCTTCCAAATTTTTTTGTTTTTTCTCCTGGGGTTGGTAGGAAGATGATGACAGTTTGAATCCCCCTTGGTTATTTCCCCATGACAAATTTGGATGATTTCTCCAACCTGGATTGTAGGTGTTCGAGGATGGGTTATGTTGAGATTTTTGGAAATTTGAAACATAATTTGCTTGCTCAGCATTTGGTGAAGCAAATGGATTTCCAACTTGGCACTCGATACTAGCATGATTTCCACCACATAAATCACATTGTGCAGTTGGTTTGGATTCAAATTTGGATGACAAAGAATCCATCTTTCTTGAAAGAACAACAACTTGAGCTGACAAAGCATTCACTGAATCAATTTCATGCACTATTGCTAGACTTTTTGCAATTACCCACTCTGAATGTCACTGATTGTTGTTTTCTGCCATAATCTCTAACAACTCATGAGCATCCTCCAGTGTTTTTCCCATTAAAGACCCTCTAGCTACAGCATCAATCATTGCCCGATAATTTGAAACCAACCCATTATAAAATGTAGAGACTTGTTGCCAAATTGGTATACCATGATGTAGGCATTTCCTCAACATTTCTTTGAATCTTTCCCAAGCTTCATACAATGATTCTTGGTCATACTGTGTAAAAGATGTGATTTCATTCCTCATTTTTGCTGTCTTAGTAGGAGGAAAGAACTTGGATAAGAATTTCTGAACCAATTCATTCCATGTTGTAATTGATCCTAGTGGTAATGAGTTTAGCTACTCCTTGGCTTTATCTTGAAGTGAAAAAGGAAAAACCCTCAATCTTACAGCATCTTCGGACACACCATTTATCTTGTAAAGATCACACACCTCCAGAAAGTAAGCAATATGTGCATTTGGATCATCCTTTGACATTCCCCCAAACTGATTTGATTGAACCATTTGGATAAAGGAGGAGTCGGGTTGTATAAATTCTGATATTCTTTTATTGAATTTATTGAGGCTATATATATCTTTACACGCACATGAATTACAAGGGAAATATGCTAACTAACTCTGACATTTCTAACTGAATTCAGTGGTCCCCTACTTATATGACTAGCTTGTATTGTTCTATGCCTTGCCCCCACATGTGCCATATCCTCTAGGCGTTGTGCCCATGAGCAGCCCGAGCTAATACTGCTTGTATCACCAAACTCTTTTTTTAATGAAATATAGGAAGATAAAACCCTAGCAGTTATCAAAACATCATTAAAAATAGTAAGTTCATAAAATTTTATAAATCTTAAAATTAATAAATCTAAAATGATTTCCAACATAAAATTAAGAAACCCTAAAAAGGTTATTAGAGTAAACCAATGATATATACTTCAGAAGATAGGATTAAATTTGAAAAATAAATTCAAGAACTTTTGAAACTAAAAGTCATAATACTTAGTAATTCACCTCACTCTAGTCTAACATTCTTAGTCAAAAAAGAAGCTAAAAAAAGAAGAGGAAAAAGAGAATGGTAATAAACTTCAAAGCATTGAATCATCTTTATGATCATCTCATTATTAATGTGCGTCTATTCCTAGTTGTGCAGTGTTTTTTCATGCAAAGCCAAAATGAGATATTGTAAGTCTTGTAGTCCTTTGAGTATTGGTGTTCCAATGTGTAAAATATAGAATTTGTTTATTTTACTTAGTGTATTGTCTTCCTTAGTATAAGATTGGTTATTGACGATCAATAACATACACACAGTTAGTTACACTTTGTATGTGAGCATGTTTACACATACAATGATATTAGTTAGTTACACTTTGTATGTGAGCATATTTACACATACCATGAGATTAGTTTTTGTAGTGTGCATACAAGTTTGAGTGTTGTGATTTTTGTTTTGTTTTATTTGCAGGTATTTGTGAAAAATAACTTTGTAATTTTTAAACTAAAAATCACATTTTTGGTGAATATTGGTGCCTCGATGACCCTCTCATTGAGGCATTTACAAGGGATCAACAAGGTATCCTAAAGCTTGAACATTTTCCATAAATACCTCTCTTTGTGTTGTTTAATGAAGAAATTATAGTGAAGCTCTACTAAAATTTTGAATCATTTCTAATTTGGTTTGACAAATCACTTTGAGAATATATCAGTGTTTATGCTACGTATTTGTGAGAGTAAAATAACATTCTTAAGTTATGAGTACTGAAGACTATTTTCCTAGTTGATTGTGAGAAAAACTATATTCTTGGTTTCGACTTAGTCTTATTTTTATATCCTCAAGACATCATTTGCTAGTTGTTGTGGTTGAAGTGATTCCTACATTATCATACATGTTATTGGTTGGTTGGTTATTAATCACACAGTTGTGTATGGTGTTGGCTCTGGAGGAGAATTATATGCATGTGTCAGATCAAGCAATTGCCGAGGCAATGAGTGAGGGAAATAGTGGGCAGTTAAGGCTAGAGGTGAGGAGTAGATCGAAACTACCTATTTTTGGCCAATCTGAATCCGATCTGATCTGAACGGATTTGAAGTTTTCAATTTGAATCTGATCCTATGATATAATCAATTTGAACTAATCCAAATCCAAACAGATCATATTTTTTTGAATTGAATAAGGTTATATTGATATTGAAATTTATTTATAAATTATTCTCATATATAAAACACGACATATACAAATTTAAGTTTTAAATTAATATTTTTGTAACAAATATTATTATTTATAATCATAACTAAAAAATTAAAAGAACAAGAAGTATGTATGTACAACTATTAAATTATTATAAACATTTATATTTATTTTTTAAGTTAAAATAATAATCTAATATAATTATGGTATGCATAGTATTTAAATATGAATTTCTCAATTTAAACAGATCAATCATATTATTTGTTCACTCCTAGTTAGGGCAATGTGGTCCCGACTGATAGAGCTATTTATGTTTATTTTTATTGAATTATTTTTGTTTATTATTTTTAGTGGATTGTTTACTACCAAGTGGTTTTTGTAAGTAACTCGAGGATTTTACAATATAAGTAGGATTTCTATATAGATTTACCTTGTTATATATGTTATTATGCATGATATGTTGCTATGTTAGTATAATATGAGTTTTTATTATGTATGACCATCATACTATGATTTAGACTCATATATATATATATATATATGTTATTGCATGCTATCTCTTCATTCTTTATAGATGCATATAGCTTTTTGAATATTACATATGTTGTATTAATTAGGATTAATTACACTTTATGCTCATAGTGTATAGGATAATTTATAAAATTACACAAAATGTTTACCTTGTTGTAATTACGTCCACAACATATAAATAACAATAAAAACATGTCCAATAACATGCATTATAAACACCCATACGTTATGCCCAACAACATGCATTGTAAGGTTTACAACTATCATTGTAAGGCAATCTTTGTGCAGAAGGAGTTGTGTTACTCGAACATTATGAGGGTTGGTAATGTTTATAAAAGGCTTGGTGGTCTTTCACTTAAAAGAATCAATGCAGTGGATTGGAACTGGTTTTAGTTCCAAGTGGATGTAAGGGTCAAACATTGTGATCAAGAATCAATTTAAAAACTCGTGTGCAAGACTTGTTAATTCTTCTCTGTTTATCTTTGTTTTGCTATAATTGTTGCTATCAACAATTGAGTAGATTGTGTGGTGATTTTGGTTTCTTGAATAACAGGCAAAAATGGCATAGAGAAGCATGGTGTTTTGGGAATAGCGTAGAAAACCTTGCTGGTCAAAGTGGTGTTTGAATTCATTGAGGGGATTTTTGAGGGAATTAGAGCAAGTGTTGGTGAAGTCTTAGTTGATAATGCTACTAGGGGAGGAGGGCCTATTAATAAATATTAACTCATCATAATCAAATTTGGGATGTATAGCTTATTAGGTTTCTTTAAGATATAGGAACTATTGATGCAAGTTTATAATAACAGTGTAGGAACAATATTACCGATAACTTGAAAGTAACTGCTTGGGTTGAGTCGCGGACTAGGTCGCTCTCTTTAAGACGTTTCGCGGGCTGCCCAATTTGTGCAAGCAAACACAGCCTCGTCGTCCCTAGGATAAAACAACCCAGAATCTTAATCTCTATCTCAGAACTTCACTGCATTGATGAAGACTGGAATGTTACACCTGAAAATTTGTTGCTCGGAAAACTAAAAAAGAACTTAGAAATTGTAGAGAGAATTGTTTTTCGTAGGGAGATGAGATTGCAGATTGTTGTGTAGAAGCTGAGAGCTGAAGTCCTCTTTTTATAAGTTTTAGAAACCGTGTAGCAATTATGATAAAACGGTAATGTCTGGGAATTAAGAGCGTAACGGCCATGCTGAGTAATGAAGAGTAACGACCATTTTCAGATTAAAGACGAGTAACAGACATTTTTGTGAGTAAATACGAGCAACGGCTCTTTTTCTGAATAAAGAAGACAAATGGCCATTTAACGGTCATATTCTTGACAACAAAAAAATAACGGTCATTTTTCTGAAAAAAAATATATATATAACAAACATTTTGTAAGTGGAAAAGTTTTCCTTAAAAATAATATTTTTCCAAAAAAAAAATACCACCTCACCTCACACACGCACAAGCACTCGCACTCGGACTCGGACTCGGCACGGCACAACCGGTCGGTCGGATGGATGGCGGCGGCGGTGGTACGAGCGCGTGTGTGGTATCACATTTTCCTAGGTCCTCTCCCCTTCCACAAAAGTGGGTACCCCTTGGGGCCAAATCCCAATAGCCAACTCTTCACTATTTATACCTCTTTAAAATAATGTAAAAAAGTAATATGTGACAAGGTTTTACAATTTTTTATTAACTTCATCTTTTCCAACAATCATTTTTTATAAACTTCATCTTTTTCCAACAATCCCTCACTTGAATTTTATATAAAAATAATTTTCATGGAGCAACGGATCAATTATAAGATTGTGCATAAGCGAAAAGGTGTCTATCAACTTGAAACTTTGCATAGTGTTGATGCTTTAGAATATACTAGAGTAACTCGTAGTTTTGAACTTTATCTCTAACAATCATCACACACACAACCTTTCCAAGGTGTAGTTCGAAAAGCCCGTGCTTTACGGCCATGCACGTGTATCCCAGTATAGTGAACGCTCTAGTAAATTTTGCCCCAAAACATTTTCATAGGAAGTGGCCACACTTCCACATTCACATAGGTGAGTCTATCAAGAGTACTCCTGTAGCTATGTACTCCACTCCACATAGAGTATAGAACTCACTAAGATTTTAACAATTAACTCATCCTTTTCTATCACTTCAGGACTTCATGCTTCTAACAATATAGAATGGGAATAGCATGATACATCTCATATCACTTCATGACTTGTTATTACCCTTTGTACTTATTTCTTGGGATCTCCAGTCTATAAGTTGGGTTACCATCATAAGTGACTCTTCATTCTAAGGGCATTAATCCCATTCCTTTTGAGGTTTTGAAAACCTTCTCTCTTGGTAATCCTTTCGTCAAAGGATCTGCCAAATTTTCATCAGAACGTACATGATCCACTCTTACAGCTCCCGTAGAGAGAAATTCTCTAACAGTACTATGCTTACGACGTATCTGTCGTCTCTTACCATTGTAGTAACGGTTTTGAATCTTTGCAATAGCCGCGGTACTATCGCTGTGGATCAAGACAGCTGGTATCGGTCTTTCCCACAAAGGGATCTCAGCTAACAGACTTCTTAGCCAACCTACTTCTTCACTAGTAGTGGCTAGTGCTATCATTTCAGACTCCATTGTAGATTGAGCCAATATTGTCTGTTTCTTATACTTCCAAGAAACGGCTCAATCAGCTATGTTAAATATATAGCCGCTAGTTGCTTTGGAGTCTTCTAATAAAGTGCTCCAATCTACATCGTTGTATCCTTCTAAAACAGCGGGAAACTTTTTATAATGTAACCCAAGGTACATAGTTCTCTTAAGGTATCTTATAACCCTTTCAATAGCATTCCAATGCTCTACACTAGGTCTACTGGTAAACCTACATAGTAGTCCCACAACATAAGCTATGTATGGTCTAGTGCAATCAGTAGCGTAACGTAAGCTACCAATGATGCTCGCATACTCAGTTTGTCTAACATTGTCTCCTGTGTTCTTGAACAAATTTACACTAGGATCATAAAGAGTACAAGCAGGTTTATAGTTAAAGTAATTATATTTCTTTAAGATCTTCTCAATGAAGTGAGATTGATCTAGAGAAATTCCCTTTTCAGACCGAGTTATTTTTATACCAAGGATTACACTTGCTTCTCCAAGATCTTTCATATCAAAATTAGCTCTTAACAACGTTTTCACATTATTCACAACATAAATATTTGATCCAAAAATAAGCATGTCATCCACATATAAACATATAATAGTGCAAATATTATCTTCTAATTTATAATAAATGCATTTGTCACTTTCATTTATTTTGAATCCATGTGAGATAACTAGATTATCAAATTTTTCATGCTATTTCTTAGGTGCTTGTTTTAGACCATAAAGAGATTTATCTAATTTACAAACTTTATTTTCTTGACCTGGGATAACAAAACCTTCAGGTTGATCCATATAAATTTATTCTTCTAAATCACCATTTAAGAGAGCAGTTTTAACATCCATTTGATGTACTACTAAATCATGGATAGCAGCGAGAGAGAAAAGTACACGTATGGAAGTTATTCGTGTAACTGGTGAAAAGGTATCAAAGAAATCTACATTTTCCCTTTGCCTATATCCTTTAACAACAAGACGAGCTTTGTATTTTTCAATAGTACCATCGGGTTTTAATTTCTTTTTTAGTATCCATTTACATCCAATGGTTTTGCAACCAGGAGGTAAGTCAACTAAATGCCAAGTCTTATTATACTCAAGTGAGTCCATTTCATCATTTATGGCTTCTTCCCATAAGTTGGCATCTAAAGAAGATAATGCTTCTTTAAGAGTTTGAAGATCTTCCTCTAAGGTATAAGCATAAAAATCAGACCCAAAATCCTTAAGGGTTCGAGCTCGTTTACTTCTTCAAATTTCAGTGTTTAATTCTTCAGTTTGTTCACTAGTTCTAGTTATAGGTAAACTACTAGAAGATGAGCCCCCACTATTTTTAAATTTAAAGGGAAACCTATGTTCATAGAAGTCAGCATCATTTGATTCTATAACGACCTGATCTTTTAAGTCATAGAATTTATAAGCTTTACTATTCACAATGTATCCTATGAATACACATTCATATGCTCTACTAGCAAGTTTATTTCTTTTAGGATCAGGGATCCTAACATAGGCTAAACAACCCCAAGTTTTAAAATAAGTTAAATTAGGTTTCTTATTTTTCAAAATTTCATATGGTGAAATTTTATTTGTAGATTTAGGCACTCTATTTAGCACATAGCAAATAGTTAATAAAATTTCTCCTCACTAATGGGAAGCGGCACCAGAGTTTAATAAAATTGCAACAACTGATTCAGTAAAAGTTCTATTTTTTCTTTCAGCTTTGCCATTCATTTCAGGAGAATAAGGTGCAGTTTTTTCATGAATGATTCCATGAGTTTTATAAAAATCATTGAAGATATTGGAATCATATTCGGTGCCTCTATCACTTCAAAACCTTTTTATTTTTCTGTTAAGTTGATTTTCAATCTCAGTCATAAATATTTTAAACATATCAAATGCTTCATTTTATTCTTCATTAGATATACATAAGTGTAATCTGAACAGTCATCTATAAAAGTTATAAAATAGCGTTTTCCATTTCTTGTTAAATTTCCATCAAGTTCACATATATCAGAATGAATTAATTCTAAAGGTTCAGATATACAAAAATCACATTTTTCAAAATCATTTAAAGATAGTTTAGGAATTAGTTCTAAGCTACTCATGTTCTTGATTATGCGTTTATTAACATGACAAAGTCTAGCATGCCAAATATTAAAAGAACTTAACATATAAGCAGAAGAAGAGGTTTTATTGATTTCAACATTTAATTTAAACATGCCATCAGTGGCATACCCTTTCCCAACAAATATATTATATTTAGTTATAGTATATAAGTCAGCCCTTATAGTTTGAGTAAACCCAGCTTTGTTAAGAAGATAGCCTGAAACCAAGTTCTTTCTCATCTCTGGAGTATGCAGGACATCCTTCAAGATGACAGTCTTTCCAGAGGTAAACTTCAATACCACCTCACCAGTACCAGCAACTTTAGTGGAGTGGGAGTCGCCCAGTAGCACTTTCTTATCCTCAGAATCAGAATAGGACTTGAACATGTCTCGATCATAGCAGACATGGCGAGAAGCATCGGTGTCCACCCACCACCCCTCGGATCCACCAACAAAATTGACTTCAGATATCATAGCAATAAGTTGATCTTCGGTAAGGTTCATCTGTGGGGCAGGACGATTCCTGTTCTGGCAGTTTCTAGCCAAGTGGCCAGGTCTGTTAAAACTATAACACATGAATGTGTTATTCCTTAAGGGGGGTTGAGGTCCATTCTGGGGAGGATAGTTTCTATTTCTATTTTGGTGGTTGCGGTTCTAGTTATTATTACGATTCTGAGTTTTCATATTTCTACCTTTAGGTTTCAGAATTGTAGAGGAGGGTTTCTTATTGGTACTGTTATTTGAGACTACGAGTATTTCATCTCTTTAGTCTTGTTTTTGGGCTTCTTCTTCTATACTTAACCGGGTTATAAGACTTTCTAAAGAAAATTCCTTAGTTTTATGCCTAAGTGTATTCTTAAAATCTTTCCAAGTAGGGGATAATTTATCTATAATAACAGCTACTTGAAATTGTTCATCTAAAGTCATACCAACAAAAGTTATTTCGTGTGCTATCTTCTGTAGTTCGTGTGATTGAGCTTCCACTGATTTGCCATCAATCATTTGAAACTTCATGTACCTACTGACAGCATACTTCTTAGTTCCAACTTCTTTAGTGTCGTACTTCTTTTGAAGTGCTTCCCAAATTTCCTTAGCAGACTTATCAGAGTTATAATAATCATACAAATCATCAGCTAAACCATTAAGAATATAATTTTTGCACAGAAAATCATTTTGCATCCAGGTGTCTAAATACTTAGTTGCATCTTCAGTAGGAGGAGTAGACTGTATTAGTTTTTGAGTAGTAAGAGCAAAAACGACTTTTTTCATGGTTAAGAAAAATAACATTTTTTGTCTCCATCTTTTAAAATGTAGTCCCTCAAAATGGAATGGTTTGTTTAGATCAGTAGTTAACATTTCAGTAGACATGGTAGCTTGAATTCGTCTTAAAATTGTTGATGCAAGTTTATAATAACAATGTAGGAACAATATTATCGATAACTTGAAAATAACTGCTTGGGTTGAGTCACGGACTAGGTCACTCTCTTTAAGACGTTTTGCGGCTCTGCCCAATTTGTGCAAGCAAACATAGCCTCGTCGTCCCCAGGATAAAACAACCCAGAATCTTAATCTCTGTCTCAGAACTTCACTGCACTGATGAAGACTGGAATGCTACACCTAAAAATTTGTTGCTCGGAAAACTAAAAAAGAACTTAGAAATTTTAGAGAGAATTTTTTTTCGTAGGGAGATGAGATTGCAGATTGTTATGTCGAAGCTGAGAGCTGAAGCCCTCTTTTTATAGGTTTTAGAAACCGTGTAGCAATTATGATAAAACGGTAATGTCTGGGAATTAAGAGCATAACGACCATTCTGAGTAATGAAGATTAACAGCCATTTTTAGATTAAAGCCGAGTAACAGACATTTTTGTGAGTAAATACGAGCAATGGCTCTTTTTCTAAATAAAGAAGACAAACGGCCATTTAATGGTCATATTCTTGACAAAAGAAAATAACGGTCGTTTTTCTGAAAAAATATATATACATAACAAACATTTTGTAAGTGGAAAAGTTTTCCTTAAAAAGAATATTTTTCCAAAAAAAAAAATACCACTTCACCTCACCCACACGCACTCGGCTCGGTACAGCATGGCCAGTCGGTCAGACGGAAGGCGGCGGCATGCGCGTGTGTGTGGTATCACATTTACCTAGGTCCTCTCCCCTTCCACAAAAGTGGGTGCCCCTTGAGGCCCAATCCCAATAGCCAACTCTTCACTATTTATACCTCTTTAAAATAATGTAAAAAAGCAATGTGGGACAAGGCTTTACAATTTTTTATTAACTTCATCTTTTCCAACAATCATTTTTTATAAACTTCATCTTTTTCCAACAGGAACTACTCATGAAGTTACAGAGAGAACAAGATGTAGAAAGTGCAAACAGTGATGGTTCCAATTATATATGGTGTGGCCATATTTGATGAAAAGATATTGTTGGTAAAAAGATAAATTTTATGTTAATTTGTTTTTGTTATTTATTTCGTATTTTATAATGGAGAATTGTTTGAAGTGATAGTGAACCAATTTTAGCATATAATAAAATATGTTAGGGTAGCAATTTTGGGATGTTGTGTTCGTGTCTTGGGTTCGTCTTATGTTATCTTCATATTCGCATTCGCATTCGCATGTTAGATTGACACAAAAAAAAATTACACAATTATTTGTTTACAACTGTAGGTAATATATGATATTTAAATTTGTAAGCAATTAGTCATAAACTATAATAATCATATTCATTTTCCTAGTGCATGTTGTGTTAATGTATTACTATAAAAATGGGTTTTAAAATCGGTTCACTGAATCGACTTTAAATTGAGTGTTTTACAATTTAAAGTCGGTTGACCGAGTGAACCGACTTTACGGATAAAGTCGGTTCATCCTGTCAACCAATTTTACCTGTATTGATTTTTTTTTATTCTCAGTTTTTACTCCACTAACTTTTATTCAATATAACATAAAAAAATCAAAATATAAATAATAATAATACAAATAATTAAAATTTTAAATATAATTAATTACTTGATAATTAAATTTATTACAAAAATAAATAATGTATATACAATATATATATATAATTAACTTAAATTACAAATAAAATAATGTCGTCAAAGTGTAATTAGATTGTGTGAGCAAGCTTGGTTGGCTTGGAATCACCAACATTGTAACAAGGAAACTAGGCAAAAAATAGCTAATTCATATAAAAATTTATTCCCCTATATACATGAGCATGTAAACATCCATCAAACAAGCAGTATAAACTTCAGAGACATACGAATGGAAAAATTAAATCATTATAAATATTACCATCAAAAAGAGATTACCACAACGACATCCGAGTGATATAATAATAACCTTATCCCTTCGCACTCATATGCTATTTATTAATCATTTTTCTATAAATATAAAGTTATTTGGAATTTCTGCTGGTATTTTTAATGCTATAAATATGAAATCTAAGTGTAACTTCGATTTGTTACTTGGCTTGTTTGAATTTTGGGGCCCTTAAACGTATGGAACAATTTTGTAATACGTTTATGGGCACCAAAACTCATACAAGCCAAGTAACAAAATAGGAGTTACACCTGACTTCATATTTAGAGCTCATTATAGCATTAAAAATACCAGCAGAGAATCTAGATAACTTCATATTTATAGACAAATGATTAATAATGTGCTACCATGATGTTGTCATAAGGAAAGTAGGCAAGAGAGATGAGATGAAGTTTGGGCCAAAATAGGTCCATAAAACAATGTATTCCCCTAAATACATGAGCACATAACCATCCATCAAACAAAACATCCATCAAACAAGGGACTTCAAACACAGGAATAAAGAAATTAAATCGTTAAAAAAATTACCGTTATGCTGTCATATGCTATTCAAGATCATCAGAATCTTCTCTTAATTCTTCTTGTGATGATATAATTTGAACCATGTGTTCTGCCCATTCCTCTCGTAAATCATCAAAAATTTGCTGGTCATAGCCCATCTTGTTCCAACCAAAGAACTACATGTATTTAAAATCAAAATAAAAATGTAATTTCATGTATTTACAAAAAATAACTCAAATATGTTAAAAAAATTATGTATATGGGTAAAAGATATTATCACATCATCAATTGGAATTTTGATATTTGTGATGATTTCGCTCATAAACTTCATGACATAATAACCACACGTGACTCCATTATTTTGTTGTAGAACCTACAAAAAACAAGTGTACATGATTTTCCATATTCGAACATCTTTATTATTCAATAGTAAAATTAATAAAATTATTAATATTCGCTTGTACATACCATAAATTTTGTCCATATAAGCTTATGAGATTTTTTAAGGGCAATGACCCTAAACTCGTTCCACAACTTCCATGTCCTATCAAGGTTTAAAACGGTTATTTTTTTATTAAATATTACAAAAAATAATAGAAGAAACTAATAGCTAGCTATAACTCTTACATTTCAACAACTACTTTTATATCTTTACTCAGTTCTATGGATGCTGAGTCATAGTACCAAGCATAATTATTGAACAAATCAAGGATTACCAACATCCAATGATCTTGGCCTTGTTCAAACCTTAATGGCCAAGGGATTATCAACTTTTGATTTCTATTAAGCGTTAATGCCCTATTACATAATTCTTTAGCTCTGATGCTAACATCCTTCTCTTGATATTGATTGACATATGAAGAATCATAGAACATTTCTAAATGTGATGAGTGATTATATTGAAGTCGATAATAACACGCCCTATATAAAAGAAATATATATAAGTAATTAGATAATATAAATATAATTATATATGTTTTATATAAATTAAAGAAAATTAAATAGATTGAGGACTCACCTTGTCAATACTTGAATTATACTTAAATCGATCATTTGATATTCAAATAGTTGCAATATGCACTCGATATATAAGTTTGGCTGAGGTTTACACCAGAAATTTCTATAGGAAGTGGCACAGTCCATCCATCATTTATCCTATATGCCCTTACAACAATAGTCATCAAAGTGCCAAGATTTCTGCTGAAGTTTAAAGCATAATCATAACTATGCTTTTTCCAAGGCTTCTTCTTGAATGACTTGGCACACGATGATTGGCCACTAGACATAGATTTAGCACGAGATACTTGCTTCATATCTCTTAAATATGTCAAATTTAAGAGTTTTGGTATAATAGACTAAAAAAAGTATTATGTATGTTAGTAACAATAAAAGATATAATAAAATAATAGTAGTAAACAAGTGTTATCTTTTAATTTAAAAAATAGTACCACGTCAAAATTTAGAACAACTTGAATAGATGGCCAAGCCACATACTTTCCAACCGCCTCTTGGATTGTGGTAGCATCAGAAGGCACGGGTAGTGGACAATCATGAAGCAATGATTGATCAATTACTATTCTCCAATGATTAGGCAAATATTGATTATGAATCATCCGATCATCACTCAATTGTTGTACCGTTCCAATAGAAACAAAGTCCATTGATGAAGGATGTTTCAACAAACATTTCATATTGAATAAAAAATTCAAGTGTTATATATAATAAATAAAACATACAATAAGAAATTAAAATAATAGATTATATACACCAAAAATTAAAATCTTACCACATATGATTCATCAAATAGGGGAGGACTCCCATGTGGAGTAGCTATTGGATGTACATTCTCACCAAAACATTCATTGTGATTTGATTGATTGTAAGAATGCGCATATTGCATTGGAGAAAATGAACCACTACTTGATTGCATATGCATTCTTGGCATATAGGGAGGACCAATAGGATGACTATATCCCATACTGGATATAGTTTGAGCACCATGAGATTGCGTGGGTGGCATGCCTAGCATGGATAGTGGCCTGCCTATCATGGATGGTGGCATGCCTGGCATGGATGGTTGCATGCTTGGCCAATATGACATGCCCTTGTTGTAGAATGATGTCATGCCTGACATGTGTTATGATTGATATTCTTTTATAGTGGCAATCTCACTTAACATTAAGGCCTTAAAGGAGTTGAGTTCTTCTTCAATTTTAGTGTACTTCTCCTTATTGACCTTCTGAGGCTTTTTTTTTAATGTTAAAATACTCCATATAACCATCATATTGGCTACCTCCCCTAACACAACCAAGATGGTCACATCCGAATGCATGATATAGATCATCTTTCCCAAGCTCTTCGATTATTTCACCCCTGGATATTTGTTCTTGAACATCTCTCTACAAATAATAAAGCACAACCATATCATGCATTATTACATCAATTATTAAAAATCATTATGACTATGTATCAACCAAAATTACTAACCAACTTATTTAGTTGTTCTTCTCCTCGCTTAGTCATCGGTCTTGACTTCTTCGTTTTAGGAGTCTTTGTTTCTATGTACAATTCAATTCGGGTAACCGGTCTTACCCAATTCAGCTTCCTACATAAATTATGAAAATTTAATTAACCATGACATGAAATTAAATTGAGGAAAATAAATATAAAAATATTTATAAATTAACACAAATTAATAATATCATTCTATATCTAACTTTAGGATTTGAAGACCTCCTAGTACGGTTAGGAAGAATATTATGCATTTGTATATTCTGATGTTCTTCCCTAATAATTTGAAATTCATCTGTACATCTATAATCCATGAAGTCTTTCAAACTTGAGGTGTAATCCAGGGTTGTCCTTCAAGGATTTTGTAGAGCTCTACTTCATCAAGTGGTTCCAAATATGGGAACACATAATTTCTTGCCAATCTAGAAGTCTTGAATTCCTTCCACTCCTTATTTGTAATCTTATAACACTTGCTCTTCCAATTGTCATCAACTTTGTAACGATTCTGTAAAAACACACTACAAAATATTAGATATAATACAAAAAATATATAATAAATGTAATTGATTATAAAATATAAGAGACTTACACAAATGGTTATCCATATTTTGAACTTTTCTGCATTGTCAACCTGAGACCAATCATTTATATTGATTGGTATACTGGACTTCACAAGTCTACCAATAGAGGATTTCAATTTTTGGCCATTTTCCCCTATTGATTGCCAGTAGCATCAAATAGAACAAGTACTCTATCATCTGGGTTAAGTGGAGCATCAGGTATATTCGCCCAACCTCTTCTTTTCAAATTCCCCAATGGATCATTTGGATCTACAAGCTCTGTTACCCGAGGATCCATGAAATATCTATAAATAATGAAGAAATATAAATTAATTGACAATTTTAGGAACATACATATATATATATATAAGAGTTATTACAACAATATAGAATATACATTATGTTTAATTAGGTTTTTGATCATATACATATATTCCTTCACAATCACTTTGAGCCCATGACGAAGAATCATCGTCATAAACTAGATCATCACATATATTAGGCAATTTGTTTAAGAAATTACTAATATTGGTCAATGTATCAAGCATAGTGTCGTCATCTTCTAAAGCATCACAATGGTAAAACTCTTTTTGTGGAGGCGTTAACACAACAGACCATCTTTTGTCAATTTGATCGCTCACTTAAAATACTTGTCAATTATATCCAACATTGATAACATCTTTGACCCAATCACACACACAAAAACTGTTTCATGGAAAACCTCATAATCCAATTCCCAAATCTCTTGTATTATACCATAATATGTTCTATTAGAAAGTGCAGGATTACCATCTTTTGAACTAGAAAATTATATAGTTTGTGTAACCATCTTCACACCACTATTTTGATTTACTTGGACTTTGTCCCTAGCTTGAGTCATAAACCTTGATCCATTTATTGTAAAACTAGAAAATGATTTGACATCGAATTTTGGCCCATGTGCAAGCCATTCTAAACTTTCTGTTATTTTATGATTAGGTTTCTTGAGTTCATCTCAAATCTATGTATACAAAAACATGAAATGTGTTTAAAGCAAAGTTTTAAAACATTGCATAGATCTAGGAACATACAGGAATTTTTGTTTGTCACACTTACATGGTTACGAAACCAATTAATAAGCTCCCGCTTATGTTCATCATACAACCATTTTTATACTTTTTTTATAACGAGGATCGATCTTCAATAAGTGTAAATGCATCCTGTAATGTTATTAAAGATATATGAAGTAGATATTATCATTAATAGTTAAATAAAAAATATTTTTTGCATAAATAGAAAGGTTAAACATCACTTACTCTATGTACAGTTGTGCCTCATTATTATTTACCAAAATGATTCGGTGTGATTTTTCCCATCAAGTGTGATCAATAAACAATTTCTTACTTCCACCAACCATAGGGTTACCTACTTGGATCATGTGACGTTCTAAGACCAACTTGTGCGAAGGATTCCCAATTTCAGTGTAACCACTAAAGTATTTAGAACAAAACTCAATGGCCTCTTCAGCAATGTAGCATTCCACCATGCATCCTTCAGGTCGATTTCTATTATTTACATATCCTTGGAGGACTTGCACACAATTAAACCTCTCGAACTAAATGAACACACAAGTGAATCATTATATAGAAAAAAAGAAGGAGGAAAATATTTTTCAATTAGACACAAAGTCTCTACAACATCTTTCTGTAAAGAGTTTAACTCGCCAATTGATATAGATTTCTTGCATATTGTATTGGAGAATGAACAAAGACGAATTATTGATAATTGAACATGTTTTGGAAGAATTGATCTAATAGCAACTGGTAATAACTATTGTATTAAGATATGATAGTCATGTGATTTCAATCCATAAAGTTTCTTATCAGTGATAGACACAAAATTTCTTCAGTTGGATGAGTAACCATCAGGAACTTTCACACCCTTCAAACATTTACAAAACACATCCTTCTCTTTTGTTGACATTATATATAATGCTAGTGGCAAGTATGTTCGATTCTTATCATTTTCCACCCTTGGTGCCAATTCAAGTCGTATGCCTAGTTTCTTTAAATCCAATCTTGCTTTAATTCCATCCTTTATTTTTCCAGGTATATTAAGTAAAGTACCAATCAAGCTCCCACATACATTTTTCTCAATGTGCATGACATCTAAGATGTGACGAATGTGTAGGTCTTTCCAATAAGGTAATTCCCAAAATATTGATTTTTTATTCCAACAACCATGGTAAGTCGGTTTAAACTCTTTTTCATTTTCACCCATTTCATTAGTTGACCTCTTTTGTTTCCCTACCTTAGTGAGTTTTTTTTCATCTTTCCATATCGTTTGAATGTCATACCATTCAATTGCCTTAATATCTCAACATCGGGTTGTTTCAATCCTGAGATCAATAATGTTAACATCATGAATTTTCTTTTCATACACAACCAGGGAAGAAGGTTGTATGTTACCATAATTATTGGCCAACAGCTATATCTACTACTAAAGGAACTACGTGGATTAATTCCATCAGCAACAATGGCAAGACAAAGATTGAGCGGATTAGATGCAAATTGAGGAGATAAATTATCTATTATTTTCAATTTGTAGAATCACAAGGATGGCGTAGCACCCCATCATCAGATCGATTATCTAAATGCCAAGTCAACTTCTTTGATGTCTCTTTACTTTTGAACAACCTTTGAAAGCGAGGAATTGGAGGAAAGTACCAAAAAACCTTTGTAGGCACATTGATAACTGTATTTTATATAGTTATTTTCGTCCATTTCATTAATTATGATTGCTATGATTCTTGACATTTTTAGTTAATTTTAATGGAATAAATTAATATTTTCTTTTTATTTTTTAAGGAATATATTTTTAAGAAAATTAAAGAATATTAATTGAAAAAGGACTTAATTGCAAATAATAAAGTCTGAAAATATAATTTAAATTGAAAGAATGCCTAATTGATATTAACAAAAGTCTAAAATATAATTTGAATTAAAATAGCGCTTAATTACAATTTAACGAAAGTTTAAAAGTTAATTTAAATTAGAAAAAGGCTTAATTGCAATTAAATAAAGTTTAAAAGTTAATTTGAATTAAATTGAAGGGCTAAACTACAATTAAGAAAATTTATTTTCTGCGCAGGAAAAGGAGAACACTCGCGCCATCATCAACGCGCAACACGCACTGTCCGATCAGGGATTCAATAGCTAGGATCACGCATGTGGAGCCAGACACGACAACCTCGAGTGGACCCATGTTTTCAGGATCGCACGCTGTTCAATGCGCCATATGGGGCCCACCTACCACGCAAGCTAGCATGTAGGGTGGGACCCAAGTGTTGCTACGCGAAGTGTCCCATGCGACGCTGTTCAGATGGATATTGTGCGCCCTAACATTCCAACTAATCATTCATTGCCACATGGCTCGATATTTTTTTAGCTAATCAAATGCTGACACATGGCATATGTTTGTCCAAATAAAAACGCACAATTGGTGCACGAGTTTCTAGTTGTTTATGTGGGACCCATGTGTCTCACGTGCAATAATCCTGTGCGGCGCCAACCACGTGCAACCTTTCCCAACCACCAATGAAAAGCTACCATATGTCTATATTATTCTTTCAACCAATCATATGCTGACACATGGCATGCGGGTTGAATTAAAAATAAATTAGAAATAGTGTCCTTTCTAGCTGTTTTTATATGTCTCCCACGCGTATGTTGAAATAACAATTTCGATATTCGTATTTTCATACGCGTGTCTGCGTGATTAAAGAAAAATGTCTCCCACCCTTAAAAAGTTTTGATATTATTTTTTAGCTATAAAGAGGGCATTTATTTCAAGAGAGGGAGGTTGGAGAGTTGGATTGTGGAACACGCAGAAGCCATTTTTGGCTTCTATTGTGTTATGTGTGAGCCATAAAATTAGAGAGCATAGATGATAAAATTCTAATTTTCTTTGTGTTGTTCTTCAGTTAATATTCCTTAAATTCTGTAATTTTAATTTTGTTTATGAAGTAATTTTATTTTTTTCTAGGGTTGCGTTGTAGCTAAATTTATGAAGCTTGAATAAATTATTTTTGAAAGATTTATGAGATTTTTAATTTGTTTATTCTATTTGTGCTTAATGTTTTTGATTATTGAAAAATTTATCAATTGATTTATGGCACTTAAATAAACTTGGAAGAGGCATTTTTGTGTAATTGCTTGTGGATAGAATAACATATATATATGAAGGATAGGAATATACCTTTATCGTATGTGTGGCCATTTGAGAACTTAGAACGTAATGAATCTTGGTGAATTTAATTCTCATAGGAATATAGTGAATAAATTTAGCGAGATGTGTCTATACGGAGCTTAGAAGAGATGTATAGATAAAATTAAAAGTTCTTAGTTGAAAAATTAAATTTACAAAAAGAAAACATAAATAAAAAAAAATAATATGATTCGAGTGGATTAATGTGGTCAAAACTAAAATCATAGAATTTTCTTATTTATTGTTATAAAAAATCAGTTTATTTAAAATTTCATAAATTTCGTTTGTTTTGGATAAAATCATATTAAAATAATTTTAGTACTTAACAAACTATAGTAACAAATCTCCGTGGGAACAATAACTTACTTATCAAATTTATTACTTGTGACCGTGTATACTTGCACGATTTTATGTTCTCCTAAAGAACATAACACACACCTTTCTTATGTGTTGTCTCATTTGTACCATGCTTCCATCTCGATTCTTTACAAATCAGACAATCATCTAATGTCTCATATTCTTTTCTATAAAGAATGCAATCATTTGGACAAGCACGAATCTTATGACATTCCATGCCAAATTGACTAAGAGATTTCTTCACTTCATAAATTGAATATGGCAATTCAATACCCTTAGGAAACATATCGACTAGTAGATTTAGTAATTTTGTGAATCCCTTGTCAAAAAAACCATGTTTTGCCTTCACATTGTATAAATGAACTAATCCCGACATTTTAGTGTATTTTTTGCATTTTGGATACAACGGTTTTTCGGTATCTTCTAGAAGTTTTTTAAAGGTTTTAGGATCATCCTCACGTAGTTCATCTTCGACACCATGAAACATATTTTATGTCTGTACATTATGATAAGATGCATGTAATCCACTCATATTCTTATTTATCTCTTCCCCATGAGTATTATCAATATTTTCTCCATGATAATACCAACATTTATAGCTCAAAAGAATACCGCTACGGATAAGGTGATACTTAACCTCGTCAAATTCATGAAATCGCTCATTTTTACATTTAACACATGGGTATTGAATCATACTAATTCCAGTATTACTATTTCTACAAGTAAATTCCATGAAACTTTCAACTCCAGAAATGTAGTGCTACTCAATTCTACACTTTGATATCCAAGATTTTTCCATTTTCTATTAATGACATTAATTAAGCATATTAATTATGTATCCAATCAATATATTTCAAGTATTATTATATATAAATTCCCTAATTATTAGAATATATACCAAAACATACATGGGGAAATGAAGAAGAAATGGGTGTTTTGTAAGTGAGAATAAGTGAGAAAATGGGTATAAAAAATTTGAGTATTTCGCTCAAAAAATAGGGGATTTGAAAGATAATGAGAAGAGGAATATAACCCACAAAACGACATTAGAAATGGTGATCAGAGGTGGCCAAAAATTGAGAAAGAGTGGAGGGTGAGCTCGGTTTTGGGCGAAGAGGGAAGAGAAATTTGGAATTTGGAATTCTACTGGTGAAGAAGAGAGAAGAGAAAGAGAAACGGTAATAAACGCGACGTAGCGTCGATTCACGTGGCAAACCGACGCTATCCAAGCAATTTAAAATCGAAATATTTTTTTTAATTGGTCAATTATTATTTTATTTGAACTCTTTAAAATTTAATTTGAATATATATATATGTAGTATAAAAAAATAAAAAATAATAAGATATACAGTATGTACATACATAAAATTAAATATCCAAACATATACACAAAATTGTATAATTTTAAAAACCAACTGTCTAAAAAAAAGAAAAAAATTATACTATATATATATATCCAAATTAAATTTTAAAGAGTCAAATAAAATAATAATTGACCTAAAAAAAACATTATACCTAAAAAAAATTTCAATTATAAACTATATTTTTTAATAAAAAAAATACACGTAAGACGTAGCGTCGGTTCTACACTGAACCGACTTTAAATTAATTATAAGTTGATTTTTTTTCAAAAATCAATTATACATATCGACTTAAATACCCTTTTTATAGTAGTGATATCACCTAATATATATATGTTGACACCTTGTGTGAGCCTAATTAATAGTACTCATTTAGTTACTGAAGTAGAATATCATTTTTTTTTTCTTCTCTTCTCCTCTCTACCCTTCTTATTTTCGTGCATGTATTGTCTCCCCATCATACAATTAACTTGACTTTTTGCGCACTTTTAAGCAATAAAATATAATTAATTAGCTTTATGAACCAGTAATGTTAAAGATTTAAGGAAACTTTAAAAAGAAAGTGAGAAGAGAAACATGTCTTAGACAATTCCACAAATTTACACTATTCTCTTTTTTATTATATGAAACTATTTAAGATTAAAAACACATTTGATCATAAAAAATGAAAATTTATTGTTATGATTGGTTCGATTTGCATAGATAAAAATTAAAGAGAATTTAGAGAATCTTTGTGAGATGTGTGGATCTCTTACGAGGTACATGTATATATAAACATTACATGTACACGTGACGATTACATAGGAGTATACGCCACAACGTATCAAAAAGGTACAAAAATAAAAGAAAAGACATGTAAAGTTTGAGATCGATTGTTACAAACAGAGATTTTAGAGAAGTAGGGGGAAGACGAGAAGTTGAGAAAGAGAGGTAAATTGTATAATATTTCTTGTTTTTTAATTCTTCCCTTGCGTCTGATTATATAGCCTCAATTTACAAGGGGATTTCCTAACTAATTCTGACACTCCAACCGAATTAGTGACACTCTCATTCGTGCTTCATGCTTGCATTTCTCGCCATTTGTGGTCCCCCTTTTGCTTGTGATTTCTGCGCCATGGTTTGTGCTGAAGCTACTGATACTTATTCTCTGGCAGCCATTTTTACTTGTAACATTCCTTCCTCCCTTTTAGAATCCTTTTCCTCAAGGATTAAGTTGGGGTGTGAGTTGATAAATATATGTGTGATGTTTCCCCATAGCTTTGGAATAAATCATCCTCCTACTAAAACTAGGAACTTGCTTATCCCAATCAATTTTGACCCTACATAGATTTTCAATCTAGCAATCTTTTGGCTCATAACGAATTCTAACATCATTACAGTTCAAGTTTTTATAATTTCCCTTGAGAATTGTGTTCTAGTTATAGAAGTATGACCCAGCCAATTTGAAAACATCAATACAGGATTTGGCAGCTATTGGGCCCAAGCGGTTGCTAAACCCTTGTGGATGACTAGGTTAGGTGATTCCAAAGGTAGTCATTGCTTGCAAGGCTAAACTAGCTGAGAAATATATTCAGCTAACCATCCAAGAATGCGCATAAGATGGGCAAGTAGTGTTTTCAGGTGTCTTCACAATTGTGAAACCAAGAAAAATGCTTGAGGGCACCCCAAAGAGGTAATAGCTCCTAATGTGGTAATACGCGACAAGAGGGTTCCATGTAGTTGCATCCGCAACACTAGGTAAAACTGGTGGGAGGTTGTTTAAAAATACTGCACTGTCAAGCCAGATTGTTAGTTGGGTGGTTTCTTCAACAACGGCATCACTTGTTGTGAAAAAGTAAGGGAAATAACCTCTTATGGCCTGAGCAACCGTCAACCCTCTAAGTGCAATCCTTGAGGAACCAGTCCTAACTCCATCTGATTTAGTAGTGAATATGGACAAGAATTGGCTAATAGCATTGGGGCACCAAGATGTATGAAGTACATTAGCAGCCCCAACTAAGTCCCATCTCAGTTTTAGTTTTAGCCACCAAGTCATAGACCATCCAGGTCTAACTCTAGGTAATTCTCTTATTATCATAAAAACTGAACTTTGTATTACTGACACCCTCTGCACTAACCCTACAACTAGGGGGCTGATGCTCTTATTGTCCACTAGAGAAGACTCTCCTTCTGACTCAGTGTAAGATTTATCAAGCAAGGAAAAAACTGTTGTACGGGTTGAAAAGTTCCTTTGGCCACTACTTTCTTGTCCACTACCCAAAACTATTTTGACAAAACTTTATTCCAAATATTGGCTATGATTCCAACCTTGAATTGTTTCCTTCAAGACAATATTGACAGTGCCACTGCTTTGAATCGTGGATGATTTGTTCATTGTCAAGCTCAAAGTATCTAAAAAACCATATCTGGGGCAGTCTTGTATTTTCTGAGGGTCACAATAGCTTGTAAAAGAACCTTCTCTTGTGAAGCCAACCTTTATGTTATTTACAGTAAGAATTCCACAGTCATTGGGTAGGTCCTTAGCATAATACTTGGCAACAGAGGTTGATAACAGAGTCTTATGATGGCCCTTACTAGTTTCTACAATAATATCAGTGGTCGAGTAGGATTTGGTTTCATGAACTAAGGTTCTCTGGATTGAAGTTCCTTTGTAAACTTTAAACTTGAGATTCCCGTGTTTCAATCTCCAGAGACCATCATAGTAATATAACCTTCCCATTTGACCCTTTGAAAGCTGCCTTAAGAATTCCCAATGTTAAAGTAATGACATTCTTCCATGATCACTTCCTATTTCCTTATCATAACTCAAATCTCCATTTTCAGAAAGTGACCCTTGAAGATTCCTATCAGGCCTATACTCATAAGTAGCGATTCTAATACTATTTTTAACACAATAACCTAAAAGGATCACCAAAAAGGATGATCTTAACCCACCTAGAATCTGCAACTCATTTTGAAACTCTCCCTCTGTTCGCAACGACAAGGCTTCTAACTTTTTTATAGCAAGTATAATCAGTATAACCAGAGAAAACTCCTTAATGGAAGAACAAGGGAACCTAATGACTAAGGAACATAAGCTAGAAATGTTTTCTTCAAAGTAGAGAGAGTTAATGTTCACGAAGAACACCTTCTTCCTATCCCAATTATTTTCAGTAATCTGCCCCCCAATTGTTTTATTCTTACCCATAGAAGAAGTTAGGGTACTGATGTTACCTCTATTCAGTGTTATCTTAGCCTTAATCGTAGGTTGATTAGGAAGGCAGGGTGAGATGGAGATCTCCTCAGTTTCAGAGAAAACTCTGGGATGCTTCCAAGTTCTAATCATTGCTGGGGTTTTTGCATCACATTTAGTTGACTCCATAACGACAAGGGTTCCTTCTGGAACAACCTCAAGGCTTCAATCATGTGTCATAACCACAAATGATTTACCATAAGTAGCCCTAATCGATACAAGAGCGTATCGTTTCTATTTAGTCCTATCTTGCCACCATTGCCAGATCTTACCGGGATCAAACATACGACCTCCTAGGCCCTTATTTTTGGCAGTTATTCGACCACCTTTGTGAGCACCTCCACCAAAAACTCTAAGCCACCTGTGCAATTTCGTGCGACTAGCATCCCAATGAGCTAGGAATTTCACCTGATAGAGTTTCTCGTAGTTAACTTTTTCATACGGTGCAACCATTTCTTTGTGGGTCGGGTCTAGAGATTTGCATAAAGGGTTGAAACTAAGCCCATTTGAACGCGTGAGGATATGTCTACGATATAAGATTACTTCGTGGGTCGATATACGAGCTAATTTTGTGAGTCCAATTGATACACAGAGCCTCGACTTGGGTTCTATATAAATCCTCGTTCCTTTTCCTTGTAACTCAGAAATGTAGCTCTTATTAGCTCTAAGTTCTGTCATTTTTAGTTTGCTCGTCGCGAAGGAATCAGTGGGTGTAGCGTTAGGGTTCTCAAATGTCTCTAGTGATGCACAAAGATGTGGGTGTAAGCTGGTGCGATTCTGAGGAAGTTGGTGTGGTTCTGGTGAAGGTGGTGATTGGTGTTTGAAGGTTGAAGAAGCAGTGAGCATTTGAACTGTGTGTTTGAAATTATAAGTCTCAACTTGAACAATTGTGGTTGGGTATGGATTTGATTCAGATTTGGTTATGAGTTTTGGGTTCAGAAGTGTGCTGTGAGAGGTGCGAAGAGCTCGCAGCTCGATCAACACCGCCTATATATTAGCGATTACTCGCTCAAATCTGGGTTCATTTTGTGCCAAAATCTCAGATATTTCGTTGAAGAACTCAACGTCAGAGCGGTTTTCCGTGACCGAAACCAGCTTTGATACCATTGTTACAAACAGAGATTTCAAAGAAGTAGGGGGAAGACGAGAAGTTGAAAAAGAGATGTAAATTGTATAATATTTCTTGTTTTTTAATTCTTCTCTTATGTCTGATTATATAGCCTCAATTTACAAGGGGATTTTCTAACTAATTTTGACACTCCAACCGAATTAGTGACACTTTCATTCGTGCTTCCTGCTTGCATTTCTCGCCATTTGTAGTCCCTCTTTTGCTTGTGATTTCTACGCCACTGTTTATGCCGAAGCTACTGATACTTATTCTCTGGCAACCATTTTTACTTGAAACATCGATCCATCACTGTTTAATCTAGAGGTCGATCTTCTGATACCATAACTCTTATGTTTAGGAAGACCCATCCTATGAATGTGGTTGAGGGTACGGACACAAGTGGTTTTTCTCTAGACTGACTTGTCTGATGATTCAAACGAATAGTTGGATGATTGATCAGTTTCAGCTAGGGGTGTCCATGGTCCAGTCCGGTCCGGTTTTGCCTAAAAAAAATTTAACCAAACCAGACCGTTCATATAGTTGAAACCGGACCGGACCGGACCATTCGGCTATCTAAAATGTTATAACCGAACGGTTTGGTCCGTTTTAGTTAACAGTTTTTAACGGTTTTTAACAATTAATAATAAATAAATATGATTCAGTTTAATATGATATAATTTAATAGAATGCAATCAAATATAATGCTCATTTATAATCATACATAGATAGATATTATTGTTAAATACATAAATAAGATGTTATCAAAATCTAAAATAAAAAAAAGATTAGACATGAAGAAATGAATTCCAAATATCTCATTTGCAAAGAATTCTTAAACATATACAAACATCAAACTCACAATCAACAACAATACATCATTAGATAATAATATTTAAAACTTACCCATTATTAATCATCAACGATCATTGTAGTGTCTTTAATGAACTTTACAATCAAACAAAATCAACATCTTCATAAATGTCTAGGTCATCATTGTATTCTGGTAAGAGAACATTGTCATTATTAATGGAAGAACGAAACCAATTTTGACTACATACTAATGTCTTTACCATTTTAGGATTCAAACAACTCCTAAATGGATCAAGAATGCGCCCTCCTGTGCTAAAAGCTGATTCTGATGCAACAGTTGAAACTTGAATTGCTAACACATCACATGCAATGAGAGAGATGATAGGAAACCTAAAAGAATTTTCCCTCCACCATTTTAATATATCAAACTTATCCAACATGACATTTTCACATGGGCTGTTCAAATATTTCTCAACCTCGATTTTCAATTCCAAACTATTTTTCTCCTCTAAGCGTTTAAGAAACTTCAACTTTCTTGCTTCCTCAGATGAAGGAATCCTTCCTATTACATCTTGTGATTGAGTCATATTAGATTTAAAATCTTTTCCATGCACTAACATATAGTAATCTTTGAACAGATCCATAAAAGTATTTTTGACATTATCTCTCAATTTTTGAACAATTTCTAAATCATAAATCTCTTCAAATAAGAATTCCAAATACTCTAATTTGTACCTTAGATCAAGTACAAATGCAACATACAACATCTTATTAGTCTTGTCTACATTTCCCCAATACTTCTCAAATTTTGTTTTCATGCTAATAGCCATATTTTTCAACAACAAGTCATCAAAACCACACCATGTAAGTATTTGAGATTGAATGTTATGTAGTTCTATAAAATATAAATTTGAAGTGGTGCATAAAGATGCACTGAATGCTAAAGTAGAGTCATAAAAAGTTTTCAAAAACTTGACAAAAACACCAGCATTCTTCTAATAATCTAATGTTGGCGACCCAACATTCGATCGCTCCTCATGAAAATAAGAAATAAATTTTGTTCCTTCCTCTTCTTCAAGATGATCAAATGCTTTTTGAAAATCTAAAGAAGATTTTAACATTAGATATGTGGAGTTCCATCTTGTAGGCACGTCTAGCACGACACTTCCTTTGGACTCAATATTTTCTTTAATAGAACACATTTTAAACTTTTGTAATCTCAAAGGAGAGGATCTAACATATCTCAGAGCGCAACGAATACTCATAATAGTACTATGAAGATCTTTAAGTCCTTCTCTTACAATCAAATTCAAAATGTGAGCACAACATCGCACATGAAAGAACTCTCCACTCATAACAAGTCCATCATTCCAATTTTTTAGCTTCCTTTTCAAGTATGACATAGCAGTATCATTTGAGGAAGCATTATCAAGTGTTATGGTGAATACCTTACATATACCCCAATCACGCAAACTCTGTTCTATCACTCTCCCAATTGTATCACCTTTATGATTCTCAACTTGACAAAATTTTATAATTCTCGTTTGTAATTTCCAATCTTTGTCAATATAATGAGTAGTTAGACAAATATAATTAATATTTTGAATTGAAGTCCAACAATCACTAGTAAGACAAACTCTTTGCTTTTCACTTATGAAAAAGTTCTTCAAACTTTTTTTCTCATCTAAATAAAGTTGAAACACATCTCTAGAAATTGTTTGCCGAGATGGCACATGAAACTTAGGACAAATTTCAGATATAAAATCTTTAAATCCCTTACCCTCAACAAACCTAAAAGACAATTCATCAATAATAATCATTTTTATCAAAGCAACTCTAGCACGTTTTGCATCAAATGATACATCAACTAATTTATAAGTTGTCCTATCATCCTCTCTTTTTTGTGTTTGAAAACTTAACATTTTTTGTCCTTTATCTACTTCTTTAGGAATCTTCTTATATAAATTTTTGAAGTGATGTATCATTGAAGTAGTTTCATTCCTTGTGGGATGAGCAGCATAACTTATTTTACAATAATGACATGTAGCTCTAGGATTTTCCACATCATAGGGTAAAATATATGAAAAATGATTCCATATTTCTGACCTAAAATTTTTTGGTTTCTTCATATTAGATTCATTAACGGGGTGAACATTACTTAATTTTATTCCCCTTTTTGAAGATGATTCATTTAAATTCTGTGGTGGATTTTCCATTTCATTCGGATGAATTTCAGGTTCAATGTCTTCAATCATAGACATAGCAAAGTCTGTAAATTGACTTGGTCCAATAAACTCATGTACATCATCACCTATATATAGAATATAGATTAGTACATATTCTTAATATATTAAAATATTACTTTTTGTACTTAATCAAAAATCATTTCAAAACTAACATAATATCAGTCACCAAAGTGTAACATTCTAGCATAGGACAACAATCTAGGACATTACCTTGAATTTGAGGGCTTTACAAAATGTTTGGTGCCACTACATTACAAAGATGGTAATTTGTACAATTGAATGCTAATAAAAACTGTTTTTTATTATTTATTAACTTTGTGGATTAGTTACATTTAAAATATAATTATCTGCATAAATATTTAGTTTATAGCTGCATTACCTGCATATATGATATCAGGCGTTAATGAATTAATAATACAGTTTGGTATTTAGAAACTTTATGCAATCTATAACAATATTAATTTAAACATTGTTTATGTACATTTTAAAAATTAAGAACTAATATGATTTAATAAGAACCTATAAAACAAAAACACCACAATTTATGTACATTTTATGACAAAAATACAACTTATATATAAATCATATATACAAATTTATATTAACAAATCATGTTAATAAAAAAACACATTTAATTGTAAAGATCAATGTATTCTGTGAACTATGATTATACTAAGGAAATTTGTAAAGATCAGATTTCAAACTAACAAAAAAATGACATACCATTCAGATTTCAGACTAACAAAAAAATGACATACCATTCAGATTTTAGAATTCAAACTTCACACTTACCATTCAGTTTAATTAGGAAAAAACTACTACCAGACTACCAATACATGAATTTGAGCTCCAAGTTTAATTAATTTTCTAGATCAAACAAATACTGATAACAATTTGATGGGTATTGGAATAAGATCCAACAGGCAAAAAATAACTCTACCTTCTAACAGAAGATCATGATGGGTATAAGAAAGGTGGAATGCATCCTGATGATTATAATTAGCTTAAACTGAAAAATGAGTTATGTAGATGTATGAAGAATCTTGATGACATAGATTTTTTATTCTCTGGGGTAGACCTGTACCTCTTGAAATTCATAATGATCAAACATTAATAAAATAAACTATATATATTTAATCTATAAAGAGAACTTAATCAAAATAATTAAGCTTTAAAAGAGGGGCAACATACGAACAATTTAACTGAAGTTATAAGTTCTAACAGTATTAATTAGTTTCCATTTTCCACCATCTTAAAAAAATGAACTCTGTGAGAAAAAAATGTTCAAACTTCAGAGTTCACAGTTCAAAGTATTCAAACTAACAAAAAAACGACATACCATTCAGATTTTAGAATTCAGACTCCAGACTTACCAATTACCATTCAGTTTAATCAGGAAAAAACTACTACCAGACTACCAATACATGAATTTGAGTTCCAAGTTTAATTAACTTTCTAGATCAAACAAATACTCATAACAATTTGATGGGAATTGGAATCAGATCCAACAGGTAAAATATAACTCTACCTTCTAACAGAAGATCATGATGGGTATAAGAAAGGTGGAATGCATCTTGATGATTATAAGTAGCTTAAACTGAAAAATGAGTTATGTAGATGTATCAAGAATCTTGATGACATAGATTTTTTATTCTCGGGGGTAGACCTGTACCTCTTGAAATTCATAATGATCAAACATTAATAAAATAAACTATATATATTTAATCTATAAAGAAAAATTAATCAAAATAATTAAGCTTTAAAAGAGGGGCAACATATGAACAATTTAACTAAAGTTATAAATTCTAACAGTATTAATTAGTTTCCACTTTCCACCATTTAAAAAAAATGAACTCTGTGAGAAAAAATTGTTCAAACTTCAGAGTTCACAGGTCAAAGTCTTCAAGCTAACAAAAAAAACGACATACCATTCAAATTTCAGAGTTCAGACTTCAGACTAACAAAAAAATGACATACTATTCAGATTTCAGACTTCAGACTTCAGACTTCAGACTAACAAAAAAATGACTTACTATTCAGATTTTAGACTAACAAAAAAACGATATACTATTCAGATTTCAGAGTTCAAACTTCAGACTAACAAAAAAACGACATACCATTCAGATTTTAGAGTTCAGACTTCAGACTAACAAAAAAATGACATACTATTCAGATTTCAGAGTTCAGACTAACAAAAAAACGACCTACCATTCATATTTTAGACTAACAAAAAAACGATATACCATTCAGATTTCAGAGTTCAAACTTCAGACTAACAAAAAAACGACATACCATTCAGATTTTAGAGTTCAGACTTCAGACTTACCATTCAGTTTATTCAGGAAAAAACTACTACCAGACTACCAGACCAGTACTCCAGTAGTATTAGACCACATACCTATTTCGTGATTTTCGTCCATTGTTGTCATGACACGACGCGACGCGAGGAGAGGTGGCTAGTTTCTAGTTGAAGTAACGTGTGGAACAATGGCTAGCTGTTGGTGGAAGCAACGAGAGGAACGGTGGTTAGCTACTGGTGGAATCAACATGAGGAACGATGGCTAGTTACTGGTGGAAGCGACGACGGCCAAACCCAGAGCGTAGACGAAGAAGTGGCGAAAGCAGAGCGTAGACGGCGAAGTGGTGAAGGCGAGCATAGAGGAAATGAGAGACTGATTTTTAGGGTTAGGGTTAAGCGTTAACGAGTGACGGCTTAACCCTAAACTCGAAAACAAAATATATATATATATATATATATATATATATATAGTAGGGTTTATAATATTTTAAATAATAAAAATTATTTATTTAATAAAACCGGTCCGGTCCGGTCTGGTCCGACCGATTTATAATATTTTATAACCGGACTGGACCGGACTGTTTCATTTACAAAACTGCTCGGTTCGGTCTGATTTAGACCGGTTTTTCGGTTTAAACCGATCCGGCCCGGTTTTTGGACACCCCTAGTTTCAGCATCATCCATATGTTAAAACAATTATTTTATTCTCAACTCTAAATTTATAATTTAAAATCTACAAATAACACATCACTTAATTTATATATCATGCCAATATATATCTTTAGAAAAATGAAAAAGAAAAACCCATTAACTTTTGCAGAATCTGACAACTGTTGAAAATGGAAAAAGGAGGAGCTTTCACAAACAAGCTTTTAATATGATACGTTAACAAATCATGGGTTACAAAAAGTGTATCCGCTCATTGATTGTCATTACTTTTTTAAGGAGTCCCATTCCTCATTTTGTTCTACTTCTGCATCAAATACCGACTACGCGTATGTTATGTGGGGGAAATTATTTTATTTGTCCGGTGAAATAGCGTTCATTATAAATATAAAATATGTTTATTGTATATTATAAATGCAAACCTTTAAAGTTTTTACATATTATAAATACAAACTTTTAAGTTTTTACTCCGAGAACAAAATTGATCGGACACAAATTATATCAAAAAATATGAAAATATACATATCAAAACAAGTAATATAATGATAAAAAATATTGTTATTATAGAGATTATATTATTAGAAACTAACTTTAAAAAAAATCAATTTTTTTGTGCTTTTATATTTTAAGAAAATAAAATAAAAATAAAAAAAATTAATTAATAAGATGTGTTAACTAATAAGATGTATGAAAAAATATCTAAGAATACTTAATCTTCTAATTTTCTAAACATGTAAATCACTAAAATCCCCCCAATATAATTATCAATTAATTACATGATCAATTGAATCTAACAATATGTATTCCTCTCTCAATTAAATTATACATCATATAGTAATTAATATAATCACATTCTCGTGTCAATTAAATTGCCTACTACTCATTAAGTTTATCAATTGTAGATAACATATACAAGAATCATACATCTCTTCATACAAACTATGCATGCTAAAACTAAGTATTAAAATAAATACTAAACACTAAAAATTAAGTAAAAACAATAAAAAAAAATAAAAAAAATAAAAAAAATAAAGTAAAATGAAAATAAAGTTAGTAAAATAAAGAAAGTAATAAAAATAAAATATTTATATAGATTTTACAATATATATAATAAAAACAACTTTTATACAAATTTATACAAATTTTGATATATATAATTATACATACTTAAACTATACATATTTATAATACATTCTATCAATCATATAATACAAAACACATTTATTTTTATAAATAAATATACATGATTAGATTATACAAAATAAATATTTATTATATACTCTATCTAATAGAATAAATATTTATAATACAATTTATCTAATATATAATACAAACATATTTTTATACAAATAAATATATATGATTAAATTGTACATAATATAATACAATATTTACAAGTTAGTACACAGAAATATTATATAATAAATAAAAGTAATAAACTAAAATTAATACAATCTAAAGAAGTTAATCATTGTTAAGTTTATAATTAAAATATAAGTTAAAATAAGTTAAGATTTTTTTATTAAAATTAAAATTAAAAGTTAAAAATTAATTAATGTTTTATTAATAACATTATTAATATTAACCAAAAGTGCTCCCAAGAAAGAATGATAGGGCAAAGTCTCCTTAAAAACCATCCACTAAGACAAAGCAACATTTTTAGGAAAGACTAGTGACACAAAGGCTACCAAGAACTAGTTTTATAGATATAACTCCCTTAGATCTTTACTTTTATGCTATTACACAGTTAGTTTTTTTTAAATAAATTTAAAAAATAAAATTAAAATAAAAAACTTTATGAACAAAATCAAGTCCCTGACAATGAAGCCAAAAACTTTATGAACAAAATCAAGTCTTCGGCAACGGTGCCAAAAATTTGATGAGAACAAGACCGATATCGGGTTAGCAATATTAATCTTACAAATACTTTAGTTTTATATTTATATAACTCTCACAAGTGCAAGAAACATTTTATAGAAAATAACAAATATGTTCCCAAAGTCGATCTAAGGAAATAATATATGTGGTTTTTAATTTATTATTCAAACTTTTAAAAAATGAAATTAAATCATAAACATCATGTCATGATATTTTTATTTTTGTTTCCTAATCTAATAACATAAAAAAACATAGATATGGATTCAATAAACAATAATGCAAATTTTTATCATTCAAAACAATTGAGTATTTATGGATATAATAATTAAGTTAATTATGTCTACTCATATTATTTAGGTTACTAAATATATAAATTGATATATATTGGTTATCTATTTTTTATATAAATACCATATTTGGTGAGATTAGATACTTTTTGTTAATTAATCAAATCAATTAACATTTATGGATAGGGTTGATAATTAAGTTGGTTAATTAAATTAATTCTTTTTTTCTAATAGATTGAAAATGAACCATTTTAATGTCACATTTGGTGGGATTAGACATTTTAAACTTTATTCAAGATGTCTAAATTAAACCTAAGAATTTAATTATTCAAGTACTAACTTTCAAGTTTAAAAATCATTACTCAAAATATGTTGTCAATACATTTTCGAATAATAGTTCTTAGAAAAAATTTTGAAATAGAGCTTCACTCTAACTACTAGGTAATTGTACCAACAAATAAAAAAACACTACTCTAAATCAGACTAGATAATTAAACCTTAAAATCTAATTTTTAAATTTAAGTTTGTAATGAAAAATAATATATTTTTCTCTAACATCCTTAATATAAAATCTTAGATAAAAACAAAATCAATTTATTTATAGAAATGTTTTACCTATTTAATATTTTGTAAGCATAATAACATTATTATTATATCATATTTATAAACATCCAGTCATGATAAATTTAATCATAGACAAATTAAATATAACATATAAGAATAAAAAATAAAAATAAGTGTAAATAATTCATTTAAAATTATTTCTCAAAAGAATCCCTACAGAACTTTGATGCTAATTTTGTTTCTGAAAAACCTCAAAATGGATTTATATTTCCGTTTATTGAATCAAAAATTAGGAATATACCAAAGCATAGCTAGTTCTTCTAAAAAAAAGAACTTTAAAACTAAAAAAAGAAAGCTTTCTAGAGAGATAAAAAGAGAAAAATGTGTGATTTTTTGGGATTTAAGGGATCATTTTTACAATGGGAGAGAGTGTCCTTTTATAGATGAGGAAAATGCCAAAAAAAGGTGTAAAATATCTCAAAAATTGATTTTGGATGCAAACATGCTGGCTCGCGTGTGAGGAGCTAGATTTGTGGCAAAATGACGTTGGTATGCGCAAGACAAGTGCGGGACTTGACGCGAACATGTCCTAGCTGCACGTGGACGTGTCTTGGCTGTGCCTGGCCGTGTGCTAAGGGTAGGGGTATCCACAATCCAGTTTTAGGGAAAAATATTAACTAGATCAGATCGTTTGAAAAAGGTTTTAATTAATACAAACTGGACCGAATCATTTGATTTATAAAACCTTTCGGTCTAGTCCAGTCCGATCTGGTTTTCCTATTTAATCCGGTTCAATCCTGTTTTTGGACACCTCTAGTGAGAAATAATATGAAATTTTTAATAAATTATTAAACCCATACGGTCCGGTTCGACCAGTTTAAAAATTAATATAATTGAACCAGACTGTTTAAAAAATGGTTTTAATTAATACAAACTAGATCGGACCGTTTGATTTATAAAATCGTTCAATCTGGTCCAGTTTAATCTAGTTCGATCTAGTTTTTGGACACCCCTAGCTGAGGGTGTGCTGGCTGCACACATGTTAGGCGTGTGCTGGCTATTCGCGGGCATGTGCTAGCTGCATACAAAACTTGACATTTTTGACCGTTTTAACCCATTTTGTCCAATTTTTTCATTTTTCCATTTTTCCATTTTTCCATTTTTTTCTCATTCTCAACATATTTCTGATGTATTGTCTCTAGTATTTTTCTTCGAGTCTTTATGTTATATTTGAACGAAAATACATGAAAAACAATAAAAATACTCATGATTCCAAAAAGACAAATTTATATAAAAATATGTTAAAATCATACAAATATAAATCTATTTAATCAATTAAAATATATTAAATCATGGTAATTTTAGTGATTTTTAAGCACTTATCAAGCACCCTTCCCCATCCTTGAATCCCTTACAAGGTGGTTAGGTTCTTAAGGACCCGAGATGGGAGGTGGTGAAGTGTACTGGTCTTGGGACATGGATGAAGGTTCGAAGACATTCAAAGGCTCTAGTCTGAGCATGGGCTCATTAATGGTCACTTTCCTCTTCCTTCTAGATGAGGTGGAGAGGTCTTCCTACCCAGAAGACTTGCTCCTCTTCTTCCCTTTAGAGGAGTCCTTCTCAAGTATGGAAGATGTAGTCTTTTAGGAGTTATCCCCCTAGGGAGCAACCTTACTCTTATATCGAGTCAGGAGAGATGCAGTATTGAACTCCATAGTATCTACTAAACAAGCTCAATGAGGTGTTAGTATTATAGGGTCGGTCCAAAAAAATTAAAAAATAAGGGGGAAAGGGGATTTCAAGTCTCAAGGCCAGTTCACCATCGTCAACAACCACCTTAAACCTTCCCTCATTGTATGTGGGAGGGGTCTGGTGCTTGGAGGGGACGCGAGGTTTATGAATGATTCTGTGGGGAAGCTCAACTGAACCTTGCCTCATTAACCCATATGAAATAAAGCATGGGGTGTTTAATAGTTGTTTCCACTATGTTAGCTCAAGTAGACAATTTTGGATATCAACCAAGCTCTACTTTACGTACTCACTTAAGGTCATCATAAAGTTACCTATGTTCCTTATCACAACTTTTGTGTCAGTCTAGGTGCTCTTTATTACCCTCATGTCACTAATAGGAGTCTTTTATCGACCTAAGATGTAGAAGAAATATTCCTTTCAATTCTTCTCGTTCTTAGGAAGGGCCACGTTTATACCCCAGTCCTACTTCACTAACATGTATACCGTCCTTAGGTCTGTGGGGTTCTACTTCAACACATAGGCTTCATTAAACTTGGGCATCTCTAGATCTACCTAGAGCTCTTTACATATCAATGTAAGACAGAGCAAGTACCTTCAACCATTAGGCATCAGTTGAGCTAGCGTGAGTTGAGTCATGGACAAAAACCCTCTTATGAGAGGGTATAGGGGAAACCTGACCTCCAACCACAAAGTTTTCTCATGAAAGACCATCCACCCAACTCGGGGTGGGTTATTGTCACGATCCCCATAATTTGGAATCATTATTTGAACCAAGGTGGGGATGTTTTAGGTCCTTCTAAACCTCTCCTCATCTTGAAGTGACAGACCACTAGTCTTGACCTTGGCTGACCAACCTCTAGTATGGCCTGTGGGTTCCCCAGTCCCTAGATTCCTCATTTTCTTCCTTCATGATCTAGCGACTGATATCTGAGTTTGAGGCACGTTCAACCTAATAAATGGTATGGCCTATGGATGAGAGGTGGAGGTGGAAGGTTGTGGTTAGGATGGACCATCTTCGCTTGAAAAGCTCGTCTCATTGTAGGACCCATGTTATCACTCTCTACCTGACCCGAAAAGGTGGGACATTGTGGGCTCTGCCAAGAGGCCAAGCCTGAGGTCTCTTCTTTATGCATGGTCTCTACAAAAATATGAAAAAACAAAAAAAGGGCAAGGCATAAGAAAAAGAGATTACCTAGGTTGAGTTTTAAATAAAAAAAAGGAGAACGATTCTTTAAAATCGACTTGAAAAGAAAGGTAGAAAGGCATTAGACTCGAAGAATTTTTTACTTTAAAAACTCAAGTAAGTAAGCTATGTGCCAAGCTGGTTTCTTACCACCAAAATGAAAACATTTTATGGCTCGAGCTAAGGTGACAGAGCGTTTTTTTCCTGATTTTTGTCTAATGTGTAGGAAATGATAAGATAAAGCTCAGCCCAAGTACCTCCTTATATAGAGACCCAAATTTCTCTCTTTAATCAACTAACACACATTTATTATGTGAGCTGAATGGTTCGAGTCCACTGCCTGAGTATTACTTTTCCACTTCAGTTCATAACATGAGCTAAAAGAGTAAGGGGACTAGATGTTTAGACATATGGATCGACTAAGAGTCTGACCCGATCCTAAAGAACAGCTTGAGCCTAGAAGACAGTCTGAGCCGTAAGATGAGTCACCCCCAAAGATTTTTCTATGTCCACATCCATGAATACACTCGTGGGAGAGACCTATCATGTGGAGCTTTGACATCTTGAGGGTCGTCCACCAGTCCGGACTATAGGATGGTCGACCTTAGTCTATAAATATACTTGCTTTTACTTTTATGCCCTTCCTGACACACTTATATGTGTATATCTTATATAATCAACACTTGTACATATAAAATACTATATATATATAGACTTTCAAGAGATTCACACATTTCATCAATTATTTTGACTTATTTTTAGTTTCTTTCTTTAAAAATTGATTCAATCCCAACAAGATATAAGAACTGCTAATGAAGTTACAGAGAGAAGAAGGTGTATAATGTGCAAACAATGATGGTTCCAATTAAATATGACGTGGCCATCTTTGATAAAAAAAAACATGATGTAAAAAGTGAAATTTTATGTTAATTTGTTTATGTTATTTATTTCATATTTTATAATACAGAATCATTTGAAACGATAATAAATCAGCTTTAGCATTTAGTGATATATACTAGAATGGCAATTATGTCCAGTCGTATTTGCCTTTCTATTCTCGTGTTAAGTGATAAATAAAAAACTTATATAATTTTCTATTAAGTAGATTATTTATAATAGTAAGTAATAATAAGGTATTTGAATTTATCAATAATTAATCATAAATTATAGTAATTACTTAAATTTGTTAACAATCAGTAATAAATTATAATAATCATCTTCATTTTCATGTCGTGCTGCGTGTTGTGTTCAAGTCACCCTAAATGTATACCTTGACACCCTAAATGTATACCTTGACACCTTGTGTACCAACCATGAAATGTTCTCTAAATTTATAATATACCATCCAGAAATAACACAACATAATTTATATATATCACGTGAATATATTTATTCCGAAAAATGGAAAGCAAAACCCATAAAACTTTTGCGGAATCTGACCACTTTTGAAAATTGAAAAAAGTAGGAGCTTTTACAAACAGTTTAGGAGACGGTAACAATCATGGGTTACAAAAAGTTTCTCTGCCCATTGACTGTCGTTATGTTTTTTAAGGAATCTCATTTCTCATTTTGTTCCAATTGTGCATTAAATACCTCTTATTTTTTAAAAAAAATTAACTAGTCTATGAGCGTGTGCTTTGCATGTACAAGATACAAAAAAAAAATGAAATTATTGAATTCTTACATAGAATTATATTTTTAAATCTATTTTAGATAAAATTTTAATCAAATAATTTGAGTTTGGTATGATTCGTATACCATTTTCTTTATAAGATAATATATAATTTATTTATATTTATTTTTTAAAATTTATCATACAAATTAAAATGAATAATGATTTTTACTAAAGCATAAGCAATTATATCATAACTCGTAGAAACTTTACAAAATTTATAATAAAATCATATATAAGCTTTAAGTTGTATTTAACAAAATAAACTATAATGGTATAAAGTAATTAAACTTCCAAACTATCAAACCATATATAGTATGCTTTTAAAACAAAAATACTAAAGAAACTAATGAGTAACAAAATTACTTAAAACTTAACATCTTAACATTTTATTTATCTTAATTATTTTTAAATTGATTTGTATAAATGTAAAGAAATAAACAAAATCTTAATATTAATAGAGAATCAAATATGTTTAAATTATTAATTTTAAAATTATTACTTTACACTAACCTTAAACCTTTTAAGCAGATTAATAATAGTTCAAATATTACATTTCTAAAAAAATAATTCAAATGTGATGCATGACAAAATATAATTGCTCATAGTTTCAAAATGTAAATAACGTACTCATCAGTACAAAATTTTCCATGAAAAAGGAATATAAGAAAACTTTCAATACAAAAAAAATGAACAAATTGCAAAACTAAATTAGAATTTTCTAAAATGAAAAAAAAAACAAAGATTCTTTATTATATTATAACTATATAATACATACAAATCCATATCATTATACAAACTAACATACAAAATTTCATAATATTTGTAAGAAATTCAAGAATATAACCTATATATTATCAATATTTTAGTTAATAGTTTTACTATTGAAAGTAATTAAAATCAGATAAAAAAAGAAACAAAAGAAAGAAATTTGGAGATCCAAGAAAAATGATACCAACAACATGGATGACATCTTTGTTTTTGCTCAACAATCAACATAAATACTAACTAAGAAAAAGTTAAATATGTGCAATATTGTCAAATGAATGGAAAATAATGTCTAAAACATAACAATTAAAGTAGATTATGAATCAACTTTAATATAAAAATTAAACCTAAAAAATTCAAAACAGATCTCTTTAATATAAAACATTTTTTTTTCTTTGTTATTCATAGAAAGATTATATTGATTATATAGGGGATAAAGAGTATATATAGTTTAGTGTTCACTAGAAACAAGTCAACAAGCCAATATGTTAATTTGTATAGATGAAAGAGTAATTAAAGTTACAATCAATTTACACATTTGTTATTGAATTAACCTCTAATTTTTCTCTCTCTTATTTTATACATTGTGTTATTACAATAATTAACAACTATTTTGATTCTTTAGTGAGAAACAATAGTTTTTACGTTACATTACTATTCTGTGTATTATATTAAAATAAAACTGCAAACATTTTCTGTTCATACTTTTTATATATAAACTTATTAAAATTGTTGTCAACATTTTAATTTACTTATCATAGTATTTTTTTTTTTTTTTTTTTTTGTGTTTCCAATCAGATGATAAAGGATTGATATTTTTAAGGGAATACTTGATTCAATTCTTCAGTTATTTGTTATAAAAAAAATTATAAATCAATAGATGTAAATTTTAATTTATGAGAATATGGAGCTTCAAAGGTTATCATACAAAGACTCACATTTATGAGTTTTTTTTTTTTAAATAAATCAATACTTTAATTGAACTAAAAAATAGTTTAATTTTACTATATAAAAGGGAAAAATCAATAAAAAAAAATATTTAAGATGGTAATACAAAACCTTAAAATATAATTTTTTTTTTTTTTTTTTTTTTTACAAAAGCCACCTTAAAATTGGACTTAAATCTTTCAAATGATATAGGCATCTTTCCAGTTAAAAGTTCTAACAATACTACTCCAAAACTATAAACATCATTTTTTTCTGTCAATTTACTTGTTTGAAACTACTCTAGATCCAAATAACCAAGTGTACCTTGAACCAATGTTGTTATTTGAGATTGATCAATTGGGATTAACCTTGAAGTTCCAAAATCAGACACTTTGGTTATATATTTTTCATCTAATAATATGTTTGTTGATTTAACATCACGGTGGATAATTGGTATTGAAGCTGCAGAATGAAGATAAGCAAGAGTTGAAGCAGTTTCTGTAGCTATCCTTAATCGGTTATCCCAAGAAATTGAGACCAAACTTTCATTATTTGTTATGATGAATATGTTGGAACAATGTTCCATTAGAGATGTATTCATAAACAAACTTCGGTTTCAAGACAACAACCTAAGAGTTTAACAACATTACGATGATTTATTTGAGCTAGCTAAGATCACGACTTCATTTATAAACTGTTCAATTTGATCTTTGCCTATTACCTTTGATTTCTTTATGGCAACTATTTTGTTGTCTTTAAGAAATCCTTCGTATACTGTCCCATTGCCTCCTTGACCGAAGATTAGATTCTCGACGTAATTGTCAGTTGCTTTCTTTAACTCATCTGATGTAAAGATTGTTATTGATTCCATTGCACCTTCATGTGAAGCTATTTTCTGTCTTAACATTAATCCTCCATTTTGATGGAAAAACTTTTCCCTGAATTTTATCTGTTTTCTTTTGTTGATGCTGAAGTATAACCAAAATATTCCTACAACTAAGAACCAAAGTCAAGACCTGCTTGCAAGTTGGATAGCAATAAATATATAATCTTTATTGTTAAAGGCAAGTTTTGTAATAAGTTTTGTTTTATTGTGTCTGATATTAGGATTTTATTTTCTAATTTATTTCTTGAAGAAAACGAAAGCCCGATTGATAAAGATTTTGACTTTTTTTTCCCTGAAGTATGAACACGTAACACAAAAAACTTGTTTGGTAAAACTGTATTCCATGTTCTGTTTTTTGTTTTTATTTTTCTCTATTATACTCATTTTTTTATTTTTATATTCTAAACTTACAAGTGTTTTATTGAAAACTTCTTTTTTTCAATTAAAATGAAAACTGAAAACAGAACTAGTTGTCTAACATCACTAAATTAGTTTTAAGGAAAAAGAAGACAAATATATTAAACTTTTGGATTTAGTTTTAAGGAAAAAGAAGCAAATGGACCATTTACTAACCTAGAGTGAGCTTGATTATTAGGAACTCAGCTGTATTTTTGATACAGCCCTTGCCATTTTTTCTGCCATCTCCATAGGTTCCATGAGGACATGTACAATTATAACCTCCTGGTGTGTTGATGCAAATGCCTTCACATGTATTATTTGGATCTTCGTACTCATTTATGTCTTTCAAAGAAATATCATATCAACACAAAAGTGTTTAGTTAGCTTTTAAGTATAGATTGATCATGAAGCTAAATAACACAGTTAAGCAGTTCTGATTTCATATATGATAAATCAAAATCTCAACATGTGTGTGACAACAAAATAATACTTTTTTCCCTTAAGAAAACTGAAGTTATTTTCTTTAACTATCTTCATTTTGAAATGGTAACACATCAGATTTTTTTCAAAAAATCAAACAGTTTCAAAATTTAATAGACCATGTAATTTAGAGTCATATCTACATAACTTGCAGTTTTGGCCCTAAATGGAGCATTTTTGGAGTTTGGGCTTTAGATATCTCAAAATTGCAGCATAGTCTATACATATATCTCAAAATATACGATCTTACACGACATATGTAAATCCTGTAAATAAATCAGGCATAGATTGTACACAATGGCCAATTTTCGCTCAAAACTCCTGCAATTTTAGGACCTCAAATTATTTCCTTTAACTATCTTTTTCTAAATGGTAAAAAACATCGTATTTTTCAGATAATCAAACAGTTTTAAATTTAATATACTAATCATTAATAGCAGTACCTACATACAGATACTGAGATAACTTATAGTTCCGGCCTTAAATCGTGCTTTTTTGAAATTTTCTTTAAAAATGCCAAAATTGCAGGTATAATATGTATCTAACTCATATAGAAGCTCTATATGAATAACATAAAACCTTGCATAACATATGTACATCTTGTGTAGAGATCACATGGCAGATTGTACATAACGAAATCTGCAATTTTGGGTCAAGTTTAGCTCAAAACTCAAAAGAAAAAAATCCGTATTTTAGGGCCCTCAAATCGATAAATTGATGACAAAATCTAACAATTTGGAAGTACCTTGACAGCCGGGACTGAGATAGGGATTTCCATCATAACCCTCAGAGCAAAGGCAGCGATAGCCAGGACTATTATCCAAATTATAACAATAACTATTTTTTTTACATGCATAGTTTGCCAAATCTCTCTTAGCTTCTTCACAAGACAAGTCACCTCCTATAGCCCAATACAAAACCACAGGAAAGTCTTTAGTTTTATGAAGAAAGTTAGCCTCAGAGAGATCAGACACTTCAAATGTGTAACGATCTTGATCAACCAAAACAGCATAACTACAAGGATTATACTTTCAAGTCTTAGTGTGATTATTAAGATTCCCAATATTTGTCTCAAATCTCTTAAGACCCCGTGGAATAGATGTCTGACAACAACCAATGCCAGAACAAGAGCCCTTAATAATAGTGTCCTTATTATTACAAAAGGAAACACAACCACTTGTATAACTAACCCCTTGACTTCCTTGAATAAGTGCAAGAGTGTCACAACCAAGGGCAAGTGAATTTGTTAGAGTTGGAGAAGACATAAGGGGTTTTTGCCAAATTGATCCAAGCAGATGACATTGAAATTAATGCACCTGTTTCAGCATAGCAACTATAAGCAACAGTGCTCTTTATTCGAACCTGAGTTAAAGATGTCTCTTCCACTTCAATATTTCCTGTGCCTATGAATGGTTTTGTAGGGTTGAATGAAGTATTACAGTTTATGTCATTCCCCTTTGCTATATAGCATCCTTCTCCTATGCCAAATGGGTATGTTACTGTAATGTTTCCACATTTCTGTGGGCATCCGGGTTTCGCTGTTGTTGTTGCTGTCATTGTTGTCGTCTTTGCTGTTGTGCTCCATAGCATGATGGAGAAGAATGCTACATACAACAAGCTTGGAGAAATTGATCTGCAATGAATGTGGAATTGAGCTCATTATTTTTGTGTTTGTCACAATAATGTTAAAGTTTTAATATGGTGTTAAGCAGAGAGGATTCATACAATGTATAAAACACTGAAGCTGGGAGTCTTCGTCAACTAAAGATGACGACTTGCACCCAAACAAAGGTTTTATTTTGGTTCTCAATATTGAAAATTCCTCTCTTATTTTTCTAGTGTTAAATTGTTAATTAAATTACATTGCAATTCGTTTAAGTCAAACTTTTTTTTTTCTTTTTTCTTTTGTTTTTTCTTTCTTTCTCTTTCTTTTAGGGAATTATGAATAAATTTTTTAAAGTACCTGTTATATACGTCATACGAAGGAAAGCTTGACAAATAACAAGTTCACGCCCAGGGTGAAGCTTGACCTCACGACCTTAGAAGGTGGGGCACTCCCTTTACCAACCTGACTGATAGACGAGGGGTTGTCTGAGAGAACCAAAACAACGTTTACATATCCGATCATCAAACATATTAATTTTCTAATTGTTTTGTACACTTACATTAAATTGAAGTGTCCAAATACCCATACTCATACTCATATTCATATTCGTGTCAAGTCACTTACCATATGTATTGATCCAAACAACATAGAATTGATAAGAATATAGGTACACAACACTACAAATTCTTGAAAATTTATAAAAAAAAATTGAGAAAAATAAACGTATCAAATACAAATATATAAGAGATCAATATATTAAAAGAATACATATAACATGGTTAGCAAGTTAGTTCTTAGTCAAACATTTAAAAGAGGAAACAGCTTCACCTAATGCTAGTGAATAGTCAACTGGCTACATCTAGTCACTTCCACTCATAGAAAATCTAAGTCAACATTCTCCTCCTTGTGCTCAAGTAAAAATCAAAGCAGTAACTTTGCTACTGGTAACTTTCGATGTCCTTTGTGCGAAGCATTTATGCAAATTACTACCAAATGCTAAACATAAGAAATGAAACTGAATTGAGTATATATATTTAACCATGTGGAGACTCCCCATGATACTTGAGTTGGGATACACTTGCCGAAACTTGCGAAGGAAAGGAAAGAAAGAAAAAGGGTACAATTGTATGACATAAAAGTACATGATATGCCTGTCTAAAAAGTCCTTAATAAATATTTCTACTATTCATTTATATAACATAATCACTGCGACATTGATCCCTTGAGCAACACTGCAGTGATCAAACCAATTCACAAATAACTTGGGCTCTTATATCCAAGAACCGTAATGAAAAAGAAAAAAAGAAGGCCTATAAATAAACTCAATCAAAAAGTTAATGATACTAGAATTGCTTATTTGTTCCAACCATCAATTTTGTAACCTCAATTCACTGCCAGTTTATTTAACCAACGCAGCGAGCCATGTGTGGAGGGCCATCTAAACAGCTGCAGAGCTTTAAACTCAAAAAGTTAAAAAAACAAAAGAACCAGAGGAAGACTTCAATTATTTCCTTGAAATGGAAATCTATGCATCGACACACGTATGATCCTGAACCTCAGATCTTGTTAACAATCAAATTATCAAGCCTGGACCAGATCAGTACTGACCCAAACTCCATATCTCAATCTGATGCATCACTATAACTCCTGTCTATCCATTTAGTTCAAATCTTATAACAGGTATATCTGCGGGAAACTGCGTTATAACTGATTGGTGTTGCCGTCAGCTGAAGCTTGTTAGTCTCTAGCCCAAAATATATATTCTATTGAAACTAAATTGTGCCGAAATCCAAATTCTCCCACTTGAATGGGGCAACTAAACCAATGTCTGGGGACCCTCGCAAGAAAAGACAAACACAGACACATACAGCAGCAATGCCAAGCATTGAATGAATAAAAGGCCACTGCAGCAAACCTTGAGAGCCTGAGAATCTCTTGCTATATTTAGCTGCTGCAACTGCACACTTTGTACATGCTTGGCCCAGATTAACGCCAGTTTTATTAGCTTTTTCAATCATCAAGGTAACTTGACCATTTCTTCTATCCACAAGTTTTCGAGCCACAAGCTTGTTATAAGACTGATTATTTGTCATCGATGCATAAGCATGTGGAGACTGTCCGTTTGCATCTAAAATGGAATTCCAGCACTTCAATCCAATCTGCAAAAGTTAAAAAAAAAAAAAACTAAATCTAGTATTGAAAAAGAGAAGATTTTCAACAGTCCCATGAAGTGAATCAAATATCAAAAGAAAGAGTTACAAAAAGGCCAAGCATTAGCCATACATAAACTAAACTAATATGCATCTTTCAGTTGAAAACTCCAGCTCCTTCAGAATACAGAAATTATCAAATAAAATATAAAATAAAGTAAAATACCTCCAGTGGGTCATTTGTCAATGCGTCAACCACATCATCTGAACCAGACATACAAGCAGCCAAATGCAGAGGTGTAATGCCACCAGGTCCAGCAAAATTTGGGGGGAAAATATAACTCTTTGAAATATCAATACACCGTACAATAGAATAATGGATTAGCATGTCAACCATCTTACTGCACTTCTTTTTAACTGCCCGGCTTAAGAGCTGAATATCAGAAAGCATCTCTATTGACTCTCTTGAAAGTCCATTAGCATCTGAACTTTTTTCAGAAAGCATGTTGAGGATTATTTTGACCAAAGCAGAGCAGTTCCTTTCAACTGAGAACATAAGTAAGAATTTGAAACGGCTTAGTGAGTAATCAGGATCAATCAAGCAAGAAGCTCTCTTCCGTTGGAATAACCACCCAAGTTCGTTCAAGAAATGGAGAGCTTCCTCCTTTGAGCTTGGCTGCCCATCATCATGATTTTGATCTTCCGAAATGATATCATGCATCTTTCGATCACCACTAAACACAGACTCGAGGACTCTCAATTCTTTACAAATAGAAGCATCTGCAATTATCACAGGAAAGCTGCTGCCCTTGAAACCATTTTCAACCTGTCGATTACAAAGATCAAAGTCACATGAAACGACAAAGTAAAATAAAAATAATAACAGATTTTTCAACAACACTAATGCTAACTAATTTTGTTACATAAACCTACCTCAATAAAAAAGCGACCAAGAACACCAGGATATGAATCATCAATTCTGAAGTGGTCCAAGTTCACCTCCTCATATGAAGTGCCACAGCAGATTGATCCTGTAACCTCATTTGATGTGTAACCACCCATATAAGTGCAATAAATCCTGCAAGTATGTGAGCTTACACTTTAAGAAACAATAACAAGGAAAGAAAGAAAACATCATCCCAACATAAATTATGCTTACTTGGTGCCTAAATTTGTAAGATTTCTTCCCCTTAATGTAAGAGAGGTTTCTTGCCCTCCAATAACAGCTAAAGGGGAAACTGAGATCAACTCCGGGGAATTCCACGCCCTCCAAGATTTGCATAAACGGAATTTCCCTTAAAAAATTTAGACAAAAAAACATAAAACATAAGTGATAGAAACATGCAAAAGGAAGAAAAAAAATACTTTCATGAGTACTATATCACAATCCAGGGCCGCAAACGAAAAACATTAGCACATTACAATCTCATAGAAACTTGAATTGGCACCTCCATCAGTTCTTACCATCTTTATGAGATACTAATTGCCTGCTGGTGTGAACCATAAATCTTCCATTACTCCAAAAATCAGAACCAGGACTCCAAACCAAATCACTAATACGTTGAAGCAGGTTTTCTTGAAGCTGCAAACAATAAAAACACCCTGCAAGCTGTCAGAAAAACAGCTACAATGAAATAACTAATCTGTGGCATGCATCCGACTCACTTGATCCCAGGTAGTTGATGGCATTGACATGTAAACTGACAGAACCACACAACCCGGCCTTATGTAGCTCTCCATTTCCGTTGGACTATTAGAAAGCCAATTGTATATCTGGATGGGAAAAAATAAGAACTATATAAATAAAGAAGAGGTAACCTGAATCCAGCACAAAAAGTAGAGGCTCTACCTGCGTTCGAAGTGTTCCAGGTAAATGACTGGGATCCTTATCGAATAGTTTAAATATTATTCGTCCAGTGCAATCCTGTTAAGAAACATAACCATTGCTCCAATCTCATCAAAAGGACAGTAAAAAATGTAATGGAAAGCTCACAAAAATTGAGCAGAGTATCAGCTTTCATAAAGAAACATGTAATTTTGACACACTACCTGAGCATCAGAATTCAGACTACCAGGTGAATGATCTGACCCAGAAGCAGCATAACCAGCTTGATGAGGGAAACTTTTAGTAGAACCAGCATCAGGTCCTCTATTTGATCCTCTAAATAGATCAAAAGGCATCTTATTACCTTCAATCTTGTTAAGGTCAAAATTTACAGTGACCTCTTTGCTTGCTGACATCTTCTCAGACTTGGCACTTTCTGCCATAGTCTGTATTGGAAAGAGGGTCTGCACCACAGGGGAAGATGAAGGAGACCTCTCTTCTATTGGGTAGCTGCTGTCTGAAGAGAAATACTTCTTAGAAAATGAAAGCAAGGGTGGGCTTTCATTTTCTGGTGAAGAACTAAATAGCTGTAATGGTACTCGTGTTTCTTGAACCTGACAATCCGAAATTTCAATGGGAGATTGGTATGTGGTGCTACTTCTTTCTCCTCCAGCTGAAGGTAACTCTCGAATAGGCCTCTTCTGAAAATTGGGTCCAGTGACCTGCTCAGGAGAGTTCACCATAGTTTTATCACTGTCACTGCTTTGGCTGCTCCTTTGAGATAGAATTGCAAGTACATCAGGAGAAGATGATGCAAGAGTAGCTGAAAGAAAAGCAACCAAATCAGTGGTTGATGCAGATGTTCTTCCATTCAATTTTTCTTGATGATCCAAAGTAGCTTGTTCCGAAACTTTCCTACTTAAATTTCCCAAATTGGACAACTTTGCTGCAAGATCCCCAGGCAAAGATAATGAATTTATCTTGCTAAGAATTTGTAGGAGCTGCTCCCTCTCCGGCAAGGACGAGCTATTCATATGTTTATCCTCGTTTTTCCCTAATTAGAATTTGAAAGTATACAGACTCAGCATATGTACAAATTAAGACGAGAAAATTATATGGATTCATAAATTATTTCTTACCTTGAGCACGAGCTAAAGCAGCCAAACAATTGAAAATTTCTAAACGTCCGTTGCTTTTATTCTCTCTGTCTCCTGGAAGTATCAACTGTGATGTAACATCCTCTGGTTGGCTTTTCCTTCTTCTCTTGTTATGCCCAGCAAGTCTTCGTCTACAACTTCTCTTCCCCTCATCAAACTCAGAGAGAGGATGAAACCTAAAATAAGGACGCGTTCAAGTTTGGCATCTTATAGCTTCTTATCAAACACAAATAAAGATGGACATAAACCCATCGTCCCAAAATTGGAATCTGCAACTCCGCTTACTCTAAAAACTTCAAAAACTTATTGATTTCTAAAACACAACCGAATTTTCAGCAATAAATATCACCCCTCATATACAAAAGGGAAGAAAAAAAAACTAAATCAAGGAATAAATTATTAAAAACCTGCTGCACTGTTGGCAGAACCTCTGCATCTGCTTAGCTACAAGAGCCTTAACAGATTTGCTATGAAGCTCACAAACCTTGTGGCGGCGGTGATAATCTTTAGCGTTTGAAAGATCCTCCTTGCAACTATCAACCTGGCACACGGGATAACTGCTATTACCTGGAGATCCGGACCGAACTCTTTTGTTTGGCCTAGTCACAGGTTCCTCGGCAGAAGTCAAACCACCGCCAAGATTTAATCGAAGACTGTCATCTTCTTCTTCAGAAACCACGTTGTTCTGCAAAACCTCAGAACTCTTGTCGCTCTTCTTCAGCAGATTCGGCTCGTTTGCCGTAGCTGCAGTACTCAGAGACGGTTTAGCTAGAAAATTTACGCTGTCCCAATTCCAAACATTAGGGTTCCAATTATCAGCAGGATTAGCAGACGATTGAAAATTAGAATTCTGATACGAATGATTTCGCTTCCTTGACATAACTGAGGCAGTATCACAGTAGCGACTCGAAAGCATTTGGTGTATGAATATAGGAGGAGCCACCTGTGCACCCACTTCATCCATTGCTTTTTTTTCTCCTCTTCTTTTCTCAATAAACGATCAAAAGATGAATACCTTCACAAAATCCTATTCAACCTCAAAAATTGAACGGAATTCTGCAGATATAATCCATACTATTTACTTGAAAGAAAACTATTCTGATTCTTCCTATTTACTAGTCAAACCAAAAAAAACAGCTGGAGAAAATATATGAAATCAAAACTATGAAAATATTGTTCTTCAACTCCGATCTGAATTCTGACGAAGAAAACACAAGAATAATAAGAGAGTTAAGAGTGCTAAGCGACGAAATGGAATAAGTACAAATAGAAATCGTTAAAATCGAAAACCAGAGATCCAAGAAGATGGAAAACACATAACGCTTTTCGCATAACGTTTCCTTTTTTGGATTTGTTTTTCTTCTCTCTTTCTCTCTATTCTCTTTCTAACACAAGTCTCTTCTTCAGCAAACTTTGTATTTCGTAGTTTTCAGCAAAGAGTTGTAAATTGAAGAAATTTTGCGGTCTTATTGAAGCCGCCGCCCCACGTAGTTAGAGAAGAGTCCAAGACCCTTCCCTACTAATTTTCTTTTTAATGACCAAAACAGGTTTCACGCTAATTAACCTCCCTTAATATTTAAAAACTTTATTTACAACAAATTATAATATAAACAAAAAAAAAATACAGTCAAATGTCTATTTATTATAAACATAATATTTAAATCTTATATTTATTTTTTTAACAATTTAATTCTATTTTATTAAAAGGATAACACATTATCTTAAGAAACAATCATCACATTATTTGTGAAATAATTTGACTTATATTACTCAATTTTGAAGTAATGCACCGGCTCAGGCATAAAAATAAAAATATTTTTTTATTTTTTTAAATTTTTAATTGTATTAGATAGAAAATATTATAATTTCAATAAATTATAATTAAAATAATTAAAAAATAAAATAATAAAAATTTGATTTTTGTACCAATGTGATTATTTTTTTTATAATAATAAGACTAAATTATTATAAAAATAAATATATAACCTGAGTATTATTTTTAAAATAAATATAATACCTTTATAATCACATTATCTATAAATAATATAAAAAATGACTTTAATAGTTATTTGGAAATATTATGTAAAAAATATGTTTTTAACCTTTTTTTTAGTATAAAAGAGATTTATCATTTATCAAACTCCATTTTTTAAAAGCTTTATTTACAACAAGATAGTATAAATAAGAAGAAAATACCTTCAGATGTTTTACATATTATAAAAATAATGTTTCGATTATATATTTATTTTTTATATTTTAATATTTTTAGTTGTATTAGATAGAAACTAACTATTATAATGTAAATAAAATAAAACATAAAATGGTTTTTTTATCTTTTTGTGACCATTTTTTTATAACAATATAATTAAATTATTATAAAAAATAAGTATAGGACTTAAATGTTATTTTTAGAATAAATATAGGACATTTTCATTTACCTTTTTTAAAAATAATAAGAAAATGGCTTAGATATTTAAAAAAATCCAAGTGTTGTTTTTCGAATAAATATTACTTTTATAACCTCATTTCCAATAAACAATAAGAAAAATAGCTTCAATAGCTATTTAAGATCATTGTATAGAAATATGTTTTAATTTTTTTAAGAACTAAAGAAATTTTCCACTAATTAAGCTTCCTCACTTTTTAAAAAGCTTCATTTACAAGAAGATAATATAAATGAACGAAAGATATATCTAGATCCTTTATTTATTGTAAAAATAATATTAAGTTTTTATATTTATTTTTGTAATAGTTTAATCCTATTTTATTTAAAAGTGATCACATAAGGATGAAGATAATTTATTTATGTATTTTATTTTGTTAATTTAAATAGAGATTATTATAGTTTAAATAAATTTTAAATGAAAGAACTAAAGAAAATAAAATAAAAATAATTCTTTTTCATTGTGTGGTCACGTTTTTATAACAATATGACTAAACTGTTATTAAAAATAAGTATTAGACTTAAGTAATATTTTTAGAATAAATATAAGACCTTTAAAATCATATTTCTATAAATAACATGAAAAATGGCTTTGATAGCTATTTGGATCATCACGTACAAATTATATTTTTAATTTTTTTTAAAATGAAAGCGATTTCCCACTAATTTAGCTCCCACATTTTTTAAAAGCTTTATTTTCTAGAAGGTAATATAAATAAGAGAAAAATACATCTAGATCGTTTACTTGTTACAAAAATAAAATTTAGGTTTTATATTTATTTCTTGTAACAACTTAATCTTATCTTTTGAAAAGTGATTGCACAATAATAAAGGTAATTTTTAAATTTTTTCTTTTGCATTAATTAGAAACTATTATAACATAAATAAATTACAACCAAAATAATTGAAGAAAAATGGAAAGAAATGACTTTTTTGTAATTACGTGGTCATCTTTTTATAACAATAATACTAAATTCTTATAAAAATAAATATAAAATTTAAGTATTATTTTTAAAATAAATATAATATTTTTAGAGTAACACTCATATAAATAATAGGAAAAATGGCTTCAATAGCTATTTGAGATTATTGTGTAAAAAATATGTTTTTAAAGAACTTTTAGAGCAAAAGAGAGTTCTCACTAATTAAGCTCTCTCATTTTTAAAAAGTTTTGTGTACATTAAGGTAAAATAACATATACATATATAGATCATTTATTTATTGTAAAAATAGCATTTATTTTATATAATTATTTTTTGTAACAACTTAATATTATTTTATGAAAAAGTGATCTCAAAAAACAAATATTTATTTTTTAATTGCAGTAGATAGATATGTTATAATTAAAATAAATTATAACTTAAAGAATTGAAGAAAAATAAAATAAAACATAAATTTTTTTTTTCTTATGTGATCACTTTTTTATATTAATAAAACATTATTAAAAAAAATAAGTATATGTTATTTTTATAATTAATACATTACGCTTATAGTCATATTTCCTATAATTAATACATGGCTTTGATAGTTATTTAAGATCATTGGGTAAAAAATATATTTTTTAATTGTTTTTAAACAAAGAAACTTTCTACTAATTAAATTGCCTTGTTTTTTTAAAAACTTTATTTACTGGAAAGTAATATAAATAAGAAAAAAATACTTCGCAATCATTTACTTATTGTAAAAATGACATTTAGATCTTATATTTATTTTTGTAATAATATTGTTATATTTTATGAGAAAATGGCCGCACAATAATAAAAATATTTTTTTAATTTTTTTAATTGTATGAAATAAAGATTGTTTTAACTTAAATAAATTGTAATTTAAATAATTAAAGAAGAAATTAAATACAAATAAAAACAAAACAAAAACAAAAAAATAATTTTTTGTTACTTTTTTATAACAATAAGAAAAAAAATTTAAAAAATAAGTATAGAACTTAATTTTTTTTTAATAAGTATAGAATCTTTATATTTACATTCCGAGTAAATAACAAAAAAAAATAGCTTCAATAGTTATTTGGGATCATTGTGTTAAAAATATATTTTTAATTTGTTTTAGAAAAAAATAGATTTTTTACTAATTAAGCTCCTTCATTTAAAAAAAATCCTTATTTATAAGAAGGTAATATAAATAAGAGAAAAATACATTCAGGTCCTTTACTTATTGCAAGAATGACATTTAGATCATATATTTATTTTTTGTAATAGTTTATGTAAGATTATAATTTAATCGAGAAACGTTCAAGAAATCATATGAATGCATAATTTAAATACAGCGGAAACAAAATGGATTGAAAACATACCTCTTGACATTTATCAAATTTTAGCACTTACATGAGAATTCTAATAGATTTTTGATTTGATGCTCTCATTGGTTTCTCACACTTATTCTCTGCATTTTGATGGTGTATCTAAATTAAACAGTGAATAGTAAGAGGACCCAATACTTTATAAAGGTTTTTCCATCAAGAACCTCATTCGGTTTCGAAACTGACGTATTGTTCTGACGAAACCGAACTGTCACCACGATTCACCATTACGTTGCACCACTCTGATGTTACATTCTCCCACTTAGTGCAAACGTCAAGCGAAATTCTCTTGAGTAACAAAATACATGAATCATAGCAATAGGTGCTCTAAGAGCGAGTATTATCTTCCATGTATTACAATGTATTTAGTTTCTCAAGTACTATACTTTATGTGGTAACAAAACTTAATGAATAAATCCTATATTTATTCTTGGTCCAATAAAATATATATTTTCTCAAATAAATTAAGGTGCACATGAATATGAGAAAATATCACAATATATAAGAGTTTCATTAATAAAATGTATATATATATTTATAAAGTGGAACCAATTCCCATTTTCTCTACATGATCCTTGAATTTCATTGGTGGCATGCCTTTAGTCAGTGCCTATGTGCTCAATAACCACTTTATTTTCCTTAACACGTTCTCTTATGGCCAAGTATTTAATGTCGATGTGCTTACTACGACTACCACTTTTGTTGTTCTTAGCCATAAACACAGCAACTGAGTTGTCATAGTACAATCTTAATGACTTAGAAATAGAGTCAACTACTCTAAGCCTGGAAATGAAACTCTTCAACCATACACCATGCTATGTGGCCTCAAAACATGACACAAAATCGGCCTTCATAGTGGAAGTTGTAGTCAAGGACTATTTTGCACTCCTCCAAGATACAGCTCCACCGGTAAGCATGAAAATGTAACCAGATATTGATTTTCATGAATCAACACAGCCAACGAAGTATGGATCGGAGTAGCCAATTACTTCCAGTCCATCGGTTCATCTATACATGATCATATAATTCTTGGTTCCTTGCAAGTACCTCATCACTTTCTTTGCAACTTTCCAATGGTCAACACCTGGGTTACTCTGATATCTCCTTAGCATCCCAACAATAAATGTAATGTCAGGTCTAGTGTAAACCTGAGCATACATCAGGCTTCCAACGGCTGAAGCATATAGAATGGTTTTCATCTGTTCTTTTCTAAATCATTCCTTGGGCATTGATCCAAATTGAACTGATCGCCCTTCACAATGGGTGCAACACTTGGTGAACAATCTTTCATCCGAAATCTCTCTAAAACTTTATTGATATAGGTTTCCTGAGATAAACCCAAGATGCCTTGAAGTCCATCTCTATGGATCTTAATGTCAATGACATAAGATGTCTCACCCATATCCTTCATATCATAATTTTTAGAGAGGAATTGTTTTACCTCATGTAAGAAACCCTTATCATTGGCTACAAGCAAAATATCATTCACATATAGCACCAAAAAACAAATCTTACTCCCACTAACCTTTTGGTATATACATTGATCCATGACGTTCTCTTCAAAACCAAATGAAGTGATGACGTTATGAAATTTCAAATACCATTGACGGGAAGCTTGTTTTAATCCATATATGGATTTATTAAGCTTACAAACCAAATGCTCACCATCAGTAGAGAAGAATCCTTTAGGTTGCTTCATATAAACCTCTTCCTTTAGGTTACTATTAAGGAAAACCATTTTCACATCCATTTGATGCAAATCCAAATCAAAATGAGAAACCAATGCCATGACCACACGAAGTGAATCTTTCTTAGATACAGGAGAAAATTTCTCCATGTAGTCAATTCCTTCCTTTTGAGTGAATCCTTTGGCAACGAGTCTTGTCTTATGTCTCTCAATGTTGCCTTATGAGTCTTTTTTTTTTTTTGAAGACCCATTTATATCCAATGGCTTTCACACCATCAAATAACTTGACGAGATCCTAGACTCAATTAAACACCATAGAATCCATCTTTTCTTTCATGGCATTGTACCACAAGTTCGAAACCTCAGAACTCATGGCCTGTGAAAATGTCTCAGGATTATTTTTGGCTCCAACATTATAGTCACATTCTTGTAGATACACAACATAATCACTAGGAATCGTTAATTTTCTTACTCTAGTAGATCTTCTTAATATTGTATCAACATTCTCCTGAGGAGCAAGATCATGTTGTTCAGTTGGTTGTTCAACAGCTGCAGGCATCTGTTGAACTTTAACATCTACTGGATCAGGATCAACAACTTATGGTACTTCTAAGACTGGTTCTTCAACATGTGTTTGTACTCGAGGCGTGTTGTTAACAATAACGATCAGTCCATTACTTAAAGTGGCACATTGAGCATCTGTATGATCTTTCTCAGGAACATTGCCCTGGGATCGATCGCTCCCACTAATCAAGTAATTCTCAAGAAATTTTGCATTTCTTGATTCCACAAATCTAGTGTTGTGAGATGGATAGTAAAATCTATAACCCTTAGACCATTCGACATATCCAATGAAATACCCATTAATGGTCCTTGGGTCCATCTTCTTCTCTTATGGATTATAAATCCTCACTTTAGACGGGCATCCCCAAATGCACATATGTTGCAAACTCGATTTCCAACCTTTCCATAATTCAAATGGCGTCTTTGAGACAACCTTGGTTGGAACTCGGTTTAATATATACACATCCATCTTTAAAGCTTCAATCCACAAGGCTTTAGGAAGATTGTAGTTTCTAAGCATATTTCGCACCATGTCCAATAGTGTTTGGTTTCTCCTTTTTGCTATACCATTCTGGTATGGTGAACTAGGCATAGTGTATTGGGCAACTATCCCATATTCTTAAAGAAACTTAGCAAATGGACCAGGCGCTTGTCCATTCTCAGTGTATCTACCATAATATTCACCACCTCTATCTGATCTCACGATCTTTATGTGCTTTCCACATTGTTTATTTACTTCAACCTTAAAGCTTTTGAAGGAATCTAATGCTTCGCTCTTATTATGAAGCATGTAGAGATACATATATTGATAAAAATCATCAATAAAGGTGATAAAATATTTCTGACCTTCAATGTCCATGTCTTGACAACATATATCTGTATGTATGATTTCTAATATGTTTGAACTCTATTGGCACCTTTCTTTGACTTGTTAGTCTACTTTTCCTTAATGCATTCCACACATGTCTCAAAATCAGTAAAATCTAGAGTACTAAGTACCCCATCTTTCACTAATCTTTTAATTCTTTCTATGAAGATATGTCCTAATCTCCTATGCCATAATGTAGAAAAGTCTTCATCAATAATACACCTTTTAGTGCCAACTTGAACATGCATAGCTTTATGAGTGGCATTATTTCGTAAATTAATGCAGTAAAGACCATCAGACAAAATATCATTCCCAACACAATCAAATTTATTAAATAAATTGAAAGATGTTTGTGAAAAGTGAAAAGAATGAACAAAAGGCACAAGTCTTAAAATTGAAATCAAGTTTCTAGAGAAACTTGGAACATAAAAGGTCTTTTTTAATTCTAAAATAAAACCACTACTTCAAATCAAACTGCATGTCCCTATAGCCTCCACATGTGAACCCATCTTGTTACCGGATAAGATGTATTGCTCACTTCCCATTGGCTTCCTTAGATTTTGCATACCCTGTAAGGAGTTTGCAACATAGATTGTAGATCCAGAGTCAATCCACCAGTTGTTAATATTAACATTAACCATATTAGATTCATAACAAACAAATATCTTTATTCTCAAGCCATTTCTGGAATCTAATACAATCCTTCTTCATGTGTCCCTTTATTTTACAAAAGAAACACTTGGATTCTTTCTTAATATCAACCTGAGGTGGAACTATCCATTTTCCTTTATGCTTGTATTGAGATTTTCCTTTCCAGTACGTTATAGCCAATATTGCACTTTCAACAAATTCCATAACAAGTCTTCCTTCCTCTTGAACACACATGGTCATTAGTTCATTGATTGACCATTTATCCTTATGTGTATTGTATGAGATTTTGAATGGCCCGTACTGATGTGGGAGAGTGTTAAGGATATAGTGTACCAGGAAGGATTCTGACATCTCAACCTCGAGATGCTTAAGTTGAGCCACAATGTCCATCATTTACATAATGTGCTTGGGCACACCTTTCACATTAGTGAGTCTTAAAGAAGAGAACTTTATAATAAGGGTGCTTGCTAAAGCCTTATCTGAAGTGACGAATTGATCATCAATGGCCTTTAGCAAGTCTTAAACATTGTTATGTTGATCAATAGAACAACGAATACCAGCAGAGATCTTAGTCTTAATGAACATCATACTAAGGCGATTAGATCATTCCCATTGTTCATAAAGCATGATATTCTCTGGAGTGCTGGTTTGAGTAATTTTAAGTGGTTCATTTTTCTTAATAGCATAATCAATATCCATCCACCCTAGTTGAAGGAGAATTCTTTCTTTCTATATTTTATAATTATCCCCTTTCAGATCGGGAATATCACAGCGGATATCAGAGAAATTTACAAGTTGAGAAGCTACAATTAAAGATTATATGCTTATTAAAATTTGAGACCTAAATTATAGTCATTATTTACCAATGCAAATCATGAAAATATGAATCTAGTGACATAAAACTTGCCTGTGGGCTAAAGTTTTAATTCAATTAGATTCATCATAACTTTACGATAAAACTAATTATGATTTTTTTCCTAATCACTGTGGGTAAATTATAAAATATAATTTGATATTATATCCTAATTAATTACACAAAAATATAATAAAAATTCATGTGAGATAAGATTTATTATATCACATATGATTAATTACAATTAATGTTTATTTTCTAACTGTGATCCTAAATAAACTTTATTATAGTTTTAATTAATTAAAAATGATGTGACTACTCCCTAATTAATTAAACTATATGAATCACTTAAATATTAATTAAATCTTTAGGCTCAATTATTGCATAAAATCATAAGCAATATTAATTTAATTTCAAATGTGCAAATATTATCTATCTTAATATTGCATATATGACAATAAATTATACAAGCAAAAATAAATAATATAAGTAGTAATTAAATCCATAAAGAGTCATTAACAATTAATTCCATTATGCATAAATTATTTAACTAAATTTTTATATGTATAATTAATTACAAAATTTATACATATAAATACCTAAAACAAATAATTTAAGCATAATGTATTTAAATAAATTTTAATGTGTCCAAAAATTATTTAAATAAATGTCACATGTATAATAATTATTCTATACATGACAAACTTAAGTTAAATAATTAATCACATTATATTCGAAATTATTTTATTATTATTATTTAAAAAAATTAAATAGTTAATATATATAAAAGTATTGTACATTAAATAACATATAACGTGTTGTAGCTTAGTGGTCTGGTTGTTGGATTCTTTGCCATGAGACTAAGTTTCAATCGCTAGTAACTCCAAATGTTTATTTTTTTAATAAAACTAAATTTTGAATCTATATAAAAACATGTTGTTACATATAATAACTTACACGGCGGGTGGTTGAGTGGGCATGCCATTATAAGGGTTCGATTCCCAGCTATAGTAAGTTTTACCCCTTTTTTTTAACTTCATCTTTAACCTCTAGACAGGTCAGCCCAACCCAGTTTTGACTCTAATGGATACCCGGTTGTATCTTTCTATTCCGGAGATGAAATCTATTCTTATTTTTATCAAATTCTCAGAATTCAATTTTCCGAGTGATTCATGGTCTCAATTTGAATTAAAAACATCATTTTAAATAAAAAGTTAATTAATGATTCAAATAAATACCCATGATAAATTGGATTTATTTTCTTCATTATTTTTCAAGTTTAAATTCACATAATCACTCTAAAATCAATATTGAAACAATTTATAATTTCCATATGCATCAAAAATAAGAAAATAAAAAACCTAAAATCTCAATTCCTCGTGCAATAGAGAAAAATAGAGATGTGTTTCAAAAATGGCTCTGATACCAAATGTAAGGTTATAATTTAATCCAGAAACATTCAGGAAACCATATGAACGCATAATTTAAAAACAGCGAAAACAAAATGGATTGAAAACATACCTCTTACAATTTATCAAATTTCAGCACTTACACGGGAATTCCAATGGATTTTCGATTTGATGCTTTCACTAATTTCTCACACTTATTCTCTACATTTTGATAGTGTATCTGAATTAAGCAGTGAATAGTGAGAGGACTCGATGCTTTATAAAGGTTCTTCCATCAATAACTTCGTTCGGTTTCTAAACTAACGTACGGTTCCGACGAAACTAAACCGTCACCACGGTTCACCATTATGTTGCACCACATCGATGTTATAATTTAGTCATATTTTATGAAAAAGTGATCGAACAATGATAAAGATAATTTTTTTAATTGCATTAGGTTGAAAACTATTTTAATTGAAATACATTATAACTAAAATAATTAAATAAAAATAAAATAAAAACATAAATAAATGGTTTTTTGTCCTTGTGAGGTCACTTTGTCATATAGTAAGGTCAAACTGAGTATTATTTTTTAAAAATAAGTGTTGGACCTTTACAGTTACATTCTATATAAACAATAGGGAAAATGGCTTCAATAATTATTTTGGATAATTGTGTAAAAATATGATTTTAATTTTTTAAAGCAAAAGAGATTTCCTACTAGTTAAGCTCCCTCATTTTTTAAAATATTTATTTACAAAAAGATAATATAATTAAGAGAAAAATATCTCGAGATCTTTTATTTATTGCAAAAATTTCATTTAAGTCATTTTTTTATAATAACTTAGTCTTATTTATGAAAAAATGATCGCATAAGGACAAATATAATTTTTAAAAAATTTCAAATACATTATATAGAAACTATTATAAATTAAATAAATTATAACCAAAAGAATTCAAAAAAAAATAAAAAAAAATGTTTTTTTCCCTTATGTGATCTATTTTTCATAACAATATGATTAAACTGTTATAAAAATAATTATGAAACCCTAACAGTTCTTTGCCTAACTAATATTAATATTAATATATATTATTTCTTTTAAATAAAAAGAATTATAAAACTTAAGGGATATTTTTAGTATTAGTATAATACCTTTAAAGTTACATTCATATAAATAATAAAGAAAATGACTTTGATAGCTATTCGGGATCATTATGTAGAAGTATATATTTATAATATTTTTAGAATGATATACCACTAATTATGCTCCCTCATTTTTAAAAGCTTTATTTACTATAAGGTAATATAAATAAGGGAAAAATAATTTTAAGTTATTTACTTATTATAAAAATAATATTTATTTCTATATTTATATTTTATAATAATTTTAATCTTATTTTATGAAAAATGGCTGCATAAGGACAAATGCAATTTTCTTTATCTTTTTCAATTGCACTAAATAGAAAATATTATAATTTAAATAAACAGTAACTAAAAGAATTGAAGAAAAATAAAATAAAAATATAAAAACATAAAAAATGATTTTTTGTCCTTGTGTGGTTATCTTTACATAACAATAAAACTAAATTGTTATAAAAATAAGTATAAAACATAAGTTTTTTTAAAGAATAAATATAAGACTTTTGTAGTCACCATTTATTCTGCACCGTGGTATACGTTACATAGCGTGCCCAGTAAATCTATACCAAATAGTATGCACTACGGCACACTTATTCCTTCACCATGGCACGCTTTATTTTTGTTGAAAATTTCCTTATACACATTAAAAATTGGTTAGTTTTTCATGTAAGATTTACATACCTTATTTTTTTATGTTCTTAGGGTGCAAATTAAGTGATTTGGGTGTTGCTCTTTATGTATTGATAAATTTATATATTTTGAAGCTAAAAACACATAAAAAAAACAACAAAAGATACCTATGGTATCGATCATATAGATTTGTATAAATTATCACTTAAATATGATATAATCAAATATATCACCTAAATATGATATAATTAAATCTATTTATCACATTTAAACTAAATCTTGTGAGGGTCTTCAATGATGATACCCACAAACATCCAATTATGTAAAATTAAAACTAAAAATAAAAACATAAACTAAAATCAATAGAAACAAAACTACAATAAACAATTTTTTTCATGCTTTAGCTTCTTTTTTTCAATTCATAATCAAAATCTCAAGTATAAGTTAGTTCAACATTCCAAATGTTCACAGTTTATTGTTTAAATTAGTACTAATCACAAATTCATGTTCTATTACAAAAAATATATCTATTTTGACTCAACTAATTCTTTTGTTAGGAATCCAAATTCACTTTAACTCTAATTCTCACAAGATATACTCTCAATATTACACTGTTCTTATAGATTCAAGCACTCAATAAAATATATGCGAGCATAAGTTATGTATAGAATAAAGCTAAAAGATTTGCATATGATAAACAATAAAGGCTCAAATGTGCATAAATTTGATCTCATGAAATGAATCAAATATTAAGATTATGAAAATCACATTACTAATCTCATGCATCAATTAAAATCATAAAAATCTCAAATGTGTGCCTTAAGATGAATTAAAATGCATTGACTTCAAGGATATTATCTCCTTATTCTTTTTTTGTAATAAACATCTCATTTCTTTGAATAACTTTAGGGTCATAGTATTTAGTAATATATATACACACACATACATTTAAGAAATCAAGCATGAATAAAATAGGCAAACACTTTAATTTCTACACAAATAATTTAATTTAAGCAATAAAATTAAATATATAATACTTCATGAGATGTTAAAAATTCTAACATTCAATGTAAAACCTGTAGAGATTATCTAATAATTTAAAATAACAAAAAAAGTGTTTAAAAAAGTGAAAAAATTTATCAATCAAAATAAAACGTTATAGGCTCAAAAATATTCTAACAAGATAATCTTCACTATTTGATTTATAAACACCAATTTTGGTTTTATTTTAATCTCAACATAAACATAAACAATGAATAAAAAACTAAATCTTACAATACTCCATGAACATGTTTTAAGATATCAAACAAACAGTGCAAAGACTAGGTCTCCATTATTTGATTCATAAACACCAATTTTAGGTTTATCTCAATCTCAATATCCAAACATGAAACATAAACTATGAATAAAAATCTAATTCTTAAAATAATCCATGAACATGTTTCAACATCAAACAAATAGTGCAAAGATTCATTCATTCACTTTAAATTAATTAAAAGCGTGATAATTTTACCAAAAACAATCTAGTAGACTTAAGTGTACCTAAACAAATAAATAATAGTAAACACATGTTTAATAAAAAAAATTAAATGCATAATTTCATAAGTAACTTTTCTTCTACTGCAACCTAGAATCTACATTGTTCTTAATGTATTAAATGTAAATCAAAGATAAAGAAGAAAAATGAAAAGGGAAAGTTACCCATTTGAATTAGCTCAATTTGATAAAGCATGTGATGTGGTTATTTGATGGTTCATCCATCATCTATCTCAATTATATCACACAAACATAACACTTTATACTTCTCATAAATCACATTTGATCAAACAATTATGAATTTAATATTTCTAAATAAAGTGAACATGGTTCATATTTATAGAAAATAAAAATAAAATAAAAGACTAAGTACATCAAATCTAAGAACAAAAGAAAACATAATAAAAATAAAACAATACATAAAAATAAAGTACATAAAATAATAAATCCAGAACAAAGATGGGAGCTCAGTCCTCCATATTGTCTAGTCCTTCTTAAAACTTAGATGTAGATAGTAATGTTTAGGATGAGAGAAAATTGGGATAGAGAAAGAAGAAGAGAAAATTTATGTGAGTTTGATTTGAAATGCAAATTTTGGGGTTTTTAGTGTAAAATTTCATCTTAGGATGTGGCTCAAAATATATAATCCAATGTATTCAAACAAGGACCCGTGTGCCAAGATGTATAAAAAATTCATGCCATAATGCAAAAAGTTTTCCTTCAACCAATTATATCCTGAAAGGCGAGTGCACTATCACAAGCCATCTGTGACCTAGAGATTTTTTTAAAATAATATTAAGTATTAAATTAAAAATAAATACTAAGAAATCATAATTAGATAAAAAATAAAATAAAAATAATAATAAAAGAAAATAAACAAATAAAAGAAAATAAAAAATAAAAAGAAAACAACTAAAGTATTTAAAATGTCAATTTCTCGGCAACAATGCCAAAAACTTAATGTACAAAAACTTGATAGTCAATATTTGTATTTATGAAAAGCTACAAATGCACAAATCATTTATGAATTCTAGTGGTTTTAAAGGTTAAATTATTTTTTAATATAACTAAAAAAACAATTCCTAAACATTCTAACTAACAAATTTTAGTTTGATAAAACAAAACTGTAAATACTAAATTAAATTATATCTAAAGAAAAAAAAGTAAATAAAAGTAGATAAATAAAAAAAATAAATGAAAGTGATAAAGGAAAACAAGTAAATTAAACTATAATCGAACCTAACTTAATGGATGTATATGTGATTTTAGCGATCATAACCCGTCATAGACACGATAAATTAAATGATTTAAATATAAGTTAAATTTATTGATTATTTTTCTTTTTAAACCATGTTAAGTTCCTAATTATATTCAATTAATTAATTCTTCCAAGGTCAAGTTGAAATCGATTAATCGGTAAAGTGAATAAATATTTGTAAACCAAAATCTTCAATAAGTTAATAACTGTCGAGCTTGAAATTAATAAATTGATAAACCTAAGTTAGATATATTCTTTAATTATAAATCAAGATTAAACCATCATTAATTTATAATTAAATTTATCTTTTAACCATCTAAATTAATACAAATCAATGAAATTAAAATAGACACTTATTCATTATACGCAATTAAGCATAAATAATATGTCTAATTCTTAATTCTAAAATATTTTCTTTAATTATAAATAAAGATTTGATCCATCAAGCATTTATGATTAAAGATATGAAGATTATGAACATGAAATAAATCTAAATTTTGATTTATTTAAATCAAATAATTGTTTTTCCAATTATTGGAAGCAGAAACTACTAAAATCCCATATACATATTTAGTCAATCATAATTAAATCAACAAAAGCTAATTCAATTAGATTGCAAAGATAAATAAAAGATATAATCATAAAATTATACCTTCTTAATAAAAAAAATATCAGATCTCTAAATGGGTTGTTACTACGTTCTTCAAATCCTTGGATCATCTTTACAATTGAAGGATTTTCTCTTTGTATCTCTACATGGGGATGAAGTGGCTTACCTAAGTTCTATACACAAATAAATAAGAATAGATGGATGACCTAATTTTATCAAATGAAAGTTGAATTCTTACAAAACCTAAGAGTGTTTATTTATAGGTAGGTGTTGTATAGAGGGCTTGTAAAAGATTTAATGAAGGCACGTCGCAACACCAACCTTTCCACGCATGACACATGGTATGTTCAAATTTTCCAAATTACAAACTGAGAGGGTCACGTTGTTGCACCACTTATTCCATGTCACAACACATGTTACTCAACATGCCGAGTAAATCCATATCGAATAGTATGTGCTGCGACACACTTATTTCTTCATAGTAGTGATGAGTGCTCAAAAAGCACTAAAATTACAATCATTTTATGCACATTAATTGATAATATATATATATATATATATTATCATATATTTATATAAATTTATCTTTTTCGGAATCACATGTATTTTTATTGTTTTTCAGGTATTTCTGCTTAAAAACGTAACTTAAAGACTCAAAAAGGAATACTAGAAGCAATACATCACAAATATATTAATAAATAAATAAGAAAAGGTCAAAAAATATGGAAAAATTGGACAAAATGGGTCAAAAAGGTCAAAAATGTCAAAAAAAAGGAAAACACGCACGGAGCCGCCCAGCCATGTGCAGCACATCCACACCGTGCCCGCAGCTCCCCACTCCTGCGTGCGCCCGTGCATGCTGCTCTTGCCTTCCACACGCGCCGCTACCATCTCGCCCCATTTTTACGCGCAGCCGCCCCACATCATGCTGACGTCATCAATGACGTCAACAATCACCACTCTGCGTTTCCACCATTTTTTAACATTTTTTCACCCACTTTTTCTCTCCATCCTCACCTATAAATACCCCTCTTCTCTTCACTTCTAAACACACCTCAAAACACACTTCTCTCCTCTTTCTTTCTCTATATTTCTTAGTTTTTAGTTTTTCTTTGTTTTTAGTTAGTTTTTCTTAGTTTTAGAGTTCTTCTCTTTTTGAGAAGAACTAGCTATGTTTTTGTAATTTATTAGCTTTTTGATTCAATAAATGGGAGTGCAAATTCCGTTTGGAGGTTTTCCAGCAACGGGAATAGCATCGAAGTTCTGTAAGGATCTTATTTTCTTTGCAGTTATTTTTTTATGCTTTATTCTTACATGTTATATTTAATTTGTTTGTGATTAAATTTAACTTTGTTGGTTGTTGTGCTTGCGAAATATTAAATAGGTAAAAATCTCTAAAATGAAATGATTTTATTTTTATTCAAGATTTTATATTAAGAATGTTAGAGAGAAATATATTATTTTTCATTACAAACTTAAATCTAAAAATTAGATTTTAAGGTTTAGTTATCTGGTCTAATTTAGAGTAGTGCTCTTTTATTTGTTGGTATAATCGCCCGGTAGTTAGAGTGAAGCTCTATTTCAAAAGTTTTTATAAGAATTATTATCTGAAAATGTATTGACAACATGTGTTTTAGTAGTGGTTTTAAAACTTGAAAGTTAGTACTCAGATAATTAAATTCTTAGGTTTAATTTGGATACCTTGAATAAAGTTTAAACTGTCTAACCCCACCAAAGGTGGCATTTAAATGGTTCCTTTTTAATCTCTTAGAAAAAGGAATTAATTTAATTAACCAAATTAGTTATCAACCCCACCTATAGGTGTTAATTGATTTGTTTAGTTAACAAAGAATATCTAACCCCACCAAAGGTGGTATTCATATAAAAAAGAGAGAATCAATAAATATCAATTCATATCTTTAATAACCTAAATAATATGAGCAAGCATAATTAACTTAATTATTATATCCATAAATATTCCACCATTATAAATGATAAAATTTGCATAAATGTTTATTGAATCTATGTTTATTTTTATGTAAGTAGATTAAAAACACAAAACCTCAAAAATATCGTGACAGGATGTTTAGAATTTAGTTTTGTTTTTAAAAGTTTGAATAATAAATTAAAAACCACATACATTCCTTCCTTAGATCGACCTTGGAAGTATACTTATCATTTTCTACGAAATGATTCGTGCACTTGCGAGAGTTTTATAAATAAATAAAACCAAATAAACGGTAGGATCGTCGATTTTGGTTCTGTCCGATAAAGTTTTTGGCGCCGTTGTCGGGGAATGAATAGCGTTTTTAAATTATTTATCAAAATTTTAAAAAACTTTTTGTGTTGTAAATAATTGTGATTTTTTATTATTTAAAAAAAATTTGTTGTTTGTGAATAGTAAAAAAAAACAAATAAAAATTAAAATATTTTTTTCCCAAAAAAAAAACAAAAAAATAAATAAACTTACCATTCATGAATAGTAAAAAAATTTCAAATTTCAATTTCATAATAAATTAATAAAATTTCAAATTTTAAATTTCATAAAAAAATTATAGCATGAATAATAAAATAATTTTGAATTTTGAAATTTGAAGTAAAAAAAACGTAAATAAATTTTAAATAAAATAAATAAATAAAAAAAAATCAAAAACTCTTTTTTTCAATTTTTTCTTCTTTTATCTTTTTCAATTATTTTTATTTTATTTTATTTTTGGCTTAATTTTTAATTTAATTTTTTTTAACTATTTTTTTTATCTTAATTTTCGTTAACTTAATTAAGTTAGGTTTTTACTAAATTTTTGTTTAAGTTAATTAATTGAAGTTTTTAGTAACTTAATTTACTAACTTAATTAACTTATATTTTCATTAACTTAATTAACCTACCTTTTTATTAACTTAATTAACTTAATTTTAATAGCATGAAAAGTAAAGATCTAAGGGAGTTACTTAATTAACTTAATTTTAATAGCATGAAAAGTAAATATCTAAGGGAGTTCTGTCTAGGAGAGTAGTTCCTCGAAGCCTTTGTGCCACTAGTCTTTCCTGGGAACGTTGCTCTTTTTAGGAGGAAGGGTTTTTAAGGAGCCTTTGCCCCACCATTCTTTCCTGGGAGCACTCTTCGTTAATATTGATTATGTTATTTTAACTTAGATATTATACTTCAAAAAAAACAAAAAAAATCTGAAATTATCTCCAAAATTTTAAAGTTTTAATTACAATCTAAGGAGTTAGTTGTTTTGTTTGATCTAGGTACAATTGTGTTTTGATGCCTTTAATTATTTGATTTGTACCTAGACGTGGATGATCTAAAACTCACAAGCATGTCCCTAGTTTTAAGTACAGAAAAATTTGAAAATACATAGGACATGACTGAAAAAGTGTAGGTAGACAATCTTGTCTTACTTGTAGGTTTGATCGACTCATTGATGAGGGGACATTGAGTTTACTTAAAATGAAATCCCCAAGTTACGTCTTGTTAAGACGTTAAACTAAACGCTTGATGGGAGGCAACCCATCATTTTAGGTAATTTCCTCTTATTTGTTTTATTCACTTCATTTCTATGTTTATTTTAATTTAATTACATTTGAATAGTTTTAAAAATTGTTAAAACTAAAAAAAATTGTTGAGAAGTTAGAAGTTTACAGTGATCTGGCTGTGTGTACTTTAATGAACATGATGGATGCACCTGCATTTCTCCATCACTACTTGCAACATTCTCAAGAAATAGGTAATATTTCCTCTCATTTCTCTTTATCTTTAATTTACAGTTGTTACATTGAGGACAATGTAAGTTCTAGGTTGGAGGTGGTGAAAAATTACCATGCTTAATTTAAAAAAATTTAACAATTTAAACAAAAATAAAAAATAAAAAATAAAAAATAAAAAAATTTTCTTTTTTTTCATTTTTATTGTGTTTTGTTTTATTTTCTGTGTGATTTAGTAATTTTTGGAATTAAAAAAAAATTTCTCACAAAAATTTATCATTTCTTTAAATCAAATTTAAGTAAATAGTTAAGTCTTTTGTACTGTTAGATTAATTTTTGAAAACATATCATGAAATATTTTGTAATTGTTTTTGATAATTAGTTAGTTTTTGTCATAACTAATATTTCTTGATAAGATGTAGAAATTATATTAAATCCAAAATTGATGTTTATGAATTTGTTTTAGTGGAGATTACCTTTGTGAGATATAATTTGAGCCGAATTTCCCTTATTCATAGTGAAATATATATTTTTTCTACTCCAAACACATTTCTTATTTCTTCAAATTTTTAGATGATCTCTATAGGTATTAGCATTGAATCTATGAATTTTTTCTCATCTTAATAAAGTGTCGTATATTTTTTTTATTATTTTTGCTTAGATTAAATGATTTGAGTAGAAATTGATAGTATATGCTTTTATCTCATTCATGCATGACTGCTACAAAAAAAAAGATATCTGGGGTTACCTAAACCAAATCAAACAGAAAAGCCATAAAATTAACCACTCACCAAAATCCTAAAAAAATGTACAATCTGTACATGGGTTCACTCTCTAAAATATGATATATATTGAAGAGTATCTTCTGAAAAATATAGAGAGATAAAGAATATATAGTATAATCTACATACTATGTCCCACATTACCCAAAATCCTAAAAAATGTACAATTTGTACATGGGTTGACTCTCTAAAAAATGATATATATTGAAAAATATCTTCAGAAAAATATAGAGAGATAAAGAATATATAGTATAATCTACATACTATGTCCCGTATTACCCAAAATCCTAAAAAATGTACAATTTGTACATGGGTTGACTCTCTAAAAAATGGTATATATTGAAAAATATCTTCAGAAAAATATAGAGAGATAAAAAATATATATAGTATAATCTACATACTATGACCCACATTGCCTATAAAGTTGTGAGTAAAGGCTAATTACAAAAGAAAGATATAAGAAGTAATTCCCTAAAAAGTCATTGCACTTTCTTCATTTGTAAAAGGCATAAATCTTGAATTTTTTTCTTAATGAGTTTGATTTATGCATGAAAATAATTTTTATATATGATATCTTTATAATTTATACATTTGATTCCTTCCATGAGATCAAACGTCAAAATAACACTTTGAGCCTTTACTCTTTATACATATGCGAACATTTAGTTCATTTCTATACATCAACTCTTTTGCATATAAATTAGTATGAGTGTTTGGACCCATAGGATTCAGTGTTTTGAGAGTATTAACTTGTGAGGAATAGGGTTGAAGCGAATTTGGATTCATGACACTAAATTTGGGTGAAATTAAATTGATACATTTTTGATATGAAATATGAAAATGATTTTCGACTAATTATTATAATAAATCATGATTGTTTAAAGAGATTAAAATAACTTATGCTTGAGATTTTAATTATGATCTTAAAGGAGATTAAAAAGTATGAGACATTTTTGTGATATGTTGTTTTCTTTTATTCTTAAAAGTTAATTTCTGATTTTGTTGTAATTTTAGTTTTAAAGTTGTTTGTATTATTTCTTTTAATTTTTACATTTAGTTCAATGTTTGTGGGTATCATTACTGAAAACCCTCACGAGACTCAAACTCGTCCACTAGGACAACCTAGGGGTTTAAAGGCTTGTTGCATAGGCTAAATACAACCGTGTCAATCCACATAAGTGATTTAGGATAGTTTAATTTTTAGTTTTTATCGCTTCTCTTGCTAAGGGACTAGCAAGAAGCTGGTTGAGGGTTGTGATGAGTGCTCAAAAAGTACTAAAATTACAATGATTTTATGCACATTAATTTATTAAAAATATATATATTTATATGTTTTATCATATATTTATATAAATTTATCTCTTTCGGAATCACGGGTATTTTTATTGTTTTTCAGGTATTTCTGCTTAAAAACGTAACTTAAAGACTCAAAGAGGAATACTGGAAGCAATACATCACAAATATATTAATAAATAAATAAGGAAAGGTCAACAAATATGGAAAAATTGGACAAAATGGGTCAAAAAAGTCAAAAATGTCAAAAAGGAGGAAAACGCGCACGGAGCCGCCCAGCCCGTGCACGCCAGCAATCACCACTCCGTGTTTCCACCATTTTTAACATTTTTTCACGCACTTTTTCTCTCCATCCTCACCTATAAATACTCCCCTTTTCTTCACTTCTAAATACACCTCGAAACACATTTCTTTCCTCTTTTTTTCTCTCCATTTCTTAGTTTTTAGTTTTTCCTTGTTTTTAGTTAGTTTTTCTTAGTTTTAGAGTTCTTCTCTTTTTGAGAAGAACTAGCTATGTTTTTGTAATTTATTAGCTTTTTGATTCAATAAATAGGAGTGCAAATTCCGCTTGGAGGTTTTCCATCAACGGCAATAGTATCGAAGTTCTGTAAAGATTTTATTTTCTTTGTAGTTATTTTTTTTGCTTTATTCTTACATGTTATATTTAATTTTTCTGTGATTAAATTTAACTTTGCTGGCTGTTTGTAAACATCATATAATAATAACGTTGTTATGCTTACGAAATATTAAATAGGTAAAAATCTCTAAAATGAATTGATTTTATTTTTATTCAAGATTTTATATTAAGAATGTTAGAGAGAAATATATTATTTTTCATTACAAACTTAAATCTAAAAATTAGATTTTAAGGTTTAGTTATCCGGTCTAATTTAGAGTAGTGATCTTTTATTTGTTGGTACAATCGCTCGGTAGTTAGAGTGAAGCCCTATTTCAAAAGTTTTTATAAGAATTATTATCTGAAAATGTATTGACAACATGTTTTCAGTAGTGGTTTTAAAACTTGAAAGTTAGTACTCGGATAATTAAATTCTTAGGTTTAATTTGGACACCTTGAATAAAGTTTAAACTGTCTAACCCCGCCAAAGGTGGCATTTAAATGGTTCATTTTCAATCTCTTAGAAAAAGAAATTAATTTAATTAACCAAATTAGTTATCAACCCCACCCATAGGTGTTAATTGATTTGTTTAGTTAACAAAGAATATCTAACCCCACCAAAGGTGGTATTCATATAAAAAAGAGAGAATCAATAAATATGAATTCATATCTTTAATAACCTAAATAATATGAGCAAGCATAATTAACTTAATTATTATATCCATAAATACTCCACCATTATAAATGATAAAATTTGCATAAATGTTTATTGAATCTATGTTTATTTTTATGTAAGTAGATTAAAAACACAAAACCCCAAAAATATCGTGACAGGATGTTTAGGATTTAATTTCGTTTTTAAAAGTTTGAATAATAAATTAAAAACCACATACATTTCTTCCTTAGATCGACCTTGGGAGTATACTTATCATTTTCTATGAAATGATTTGTGCACTTGCGAGAGTTTTATAAATAAATAAAACCAAATGAACGGCAGGATCGACGATGTCGGTTCTGCCCGATCAAGTAGCATGCTTCACTTTTTGTGAACATTTCCTTGTACACCTTACAAGTAGGTTGTTTCTTCATATAAGGCTTACTTTCCTTATTCTTTTAAACTTATATGGTACAAATTAAGTGCTTCAAGTGTTGTTCTTCATGTAATGACAAATTTATACATTTTGAAGCTAAAAATATCTAAAATACAAAAAAAAAACATATTTATGATTTTGAACATATAGATTTATATAATTTATCATGTAAATATTGTAAGTCCTATTATACTTAGTATCTGTGTGTTGACTTCCCGTATATAAAACTTCCCGTGTATAAAACAAGATGTTTGTTTATTTTTTTCCAGTTTTGTCTTTCTCTATGTAAGATTGGTTACTGCAAATCAGTATTGCACGCACACATATAGTTAAGAACACTTTGATTGAAAGCATATTTTTCACACACTACGGGGTTGGTTGTTTTAGTATACATGTTAGGTCGACAATAGCAGTGTTTGGCTTGATTTTGGTACGGATATTTATGGATATTACTCGGTAATTTTTGGAACGAAAAAATGTGCTTTTTTTAGTACCTCGCCACCACCATTGGTGAGGTGGTTGTTCGTGTGATATAAATACCCCATCCAATGTTTATTTAATTTGAGATTCTACCAAAACTCTACTAAATTTTTTGATCATTTTGATTTTTGTTTTCACTACTATGTTATGATATTAGTGATACGTTTGAGAGTATAAAATAGTGAGGCGGACTATTTTTACTAAATTGTGAAAATCTCGTTGTAAGAGTGAGCTAAGTTAAATTCTTTAGATTCTCGTATCTCTTGCTGAGTGCAATAAGAGATGGATTGTTTCAAGTTTGAAGGTGGTTCTTAAGATTGTGTGTAGTTATACTTCTTATTACTGATATGTGGTTATTGATCACACCACATTGTATGGTGTAGATTATGGAAGAGAGTTGACTTTGTGCGTCAAACCAAGTCATTATGAAAGTACCATACAATCACAACAATAGGCAGTTTAGATAAAGGTCCCAAATGATAAAGGTAATAGTGTTTTTATTTCTTTCAAAGTTTTAATTGTTTATTGCTTAGTAAATTGTTTGCTATAGAGTGGTTGTCCTAAGAAATCTAAGGATGTTACTAAATAAATGGGTCTTTATATGGGTTTATCTCATTATATTGTGTGTTATGTATGCTATGTTGTTGCGTCTATTAGTACAATATAAGTTTAAGGCATGCTTTCTATTGGTTATATATAATATCTATTATTTAAAGTTATCTTCTTGTTTGATATTATTTTATTTGTTCTTTTACTGTACTACCTGCTTAAGTATTTACTATTCTGTTCACTTGCCAAAAGTCACATAGAGAAACATTTCAAACAATGAAAAATGTCAAGTTTCCAATAGGATAACACAATAACAAATAAAATCCCTAACGAGACTACAAAACAATAAACACCCAATAATGCAAACTATAAACAATCTAAGAGAGCGAGTGTGTATTTCAGGAAAACACAAACTATCCTAAGTAATATTGAGCCACCAGTAATCAATCTTTATAAAAATAGACATAAGCATCAAATAAATATAGACATCGTGTTTTGTACATGGGAATTCCAACATCAAAATGATAGGACCTAGAGCAAGTTTTGTCAATATATATATTGTCAAATCATTCTTGTATGTATCATGTTTGGATTGTACGATAATGTAAAAATTATCACATCTTTTACTCATAAAAAACTTTAATAATGTTATATGTATCAAGTGGTTATATGTATCAAATGATGTGTTGGATGTTAAATTTGAGAGTTGAGATATTGAAGTAATTGTAAGATAACTTACTAATAAGAGCCAATTATATTGTGCCATATAGGTTAATGTATGCATCAAATTGTGATAAAATGTAATTCAAAACAATTATTATTGTAATTGTTTTTTCGTTTTCACTAATTTAAGATTGTAGGCCTTGTCATTTTGGTGCTAATATTCACGTGCTCAAAATAAAGAGTTTATATTGTATAAGTGTATTTGTTATCTTATATATACTATTTAATACTAATGATTTCGTATGTCACACACTTACATAGATTATACTCTATATGTTTGCATGATATACACCACTTTGGATGGTTTGAGCATGTAGTTTGCATGTTTAGATTATGTATTTGCATCTAGGGATGTCCACGGTTCGATTCAGTTATGTTTTGAGGAGAACAAATTTAACTGGACTGGACCGGATGGTTTAAAAGTGATTTTAATTAATACAAACCGGATCGGACCGGACCGGACCGTTTGATTTATAAAACCGTTTAGTCCGGTCCGATTGTATCCGGTTTTTCAGTTTAATTTGGTTCAGTCTGATTTTTGGACACCTTTAGTGAGAAATAATATGAAAATTTTATTATATTATTAAATCGATTCAGTCTGATTTAACTGGTTTAAAAATTAAAATAACCAGACCAGACCATTTGAAAAATAGTTTTAATTAATACAAACCAGACCGAATCGTTTGATTTATAAAATCGTTCGGTCTGGTTTTTAGACACCCCTATTTACATCATTGTATTTTGAGTATTTGTGGGAAATTATTCATCATTTCAAACTAAAAATTGCTCACTTTATTTCCCTCATTGACTTCTCACTAAGGTGTTAGAGAGACTTGTTGACCTATCTAGAGTGCATTACGTGGCTCAACAAGTTGGACTTTATGAAGCAACGGGGTTCATTGAGGTTAGGCTAGCAAGGGATTTTGAAGGCCATTATCCTTGTCAAGTGGTTGATGAGGGGTTAGCAAGGATAGTCAGTGATCATTCGAGAAATTGAAGAATTTTTTTATAAATATTCATCTTTTTTCTTAATTTGGTAATTAGAAAAGTGAGGGAGGAGGGGGGATTATTTTTTTGGTGTAGTGTATTAGTGAAAGAATTAAAAGTGTTTTTATGGAAACTTATTTTTTTTGTGAGATTTAATTAAAATGCATTAATTACCAAATCATAGTTTATTATCTAGATTCATATACATAAGAGTTTCCCAAATGATGTAGATCGGTAAAAAGAATATAATAGGGGTGAGAAATAGAAAGATATAAAGGAAGTAATTGATATTTGATTAATAATTCATGTCTGAAAAATTATTACAATGCTAAACTTTAATTAACGGACCAATATGGCTATGTGATAAATACCAAATAATTATCTAATAATTTAGGTGATAAATATAAATATTTAAAATATAACTTAACATATCCTAGATAATAACAATCATAATCTAGATAATAGGAACAATAATTATCTCTATTTTCTATTCTTAATTCGCATCATTTCTCTTCCTCTAACAAAAACTTGTCTCCTAATGAATAGTAGAAGCATAAAGTAGTAGACAAATTCATAGAAACTTTAGAAAGTGTCATAGGAGTAGTAGCATGAGAATTAGGAGCACACAAGGATCTATGAGCAATTCAACCTATACATACCTCAGTTATGCAGTAAACCTTCCTATTCGAAATTTATGTATTTAGTCAAACTTGTTAAAATTTTAATTAATAGGCATTAGACTCATAAGTTGGTCAAAAAGGGGTTCCTGCATTTGAGATTTCCTTAAACTAAGGAAGTGTTACAAAATTTATTTGGAGGATCATAGGAAAAATCATTCTTAAGACTTTTAATTGTAATCACAAATGGATGCTTATTAGGTGGATTTGGATCAGGAAGTATGCATATTATAGATATCTAAAAAAAAATAGATGTATGGAAAGGTTCTTTTTGATTGATTGATTCAAAGAAATACTTAGCTAAGAAAATGTTTCCTAATCGATTTAAAAGCCAATTTAATTATTTTGTTCACCATATGGTATTAACTAGCTAGTTGGTGACTCTGGTGGAAGAAGAAGTGTTAGAAAAAATTGAATAAAAATTTCAATTCTTTTAAATTTTTTGTTATCTCTCTCTTGATTTCTTACGTTTCTCTGCTTCAATTTTTAATCGTTTTTCTTCTTCAATTCAATCGTTTCTCTTTTTCAATTTCTGTCATTTTTACCCCTTTTTTTGCATCAATTCTCAGCTTCTTTTTTCTCTATAATTTTCTATAAATAGAGAAAAAAGCTTAGAAGAAAAGACACAAAAAAATATGAGAAGAAAAAAAAATAGAGAAAAGAGAAAGAGGGTGGTGAGAAGAGAAGAAGGAAAAAAGGGAAGAAGGAAAGTAAAAGAAAAGAAAAAGAAAAGAAGAAAGAGAAAATAAAAGGAGGAAAAGTGAAAAGGAAAAGAGAAAATAGTGTAAAGGTAAAACGGAAAAAATATATTTAATTAATTAATTTATTATTATTATTTTATTATTATTATTTTTGGTTGTATATTTTCTATTTAGAGTTATGTTTTTTTGATAGAGTTCAGACACTTTAAAATTTGTAGAATAATAAATTATGATGTAAATTTATTATTATTTAATCGTTGAATCCTATGAGATAAATTTTCATCATTCTCAAACACCCATGTTGAGTAGAAAAATTATCTTAAGGACATTGTGTGGTACACAAGACTTGGTTATTATTATTATTTTTATTTATTTAATTTATATATTATATATTTCTAATTTTTTAATAAAATAATTTTATTCTTAAATTATTTATTCGATTATTATTTTTAATAATCTTAAGATAATTTATCCCTTACTTTTTGGACAAACAAAAAAAAATTAATAAATATTTTGAAACAAACAGATTTATTTATAATATGTCATATTTATCTACTATGTTATATATTTGTTATGATATATATATTCTATTATAATTAATGTTTAATTTTTACATCTTTATTAATTTCTTTCATTATATATTTAATATTAATTTTGCTCTTATATTGCATTACTTACATTTTGTTTACTTCTGTTCATCACTTTTTATATTGTTGTTATTAATAATTATTTTATATAATGTAATGCTTTTATATTGATATTTTATATTAAATATTTTGTTTTCTTTATTTATTGTGTGTTATTAATCTTAATATTATATACTTTATATTTGTATTTTATTTTTACTATATATATTGCTTTATATATATATATATTTTATAATTTTATAAATAAATAATTTTTTTTTATTTTAAAATTATTTGATCAGTATAATTAATTACAAATATATATGTAAATTAACATATTTCTATCATATATTTATTATATATATATATATATATATATATATATATAATTTTTTCCTATAAACTTTATTTGATAATTGTTTTTAAAAAAACTTACATTGTTATTTGTGTATTGAACAAAAAATATAAAAGAAAAGATTATGTAATCTGAAATGACAGCTCAAGTGTTCCAAATTGAAAACCTAACTTTGAATGTTGTTGACCCTACTATGCGTGGTTCTACTGTGAACCAAATGAGGAGGTCTTCTGTGGCTCATAGGGTAACCCCAATGTTACTGATTTTTATTCCATCGAACCATGCTGTGGTAGAGAGACCGGAGAAGTTTAATGGTTTGAACTTCAAGAGATGGAAGAGTAAGATGATGTTCTACCTCACCACCTTGAATTTAGCAAGGTTCTTGACTAAAAAAACTCCCGATCAACCTGAGGGAGAACAAGATTTTCAATCTACTAGTACTGTTGAAGCATGAAAGCATTCATATTATCTGTGTCAGAACTATATTCTGAATAGTCTAACTGATTCCTTATATAATGAGTACAATAAGGAAAAGATGACCAAAGACTTGTGGGAATCATTGGACCAGAAGTATGAAACTGAAAATACCGGTGCCAAGAAATTTTTGGTTGGTCGCTTTCTTGATTATAAGATGGTAGATTCTAAATCGGTATGCAGTCAAACACGTGAAATCCAAGATATCATAACAGAGATGTATGATGAAGGGATGGTACCTAGTGAAACCTTCCAAGTTGCAGCTAATATTGAAAAGTTTCCCCTGTTGTCTCTTTTGGAGAACATAAAAACGTGCAAGTATACACAGTCACAAGTAATAATATTTGTAAGTAAAGATCGTTCCCACAGAGATTTGTTACTATAGTTTGTCGAGTACTAAAATTATTTCTTTCTGATTTTATTCAAAACAATCGTTGATTAAGAACAAAAAGTAATAAGAAAATAAAAGAAATCTAGGATTGCAATTTTTCACCAAACTAATCCACTCAAATCATGTTATTTTCTTTTGATTTACATTTTTTAGTACATTTAATTTGTCAACCGAAAACTTCTATTTTTATTCATACATATCTTCCGAGCTCTGTATAAACACACCTCGTTAAATTAATTCACTATATCTCTATGAGAATTAAATTTAATAAGATTCATTACGTTCTAAGTTTCAAATGGCCACACATACAATTAGGGTATATTCCTATCCTTCATCATACATGTCATTCTATTTACGAGCAATATACACACAAATGCCTCTTCCAAGTTTATTTATGTGTCACAGATCATTTTGATAAGATTCGTAAATAATCAAAAAGCATTAAACACAAAATAGAACGAACAAATCGAACGTCTTATAAATCTATGAAAAATAATTAAAACCAAAGCTTCATAAATTTAGATCAAATGCAACCCTAGAAAAATTAAATTACTTCATAAATTAGAAATTAAAATTACAACAGTTCAAGAAAATGAGATGAAGAAGAAGGAAAATTAAAACAACACTTAGAACAAATATTTGGCACACGCAGAACACAACAAAAGCCAAAAAATGGCTTCTGTGTGTTCTGTCGTCCAAAACCGAGCAACACAAGAAAACTAAACTCTACCCAAAACTCCAAAACCTCTTAAAACTATCATCTTATCTCCTATTTATAGCTAAAAATAATACATCTAAAATATTACATTTTTTATTTTATTTTTTTATAAAAACGCGTAATAATTTTATATCAAAAAATAAAATCACGTGTATCGAAATTTGATATTGAAAATATTAATTAAATTCACGCATAGACAGAGAGGCGTCGTTCTGCATTTTAAATTCAAAGTGCATGCCACGTGTCAGCATTTGATTCACTGCAAGGATTTAATGCGGACACGTGGCAGCATTTCATTGTCGCACAGGAGACAAGGCTACAACACGAGCGTGATCCAGTGCGGTCGCGTGCATTGTAACGTGCCACGTGTCATAATATTATTGGCTTATAGATCATGTAGACACGTGGCTTCTTCGTATTCAGTAAACCTCGAGGGTGCACGCCGCTTGGATAAACCGCATCGCACACGATTTTTAGACAAACGGTTCGGTGCACGATATCTTGGTTCCATGCGCTTCAATCTGGACCGTTCAGGTGATCCAACGGTCAGCGATGCGCCTCGGGGGAATACTGCGTAGCCGATATGTGGGTCCCACTCTACACGCCGGCCTGCACGGCAGGTGGGCCCCACTGACACGCTGAGCCGTGCGAGATATATTCCGGGCACGCGATGTTGTCTCGTCTGGAATGCACTCGCCAAATCTGGACCGTTGATTTGATGATCGAACGGTGGATGATGGGCGCGTTGAGTGGTGCGAGTGACATTCTTCTCCTGCGCAGAAAATTCAATTTTTATTAATTTGATTTTTACCCACAAATATATTTCAAATTACATTTTAAACTTTGGTTAATTACAATGTAGCCCTTTTGGTAATTTAAATTAAATTTTAAACTTTTAATAATTGAAATTAAGCCCGATTTTAATTTAAATTATATTTTCAACTTTCATAAATTGCAATTAGTCACTCTTTTATTTGAAATTATATTTTTGGACACAAATTTGTCATTTAAGAACGTTTTCGATACAATTTATTTAATTTTCTTAAAATATATAAAAAATAGTAAATACTAATTTATTAAACTAAAATTAACTAAAAATAGTGAGAACGTAGCAATTATAATTAATAAAATAGGTGAAAATCTTAAGCACAAGCGAAGAGAAGTGTCTTTGAAAAACTTGCTGATAAGATTCAAAGTGGAAGAAGACAATAAGGCTTTTTCTAAAAGAGGTTATATCCCATCAGCACCAAGGATAATGTGATGGAACATGGTCAAAGTTCCAAACACAATAAGAATAAGCGCAAGGAAAAGCTAGGTAAAGGGTCTAAATTGGGACCTAGAGAAGTAAATTTTAAGAAGTCAAGTTTCAAAGGGATTTGTTTTGAATGTCAGAAGATAGGGCATAAAGCCCTAGACTGCAGGTTTCCAAAAAGAAACAGAAACTGTGAGGCAAACATGGTTGATGACATCACTCATGATATTTTTGGCATTAACTTGTGTGTAGTCATTTTGAGGTAAACTTGGTGGGATCAAACCTAAAGGAGTGGTGGATTGACACTGGTGCAACAAGGCACATATGCTCAGATAAAGGGCTATTCACTACTTTTGTAGTAAAATATGGAGAGAAGCTTTTCATGGGAAATTCTACCACATCATCCATTCAAGGGAAAAGCCAGGTCAAACTGAAGATGACCTATAAAAAAGAGCTTACGTTAAATAATGTACTCTATGTGCTTGACATCTATAAGAATCTTGTTTCTGGCTCATTGTTAAACAAGCATGTTTTTCGAATGGTGTTTGAATCTAACAAGCTTGTTGTGACTAAAAATGGGATGTTTATGGGGAAGGGATATGTATCTAATGGGCTATTTAAGCTTAATATAATGATTGTAAAAGCTAAGAATATTAATAAGATTAATTCTTCTGCTTATATGCTTTAATCTTCCAACTTGTGGCATGGTAGACTAGGTCATGCTAATTACGACACATTGTGTAGATTAATTAACATGGAACACATACCCGTTTCATTTTATTGAAAGGAACACTGAACCTATGGACTTAATCCATAGTGATCTATATGATTTGAAATTTATTCAAATAAGAGGTGGCAATAAGTATTTTATTACTTTTGTTGATGATAGCACGAAATATTGCTATATATATTTGCTTAAAAGCAAAGATGAAGCTATAGAGAAATATAAAATAGAAATTGAGAATCAACTTAACAAGAAAATCAAGGTACTGCGTAGTGATCGTGGTGGTGAATATAAGACACCATTTGGTGAATTCTATGCACAACATGGAGTTATTCATGAAACCACAATGCCTTATTCACCTCAACAAAATGAGGTTGTTGAACGTAAGAATCGTAGCTTGAAAGAAATGATGAATGCAATGCTATTTAGTTCTAGGTTTTCACAGAACTTATGGGGGGAAGCTATTTTGTCAACTAACTACCTTTTAAATAAGGTACCCTGAAAAAGACACATAAGATACCATATGAATTATTTAAAGGAAAGGTACCTTCCTATAAATATTTATGAGTGTGAGAGTGTCTTGCAAAAGTGGTTGTACCTATACCTAAGAAGGTGAAGATAGGTCCAAAAACAATAGGTTACATCTTCATTAGATATGCACATAATAGTAGTGCTTATCAGTTTCTTGTGCATGAGTCAAAGATTAGAGATATACATAAGAAAAAAATAATGGAATCAAAGAATGCATCGTTCTTTGAACATGTATTTCCAAGTAAATCTCAAGGAGAATCCAGTTCGTCTAAATGAACATATGAGACTATGAATGAAGATAGTAAAAACAAAAAAGGTGAACAAGATGTTAAGGATAAGGTTGAGGTTGAACTCAGACGTAGCAAGAGGGCTAGGATAGAAACGTCTTAAGGTCCAGATTTTTTGACCTATTTGCTAGAAAGTGAACCTTAAACCTATGAAAAGACTGTTAATACTTCTTAAGGTCCTCAATGGAAAGAAATCATTAATAGTGAAATTGAGTTCATTATGCAAAATCATACTTAGGAACTAGTTGATTTACCTTTAAGTAGTAAAACACTAGGGTCTAAGTGGATTTTCATAAGAAAACGTAAATCATATGGATCAATTGATAAGTACAAGGCCAAGCTTGTAATTAAAGGATACAAACAATGACATGTCCTTGATTACTTTGATACTTATTCTCCTGTAACGAGAATAACATCTATAAGGATGATAATTGCTATCATAGCTATACGAAATCTTTAAATACATCAAATGGATGTAAAGATAGCCTTTCTAAATGGAGAGTTAGATGAAGAAATTTAATGGACCAACCCAAGGGTTTTTCATGCCTAAGGAAAGAAGGAAAGGTTTGTAAATTGGTGAAGTCTTTATATGGCATGAAACAAGCACCAAAACAATGGCATGAAAAGTTTGACAATGTCATGAGGACAAATGGCTTTAAAATCAACGAATGTGAAAAATATGTATATGTCAAGGACAAATAAGATGGTTATGTTATCTTGTCTTTACATTGATGACATGCTAATTATGGGTAGTAATGATCAAATGATCAAATCTACTAAGTCTATGTTGAATTTTAGGTTTGATATGAAAGACATGGGACCTGCTGATGTAATTCTGGGGATTCAAATATCAAGGATATCAAGGGTCTCATTCTAACTCAATGTCATTATGTTGACAAAGTACGTGAGAAATTCAACAAAGGGTGATTTTGGAATTGTGAGAACACCAATAGATGTAAATCTATACCTATCTAAGAATAAAAGTGAGAATGTGTCTCTACTAAAATATTCTAGAGTGATAGGAAGTCTTATGTACTTGAAAAGTTATACGAGACCAGACATAGCTTATGCTATGAGAAAACTAAGTAGATATACTAGTAATCTAGGATCTGATCACTAGAAAGGTATTACAAGACTACTTAGATACTTAAGATATACATGTAGCTATGGACTACACTATACAAGATATCCAGCTTTATTAGAAGGATATATTGATGCCAATTGAATATTTTATATAAAAGACTCAAAGTTTACCAGTGGATATGTATTCATAGTGGGTGGTGCTGCTGTTTTATGGAAGTTCTCTAAGCAGACATGCATTGCTAGATCCACGATAGAATCTGAGTTTATCGTTTTGGATAAATGTGGCAAAGAAGCCAAATGGCTACACAATTTTGTAGAGGATATTCCTAAGTGGGTAAAGCATTTACCTATGCATTCATTGTGATAGTCAATCTGCTATTAGTAGGGCACAAAGCAATATGTATAATGGTAAGTCTCGACATATACGTCGTAGACATAATATCATTAGAAAACTACTCTCAACTGGGATTATCTCTATTGACTATGTGAAGTCAAAGGATAACATAATTGATCCCTTAACTAAAGGGTTAAATCGAGAGTTAGTTGATAAGTCATTGTGAGGAATGAGACTGAAGCCCATGAATGAATAAGGATTTGCAAAGGAAACCCAACCTATTTGACTGGAGATCCCAAGATCTAGGTTCAAAGGGACAACCTATCTGTAAAGACTTACTGAGATCATTGTGGAGGTTTACCCTCAAGTCAATTTCTATGATGAAAATAGTGATACCTGTAAGATACAGGATAAGATAAGGCTTTTAATGATTCTTATGAAGGGAATACCGAGCAAAGTATGTAGGTTACTCTTTGTGGATTACTTTTAAAGATAAAAGATCACCTATGCGATGGAGGAGTGGGTCCGCTTCAAAAGAGAATTGTATAGGACTCAATTCTTTAGAGACTCTCACAAAACCAGGCATATGTTTATGGCCAAAATGAACATAACAATGAGAACTGAATTGTGTCAAGAAAGATTCTTGTGTGAAGTATGTCATCGCTTACATAAACGACAAAATAGTTTAAGGACATCATGTCTACTACTCAATCTGTAAGGTAAATATATTTTTACAAAGGAAGGTTCAAAGGGTAACACTTACATATCCTTTGTAGGTTTCAATCCGTTGAACTCTATTTCTATGTCAAAATTTGATTTAAAATCTATGTCAATTTGTATTCATGTGGGAGATTGTTAGAAAAAATTGAATAAAAATTTCAATTTTTAGTTTTAATTCTTTTAATTCTTTTGTTACCTTCCTCTTGATTTCTTCTATTTCTCTACTTCAATTTTTAGCCGTTTCTCTTCTTAAATTCCAGTCGTTTCTCTTCTTCAATTCCAACCATTTCTGCCCGTTTCTCTACATCAATTCTCAGCTTCCATTTCTCTATAATTCTTCTATAAATAGAGAAGAAGGTTGAGAAGAAAAGACACAAAAAATATGAGAAGAATAAAAAACAGAGAAAAGAGAAGGAGGGCAAAAAGAAGAGAAGAAGAAGAAAAGGGAAAAAGGAAGAGGAAAACAAAAGAAAAAGAAAAGAAGAAAGAGAAAGGAAAAAGAGGAAAAGGAAAAAAGGAAAAAGAGAGAGAGAGAAAAGCGTTAAGGTAAAAGGGAAAATAATATATTTAATTAATTAATTTATTATTATTGAATTTATTATTAATTTTGGTTGTATATTTTCTATCTAGAGTTAGATTCTTTTGATAGAGTTCAGACACGTTAAAGTTCGTAAAATAATAAACTATAATGTAAGTTTATTATTATTTAATCATTATATCTTGGGAGATAAACTTCTGTCGTTCTCAAACACACGATGAACGAAAAAATTATCTTAAGGACACTATGTGATACACATGCCTTAATTATTATTTTTTATTTATTTAATTTATATATTATTTAAATTTTATATTTATATATTATATATATTTTTAATTTTTTAATAAAATAATTTCATTCTTAAATTGTTTGTACGATTATTATTTTTAATAAGAAGACTATTAGATATCGATATAGATGGCTCAGACAATGTGACAAATGTTTTAAATGCTTATTAGAGTAGCAATCACTTTTATATGTTTGTTTCGTTTCATTCAAAACTTTCATCATGTACATAATTGTTTGATTAATGGACACATAATTTTCATGAGAAATATAAAAAGTTTCCATGAAAGAAAATTTGAGTAAGGTATGCAAGATCTTCTATCTTATTAAGTTTTTTTTTGGCACTTAATAAGATTTTTTAAGAGATATTTGCAAATTGACTAAAAATTTAATGAAATAAATAAACAAACAAAAAAATTGGGTTTCTTTTGTTTTTCCCCTTCACTACAGTGGAGGTTTTTGGGTTTGAGTGGTCTAGGTGAATGATAGGTTGAGTTTAGATGTTTGTTAAATTTAGCCCAAAACATAATAATTGAGCCCAAAGTCCATATACCCAAACAAAACCCTCAGCCCTTTTTTTATTAATATATATATATATCTATATATAATAAAAATGGGGCTGAGGGTTTTGTTTGGGTATATGGGCTTTGGGCTCAATTATTATGTTTTGGGCCAAATTAAACAAATCTGCACCTTGGTTCAAAATAGAAAACAAGTTCTTCAAATATGAAATTCTTCGGATTATCAAATAACCGTCATCCAAAGCCCCGAAGGGTGATCATCTTCTACAAACACCAATCAAGTCCAAACAATGCTTGAACTTGCTAAATGAAATTGGTTTGGTTAACATATCAGCTAGATTCTCTGTAGTGACTATCTTATTAACAACAATAGCACCCTGAGAGACAATGTCACGAACAAAATGATATCTGACATCAATGTGTTTGGTTCTTTCATGATACATAATATTCTTAGTCAAGTGTATCGCACTCTGACTATCACAAAATACAACAGAAGTATCATGTTGTAAACCTAAATCACAAACCAAACCTCTAAGCCAAAGTTTCTTTCACTGCTTCTGCTGCTGCCATATATTCTGCCTCTGTCGTAGACAAAGCAACTGTAGACTGTAAAGTAGCCTTCCAACTAATGACACAATGAGAAAGAGTGAAGACATAACCTGTCAAAGATCTTATTCTATCCAAATCACCAGCATAATCGGAGTCCACATAACCAATAACACAGGATTACCCATATATCTGCTGACAACACTAACTGCATGTGAAATGTCTGGACGAGTATAAACCATAGCGTACATCAAACTACCAACAACACTAGCATATGGAACCTAAGACATTTACTACTCTTCTTCTTCTGACTGTGGTGACAAATCCAAAGAAAATCCTGAAATGCGTAGCTAACGGCGTACTCACAGGTTTAGAATCTTTCATGCCAAAGCGTTCAAGAACTTTTTCAATATAACTTTTCTAAGTCAAATAAAGCTTGCCCGCTTGTCCATCCCTGTAAATTTCCATGCCCAAAATTTTCTTCGCTGCATCAAAATCTTTCTACTCAAACTCACCACTAAGTTGAGACTTTAATTTCTGAATCTTAGACTTATTCTTGGAAGCAATAAGCATGTCATCAACATAAAGCAACAAATAGACAAATGAACCATCATGGAATCTTTTATGATAAACACAATTATCATAATCACTCCTAGAGTAACCATGATCAATCATAAAAGAATCAAAATGTTTATACCACTGTCTAGGGGATTGCTTCAATCCATATAAAGATTTTTTCAATAAACAAACATGATCTTCCTTACCTAGAACAAAAAACCCCTTTGGTTGATGCATATATTTGTTCTTCAAGCTCACCATGTAAGAAGGCTGTCATGACATCAAGTTGTTCTAATTCCATGCCAAACAATACAACCATAGCAAGCAACACACGAATAGAGCTATGTTTCACAACAGGTGAAAATACTTCATTGAAGTCAATACCTTTCTTATAACAATAACCCTTTGCAACAACACGTGCCTTGAACCTAGCTGCTTCAACCTCAGCTATACCTTCATTTTTCTTAAAGACCCATTTTTTTCCAACAATCTTCTGGCCCTTAGGCGGTTTCACCAATTCCCAAGTATGATTCTTATGAAGTGATTCAATCTCTTCATTCATAGCAACCAGCCACTGAACAGACTCATCACAAGTGACAACTTCATGATAACTAGAAGGTTCATGTACCTCAATAGACTGTGCCACAAATAATGCAAAAGAAACTAAGTCTGCATCTATATACCTCTAAGGGAGTCGAATCTATCTTATTCCTTTATCCTTAGCGATACTATATGGTTGCTCATGTTGCTCTTCTGCTACATCATAAGTAGAATCATCTATCTCATCCACATATGACTGATCTGAAGTGCCCTCTTACACTCGACTAGAAGCTCCACTCTCAAGCTCCACCTGCTCACTAACATCGTGGTCTTTATCTGCAACAATAGACTCTTTTTTCTTTTTCAACATGGAAAACTCATCAAAATTAACATCCCTACTAATAAAAAATTTAGGTGACTTAGGTTCAACACACCATAATCTATAACCCTTCACCCTAGAAGGATACCCCAAAAATATGCATTTCAATGCCCTAGGCTCAAGTTTACCATCATTAACATGAGCATAAGCAGGACAACCAAAAACTTTCAAATCAGAATAATTTGTAGGAGTACCAAAGAATACCTCAAACAGAGTCTTCAACTCAATTAGAGTTGATGGAGACCGATTCACTAAATAGAAGGCATGGTTACAAGCTTCAGCCCAAAAGGATTTATCCAAGTCAGCTTGAAAGAGCATACAACGAGCTCTTTCTAAGAGAGTCCTATTCATACGTTCTGCTACTCCATTTTTTTGTGGTGTATGACACACAGTGTGATGTCTCACTATGTCATTCCTTTCATAGAACTCATTAAACTAATTGTCACAAAATTCCAAACCATTATCTGTTCTCAAATGCTTAATTTTCTTGCTTGTTTGATTCTCTATACATGCCTTGAATTTTACAAATTTTGAGAACACATCATTCTTGTTCTTCAAAAAGTACACCCAAAAATGATGAGAGAAGTTATCAATAAAAGTCAACATATATCGGGCACCACCCTTAGACACAACACGAGAAGGACCCTAAAGATCTGAATGAATATAATCAACAGTACTTTTCATTTTATGGATGGTTGTACTGAACTTGACCCTGTGATGCTTTCCATAAACACAATGCTTATAGAAATCAAGCTTCCCAGTTTTCTAACCACAAAGCAAATCTCGTTTACTCAAAATAGACATCCCTGCCTCACTCATATGCCCAAGTCGCATATGCCATAATCGAGTAGTGTCTGAATCTTGATCTGATGAGGATGAAACTGAAACACTGCCAATAATAGTGCTACCCTGAAGCATATAGAGACCACGCGACAATTTCCCTTTAATAACAACGAGAGCACCCTTACTAACTCTTAAAACTCCACCTTTAGCTACATACTTGTAGCCTTGTGAATCAAGAGTACCCAAAGATATCAAGTTCTTTTTCAAATCTGGAACATGGCGAACATCTTTCAAAGTTCTAACAATACTATCATGCATCTTAACTCGGATAGTACCAATACCAATAACCTTGTAGGACATATTGTTTCCCATCAAGACAACACCCTCATCAATAGACTGATAAGAAGCAAACCAATCTCTACTGGGGCACATATGGTAAGTGCAACCCGAATTAAGAATCCAAACATCTCCAGGAGAACCAATAGATACTGATAGAACATTTTCACCATTAGAACCAAAAATATCTGCAACACCAACAACATCATTAGTACCAGAAGATGTTGTGGCAGATTTTCCTTTACCTTTGAGTTTTGGACAATTTACTTTCCAATGCCCTTCTTGACGGCAATAGTTGCATTTATCTTTTCGTTTTCTAGATTTGGATCTAGACTTGCCTCTATTATTGCTTGTGCCTTTTTCTTGATTTCTACCTCTGACAAATAAACCAGTACTATTATCATTACTGCTTGTAGACACTTTTTTCTTAAACTCTCTGGAATTCAAAGTTGCTTTGACATCTTCCAAAGAAATAGTGTCTCGCCCATATAGCATGGTATCAATAAAATGTTCAAATGAATGAGGTAAAGAACATAATAGAACTAAGGCTTGATCCTCATCATCAATCTTAACACTACCATTTTTCAAATCATGAATAATTTTAGTAAATTCATCAAGGTGATCGTGTAATGGTGTACCTTCTGACATTCTGAATGTATACAAACATTGCTTCAAATATAACCGAATTGTTAAAGACTTGGTCATATACAAATTCTCCAATTTAAGTCATAACCCAATAGAAGATTCCTCATCACCAACCTCGCGTAATACCTCATCAAACAAGGATAACTAAATTGAACTGAGAGCATTTTCCATCAATGCATCTTTTTCTTCATCAGTCAATTTTTCTGGCAATTTATCCTTTCCTTCAAGTGTCTTAACGAGCCCTTCTTTAACTAATACGACCCATATCTTCATACGCCAAAGACTAAAATAATTTATACCATTGAATTTCTCAATTTCAAATTTTGCCGCCATGACAGAAAACCCAATATTAAATAAACAGAAGCATAACCTAGAAAATGTGAAACCAATCAGATAACCAGAAGCTCAAAATAAATCCAAAAGAGCAAACTTGATCAGTTCCAATAAATAGCAGAATAACTCAATGCTTTGATACCAATTTGTTATAAATTAGCACTTGCGGAAGCGAAGATCAGGTCCAATTTTGGTTGCACAAATATATAATAATGGGTAACAGCAAAATAATAAGCAGTAAGAAAATAAATGGCACACAATGATTTAAGTGGTTCAACTTTTCAATGTGAAAAGTCTACTCCACTAACGATAGAATTTGTTTGGCCCAAAATTGAAATTATCCCAAAGCCCAAACCTTTCTAATTAAATCCTTACCCTTCTTATATATATATATACATGATATTCCTATTAGTCGTAGATTCAGAAAAGAGGAAAACCAGCAGCTGCGTGAAGACCAAAAGCTGCCAAAGAGAAAAAAATTGAAATAGCCGCTGGAGAAGAAATTTTGGAAGCTGCGTGAAACATAGTTCTCAGCCATCGTTTCTTACCGAATAGAACGTAAAAGAGAGAAAATCAACCCCAAGGATAAGCTGTCCATTTCTGCTACCATTTGTGGAGTTTCTCTCATTTGTATGGTAATATTTGATTTAATAGCAAGTTTGTTAATTTATCTTGCTATATATATTACCAGTAAATTAGAGAGGATAATTTGTGGGTTGATTTTTGGATTTTGGTATAATTTGTGAAGCTCTCTGGAAATTGGTGTTTGTATCTCCATTTGATTATTAGTGGATTTTTCTCAGTGTGTCGTCGTCAGTGGAGTAGACTTTTCACATTGAAAAGTTAAACCACTTAAATCATTGTGTGTCATTAATTTTCTTACTGCTTATTATTTTGCTGTTATCCATTATTATATATTTGTGCAATCAAAATTGGACCCGATCTACGCTTCCGCAAGTGTTAATTTATAACAATGTTGATGGGTTCTATGGATAGGGATGATTGTGGAAGGGTGGTAGGGATTGTACGACAGTGGGCTACTAAGGTCGGTGATGCTTTGGAGGAGGGGTACCAATAATAGTGGCAAGCGTAGGGGTGATGATGGCTATTTAGGGCTCATGTGGTTAAAAGTTCATGATTGTTTTTCCAGATTAATTAATTTCTTTTTTGGAAAATGATAGAAAATTTGGATAAAAAATTCTCCTTCCTAAATTTCATTTAGGGAAACGAAATTGTTCAGCTTTGATAAAAAAAAAGCACATTGGAAAAGAGAATAGAATATGATAGAGAAATAGAAAGATATAAAAGGAGAAATTGATATTTGATTAATAATATAAGTTTGAAGAATAATTAAGACGCTAAGCTTTATTTCTATGACAAAAATGACTTTTGTGGTAAATGACAAATTATCTATCTAATAATTTAAATAATAAATATAAATATTTAAAATATAACTAAACATATCCTAGGTAATAAAAATCATAATATAGATAACCCTAATAATAATTATCTTTATTTTCTATTCTTAACTCTCATCACAAAACATTGGTTGTTCACTTATATTGAACCATTTTAGTGATGGTACCATATCATGATATGGTGGTGAAACTCTTTAGATTGTTTTGATCGTGTTGATGTCCTAACATGATGTTCCCATATATGAGGTTTTATTTGTGATTCATGATCATTCATGTTTCTTCCTTTTTTTTATCTAGTTATTTATTGCTTTCTTATTGTTATTTCTATATTTTTAATATTTTTCTACTTTTAACGAAATTGTTGAGTCTTTGAGGTGTCAGTATCACCTACTCTTAAGTATGTTTATTGAAGATCTTAGATGTACTCTTATCTTTTAGATCTTATGACAATAGGATTTAAAAAAAAAAATTGTTTTTTTGGTTCAGTGTACATGTGATATAATTAAAAGGGATTTTGTGAAAATTCAGTTATAGGTGTGATTTATTAAAAATGAATTAAATATCAAGACATAATTTATTATCTAGTTCAAATGCATGGGAGTTGCCCAAAAATAGGTTTTTTACTTATATTCATTCGTTGGTGATTGTACCACGTCAAGTGGTAGTGGAGATCCGGGAAGAACTAGATCATTTTAATAGTGTCGATGTGCAGACAATAGTGGAAACATATATCAGTGGAGGTTGATATCTATAATGTTGTTGTGCAAATTACTAGGTCATTTTGGTAACATAAATATGCTCACCATGTTCATAATTTTACAAATATTGTAATAAGTTTTATTGTAATTGGCAATTTGACCTTAAATTTCATAAATGAAGTTACTTTTTGTTTTACCAAAATAACTAACATCTTGGGAGGATAAAGAATCAAATTGATCAGAGACTCTTGTATTACATTTTTTAAAACTTGTTTGTATATATCATATTTATAGGAAATAACATAAAAAATGCCCCTGCTTTAAGATATTTTCAAAATATCTCAAAGTTTCAAAAAATTTAAAAATACCCTTAAATATAAATGAAGTTAAATCTAACAGAAGTGAATAACAATATTTCATAAATAAAAATAAAAAAAAATAATGGAAAACCAAGAAGTATTAAAAAATCATAGAATAATAGAATTATAAATAGAAAACATCTTAGGATGTTTCTCACAGAAAATAGTAATTATTAAAAAGAAATTCAAAAGAAAAAATTAAATCTTAAAGAAATAGATGGATTTAAAGATCCATCATTTTCATTATTAGGGAAATTATTCTCAAGAAAAGACATAACTTATTATGGAGTAAGTAATAAATAAATGAGTATTACTATTATAGATGGAAAAGGAAGATATAGTATAATATTAATTGACAAAAAAACTATAATGAGTAAGTAATCGAAAATCTCCCAAAAAGATAAAAAAAAAATTGGATATATTCATTTAAGAGGAGTTCAAATATTAATACAAGCTCATTTTAGAGAAGGAATGATACACAAATAAAAATAGCATTGCTAGATAAAAGAATAATAAACGTGAAAGATACTCTACTATGAATGATCCATGGTAATTTGGGATATCATACACTAAAATTCATAGCATACCCTAAGTTGCTATTAATATTCATGATAAAAAAATTAAAACAACTGTTAAGTTTAGCTTATGAATTTAAAAGAGGATATTTAATGAAAGATAAAATCATCCCATTTCAAAACACTACATAATAACGTATTCATTAACAAACAGTTATAATAGTTCAATATATAGATAAAATAAATTTGTAGAAATAGATAAAACTTTTCAAGACAAAAAATAAAACCAAAAATATTTACGAACTTTGAAATACTCGAGGATTGTATAAGAGTTAGGAAAAAAGCCTCAGATAAATAGGCTAATGGTATGAGTGTACTCATACAAATCTCTTAAAATATATAAACAAAACCTTCAATCTGTAGGATGTTAGTAGCTCATAAAATGATAGGAAATGTTCAAGTTTGGTTTTTAAATTTAACAAATCAACAAAATGTTATTAATTCAAAGGATTACTCCCAAAGGAAGAGAATATTTAGATATAGTAGTAAATGAAATATAAAAGGAATTTATTGGAAAAAATAAAGAAAGAACTATTATTGAATCCATTGAAAATGAAATCAATGAAGCTAAATGACATTTAACAATTATGAAAATTTGTAATATGTGTTATATATATTCTTTTATTTGTGAATATGAAATATATTATCATAAATTATCACCCTCTATGCAAACAACTTATAAGGAAATTTTTTTCCAAAAATAATCTGGAACGTTACCTAAGACCCTAATAGAAAGCTAGAATCAGAGAAACAGGAAAACCATACTAGACATCTTAGGAGGAAGAATAAAAAACCTTAAAAGTTAGATAATCATTAAATATTAAGAAAGAAAGGAATATAAACAAATTAGAGGAAATGATAAAATCTGTTAAATAAAAGATTTTAAAATACCAAAACAATATGGATGTGATATAAAACCCTACAAATAGAAATATTAAAAATAAAAAATACAAGAAATTTAAAAGATATAAATTCAAGAAACAATATTTTTAAAAATATAAAAGAATATTTAATAGAAAAAGCTATATAAAAAGATATTTTAGAAGAAAAATGTATAAATATCCTAAAAATAAGAATTATTGCCCTTTAGGAAAAAAGAAATGCAGATGTTGGATCTATAATGAAAAAGAACATTATGCCAATGAATGCCCCAGTAGGTTTCAACATAAGAAATAATTTTAAAATAAATTTCCATAGAAAGCAAAATTCTTAGAAGAAGCTTTCAAGATGGAATTAGAAACAATTGATGAATCGAATATAGATGATACTTACAATATTTATCTATTAAAGGAAATTGAGAAGGAATAATCGGTTTAGAATATGAACACTCAGAATGTGGGTACTCTTCATAAGAAGATGAATGATTTGTATAGTATTACAAATCTAAATAGTACATTTATTAAGGTATGACTAAAATTTGAAGGCTATGCCAGCTATCATTTACATACATATATAGATACAAAAGCTAGTATGTGTATAGTAAGTAGATATGTATTCTCAACAGAATACTGGAAACAGACACAAAAATATTTATTTGTAAAAATTACTAATAATACTCTAATAATCTTAATATTTTTTTAAATATAGATATAATGATAGGAAGAGAAAATTTTCATATTCCTACCATATATTAACAAGAAATGAGAGTTGATTTATTAATAAGAAATAATTTCCTAAACTTATATCAACATTTTACAAAATATTTAGATAAAATAAGTCTAATAGCATTAGATGGTAAAACCATTTGTGTGTCAAAAATAAAAAAAATATTTGACTGTATCAAACTCAATTTTTAAGCAACAATATAAAAAGTGAAAATGTGGTGAGATAGACACAAAACAACAAAAACTTTATCTAGAAAATATTTCATTAGTTATAGAAGAGAAACATAACTCTTTTCTTAATGAAATAAAGGAAGATAAAGCCCTCACATGTATCATAAAATTATTAAAAATAGTAAGCTCAAAAAATCCTTTAGATCCAAAAATAATAAATCTAAAATGATAGCCAACATAAAATTAAGAGATCCTAACAAGGTTATTAGATTAAAACCAATGATTTATACTCCAAAAGACATGATTGAATTTGGAAAAAAATTTAAGAAATTTTGGAATTAAAAGTCACAATATCAAGTAACTCACCTTACTCTACTCCAGCATTCTTAGTCGAAAAAGAGGTTGAAAAAAGAAGAGGAAAAAATAAAATGGTAATAAACTTCAAAGCATTGAATAAATAAATCATTGATGATGTATACTTTATTCCAAAGAAAGAAGAATTATTATCATTAATAAAAGGAAAGAAATACTTCTCAAGTTTTAATTACAAAAGTGGATTTTGGAAAACAAGACTAGATAAAGAATCTAAAAAATTAACGGCATTTAGTTGCCTCTAAGGAAAATTCCAATGGACTATTATATCATTTGGATTAAAACAAGCTTCATGTATCTTTCAAAGATACATGGATAACATCTTTAAAAAATTACAAAATATTTGATGTGTTTATATAGATGATATTTTAGTTTTCATTAGTGAATTAAATAAACAATTTGGATATTATTAATGTTCTACAAGAATGTAGGATATAAGGCATTATACTCTTATAAAGGAAAGTAGTAATTCCTCAATAGAATTAAATATTTAGGGTTGAAAATTGAAGATGGAAAACATAATTTACAACCCTATATACTAAATAAAATTCAAGGTTTCCTAGTGAACTAAGGGACAAAAACCAATTACAAATATTTTTATAATATTTGACATATACTGAAGCATATATAAAGAAACTTGCAGACGAAAACCCTTACAAGAAAAATTGAAAAAAGACCAAATCTTGAAATGGAGAGAAGAAGATACTCTGTATATGGATGAAATAAAATCACAGGTAAAATATTTACCAACTTTATACAATCCAAGGCCAGATGATAAAATGATAATTGAAATAGATGTTTCATAAGAATATTGGGAAGCAATTTTGAAAGGAAAAGTGGGTGATAAAGATAAATATATTTGTAGATATATATTGGGATCTTTCCATAGTCCATAATTAAATTTTCACAATAATGAAAAGGAATATCTAGCTATTAAAAATACTATTAAGAAATTTACAATATCTGTCATAAGTTCTAGATTTATTATTATAACTAATAACAAGAATTTTGGTTATTTACTAAGAACTAATATTACAGGTGATTATAAATAAGGAAGATTAGTTAGATGGTAACAATGGTTCAACCACTATAATTTTGATGTCGAACATCCCCAAGAAATAAGAATAGTTTAGTAGATGCTCTTATTAGAGAACTAGCACCTCTAACTATTTTTATGCTTGCAAGAATGAAACATCTTGATACCAAGATCAAGATAAAGGAAAAGAAGATAAAAATCCTACAAGAACAACTCGGGCTTTTATACCTTAAGCAGTCTTTTATGGAGATAGAAAATAAAAAAAACTTGATTATTTAAAACAACCCTCAGAGTCCAAAACCTCTAAAGAGGAATGTTCATAAAAAATTCAATCTAAAAAAGGTAAAACATCTAAAGAAAGAATTTAAGATGAAAAGGAAAAACCTAACAGATCAAAAGAGAGTAACATCTTTGAAATAAGAAAGCTCAATTGGGCTAATGAAGCAAAAAAAGAAGAATAGAAAAAGACTTATGTGGTCTATAATAGCCGAAAACTAGGAATCTACAACAATTGAACATAAACAAGTAAATATTTCCTTAGGTTTAATAGATGCTGAAGATAGTTATGCCAATTAAAAAGTATCAAAACTAATAACTTCAAAGGAAATAGGAAGGAATTACTCTACAACATTACAACAACTAGCAATACTATTTAGAAAGATATCTCTCCCAGTAACATCAAAGATAGTAAGGCATCCAGTACTATTTAAGGAAATATCTTCCCAAAATTCATTAGTCACTGAAGATGAAAAAGATCAATATAGAAATCTTAGCAAACCACAATGCTTGAGTCTCTACAACTTGGCTAGAAAAGCTACCTAGGAACACATAGAAGATATGAAGTTCGATACTACAAAAAAGGAATTCCCTACAGGGAGTAAATTCAACATTTTGGAATGATCTGAGCTAGTATTTGTTTACAAAGTTTTCTATATAGGACTAATAGAAAACATATATCTAGGAATTTCAGGAAGAAGATAAGAGCAAGTGACAAGCTTATTTATCTCAGATTTTTTAGTGCACTAATATATTGGAATGATGAAGGATTTATCAGTCCTTACCACTTCATCAAGTTAGGGATTTCCAACACAAATAAAGAAGTTCCCAAGTTAATGGCTCTTAAAAAAAATAAATTCAACACTGAAGAATTCTATGTATTAAAAGGTCAAATGTTAGGCCAAATTTACTATGAACTTAGAAAAATTGATAATTCTATTGAGATCAAAGTAAATACTTAAACAATAAATCCATCATCATTTCTCATAATAGCATGGCTCTCACCAAGGAGGATAGTGAAAACTCACCAAATTTGAGACAAATTTTAACAACAACCTAAAAATTGGTCAAGAAACAAGGAAAGTATTATGCTTCTATGCCAGAAAAGCCACCAAAGATCACATATGCATTCACTGCATCAAAGATCAAGAAGATGAAGATGCATCATCATCAAAGTCATCCAAAGGACTATCGACATGAAATGACAAGGAAGAATAAAAAGGAAGAACTATCGGTAGAAAATGACAAAGAAAAATAAAGATGTAGTACCACATCTTTAATTGGCAACATATGCCAAGAAAAAGAAATGGTTGAAATTGATAAGCCAAAAAGTAGTAAATCAAGATGAATTATTAAAGTAAGGATAAAATAGTAATTCATTTCTTGTAAAAAAGGATTCCTTATGCTACAGAAGGAACCCTTATTTACATTTGAAAAGATAGAGAAAAAATAGAGCACATACCTTCCAGTATAACAACTTCCTCTATCCAAAAATTCCAACCAATAATTATGTATTTAATAATTATGAGTGGCTAAAAATCTCTTCAAGGTTCTTAGTTGACCTTAAAATTACAATAATTATTATATTATAAATAAAATAGAGTGCATTCATTTTTTTCTAGTAAGTCTAAATTGGGCACCGTCTATGTACAGATGTATAAGGCTCACCATTACCATGAGGGTATTAATATTTGAGAAAATCTAAGATATAATCGGTCTAACAAGAGAAGACGAATAGAATGAAAGATTGTGATAGATCTATTAAATTCAGGTATAATAATTATAATTTTGTAAACCAATTAAGGATCTTGAATGTTTAAATATTTGTTTATAATAATTTATAATACTAATAAACATGAAAATAAAGATTAAGGATATTAAAGAATTATATTTAATAAATAATATAAAGGAATTAACAACTAGCATTAAATAACTAGCCCAAATTTAGTATCAGAAATAAATGTCCTATCTATAATTTACATGCACAATCATTATTCTCACTTAAACTGTTTAACATAATAATATAAATTGGAAAATTATATATAATATATAACACCCCAAAAACTTATAATAATATAAATAAATCTATATAAAATTAAACTAAGTTCAATTAGCCAAATCACAGAGTTTAATATTAAATTAATTTAATTATTTAAAGTTCAATTTAAATGATATTCAATTAGATGGTATTTAATGTGAAACTTTTAGGTTTATGTTTCTTTTTGTTATACAAATATATAGGTTGAATATAAGAATTTTATTTTTATGGTTATAAGTTTTACTTACTATTAAGTTTTTTTTTTATAAAATTTCACAAATATTGCATTAATTTAAAGAGTATTTATATCCATTTAGACCTGCTTAGAATTTTTTATGCCAAATTATAAAATTTAGGCACAAAATTAATCAAATTATGGTATTAAATTGGTTATCTAATTTAATTAATAAGTATTATTTTATAAAAATTTAAGTTAGGATTTATATTAATTAATTTTTGTGAAAATTTTCTAATGGAGCTACAGGATTGATTCAGTTAAATTAGTTGACAAACTTTAAAATTTTAACAGATAAAAATCAATTTTTACATTTTTAAAATCAAATTTAACGTATTTAAACTTATAAAATAAAAATTTCAATCCAATCTAATTCTATTTTTGGTTAGGTGGGTTAGTTATTGATTATTATCCCATCTCTTTCATATTATTATTATTATTATTATTATTATTATTATTATTATTATTATTATTATTATTATTATTATTATTTAGAGTGAAGTATTCAGATGATTTTTTTATTTAGGCTAAAAATGTTATTATCACTTGTTTGTAAAAAAATAATTATTTTATGAAAATTTTGGTTAAACATACAAAAATTATATGTATATTATATTTTTTAATCGAAATATATATATATGTAAAAAATTTAATATTTAATTAAAAAATTATTCAAATTTTTAAGAAAATTTTTCATTTAAATTTAAACAAATTTTATCTAAGTTTCATTGAAATAATTTGTTAAAAAAATTGAGTAATTTTTTAATTAAAAGTTAATTTATTAGATATATGACTTTTAAAAAATACAAATATGTATTTACTACCTATACTATTTTATTATATTTAATGAAAATATGGTTTTATTTTAATATAACCTATATTTTATAAAATTAAAAAAATTAAAAACATATTTTTTACACAATAAACCCAAATAGCTATCGAAGCCATTGTACCTATTATTTATAAGGAGCACGATTGTAAATGTCATATACTTATTCTAAAACTTACACGGAAGTTATTTTTTTTAAATAATTTAATAATATTGTTATGAAAAGGTGACCACAAAAGGACAAAAATTATTTTTTGTTTTTTCTATTTTTATTTTATTTTTTCTTCAATTTTTTCGGTTATAATTTATTTAATTTATAACAATTTTTATCTAATGTAATTAAAAAATTAAAAAATAAAATGAAAAAATTACTTATGTCCTTGTGAGTTTATTTTTTTCATAAAAATTAAACTTTTTAAAAAATAAATATATAGCCTGAATTTCATTTTTATAATAAGTAAAAGGAGTAGAGGTAATCTCTTATTTCTATTACCTTCTTGTAAATAAAGCTTTTTAAAAAATGAGGGTGCTTAATTAGTGAGAAATCTTAAAATATTAAAAATATATTTTTTACACAATGATCCCGAACAGTTATGGAAGTTATTCTCCTTATTATTTATAGGAATTTAACTGTAAATGTTATATAATTATTTTAAAAATAATATTTAAGTCATGTATTTATGTTTATAACACTTTAGTCTTATTATTATGAAAATGTAATCATACAAGAACATAAAAAACCAATTTTTCTTATTTTTATTTAATTTTTTCAAATCTTTGCATTATACTTTATTTAAGTTATAACAATTTCTATCTAATGTAATTAAAAAAATTTAAAAATAAAATAAAATAATTAATTATTTTTTGTGCCGTCACTTTTTCATAAAATATGATAAAACTATTATAATAAATAAATACATGACATAAATATACCTTTTACAATATGTAACAGAATTGAAGGTATTTTTCACTTATTTATATTACCTTCTTGTAAATAAAACTTTTAAAAATGAGGAGCTTAATTAGTGGGAAATCTCTTTTATTTAAAAGAAGATAATTTTTTTTACACAACGATCCAAAATAGCTATCCAAGTCATTTTACCTAGGAATGTGAATGCAAAAGTCCTACATTTATTCTAAAAACAATATTTAGATCTTATAATTATTTTTTGTAATAGTTTAACCCTATTCTTATAAAAAAGGTGATCACACAATGATAAATAATTATTTTTTATGTTTTTATTTTATTTTATTTTTCTATTTTATAGTTACAATTTATTTAAATTATAGTAGTCTCTATTTAACATAATAGAAAAAAAATAAAAAATTATCTTTGTCCTTTTTTTTTAGTCTTAATCTGTTACTTGGTATGCGATCACTTTTTCATAAAATAATATTAAATATTTATGAAAAATAAATATAAGACATAAATAGTATTTTTACAATAAGTAAAAGACTTGAAATTATTTTTATCTTATTTATATTATCTTCTTGTAAATAAAACTTTTAAAAAATGAGGGTGTTTAATTAGTGAGAAATATCTTTTATAAAAAACAAATTAAAAAACATTTTGTACACAATTATTCCAAATAGTTATCAAAATCATTTTCCTTATTATTTATGCAAGTCGACTTTAAAGATCTTTTGCTTATTTTAAAAATAATATTTTAAGTCTTATACTTTTTTTATAATAATTTAATCATATTATTATGAAAATGTGACTATAGATCACACAAGGACAAATTTGTTTTTATGTTTTTATTTTATTTTTTTAATTCTTTTGATTATAGTTTATTTAAATTATAAGAGTCTCTATGTAATGTAATTTAAAAATATTAAAAAATTAAATGAAAAAATATATTTTTTTCCTTATGCTCACTTTTCATTATATAGGAATAAATTGTTACAAAAAATATAGAACCCAAATGCCTTTTTGTAATAAGTAAAGGACCTTGATGTAATTTTTTTTATTTATAGTACCTTCATGTAAATAAAGGAGCTTAATTAGTAAAAAATCTCTTTTGTTCTAAAAAATTAAAAACATATTTTTTTATACAATGATCCCAAATAACCATCAAATCTATTTTCCTTTTATTTACAAGAATGTGACGGTAAAAATATTATACTTATTCTTAAAATAATACTTAAGTTATACATATCTTTTGTAACATTTTAGTTATACTGTTATGAAAGGTAACCACATAAGAACAAAAAAATCATTTTTTTATGTTTTTATTTTATTTTTTTTTAAATTCTTTTAGTTTAAGTTTATTTAAATTATAGTAGTCTTTATCTAAATTGAAAAAAAATATATAAAAAGAAAACACTTATCTTGATCCTTGTGCATTTATTTTTTTTGTAAAATATGATCAAACTATTACAAAAAATAAATATATAACATAAGTATTATTTTTACAATAAGTAAAGAACTTACATGTATTTCTCTCTTATTTATATTAACTTATTGTAAATGTAAGCTTTTTAAAAAATGAGGTAGTTTAATTAGCAGGAAATCTTTTTTTTTAAATAAAAAATAAAATTAAAACCATATTTTTTATACAATGATTCCAAATAGCTATCAAAGAAGTTTTCCATATTATTTATAGGAATTTGACTATAAAGATTTTATACTTATTCTAAAAATTATATTTAAATCATATATTTTTTTTGGAATTACTTAGTCCTATAGTTAGTGATCACACGAGGAAAAAAAATCATTTTTTATATTTTTATTTTATTTTTCAATTCTTTCAATTACAATTTATTTAAATTATAACATTCTTTATCTAATGTAATTGAAGAAATTAAAAAAAATTACTTTTATTCTTTGGCATTCACTTTTTCATAAAATAGGATAAAGATGCTAAAAAAATAAATATATGACATAAAGGTTATTTTTATAATAAGTACGTGAACTGGAGGTATTTTTCTCTTGTTTATATTACCTTCTTGTAAATGAAGCTTTTAAAAAATGATGAAGCTTAATTAGTGGGAAATCTCTTTTGTTCCAAAAAAACCAAGAACATATGTTTTACACAATGATTCCAAATTAGTCATTGAAACCATTTTCCCTATTATTTATAGGAATGTGACCGTAAAAGTCATACATTTATCGTAAAGTTAACGCTTAATTCATATACTTATTTTTTTTGTAATAGTTTAGTTTTATTGTTATGAAAAAGTTACCGATAAAACACATTTATGTTCTTATTTTATTTTTTCTTAATTCTTTTTATTATTATTAATTCATAAAGTCTCTATCTACTGCAATTGAAGAAAACTAAATGAAAAAAATACATTTGTCTTGTTTTTTTGGTTAAATGAAAATGCATAATTCTTAATCTACTGCTTGGTAAATTACCTTTGTCCTTGTACGATCATTTGTTTTATAAAATAAGATTAAATTATTATAAAAAATAAATATAGGACCCAAATGTTAGTTTTACAATAAGTAAAAGACTTGATATTTTTCTCTTATTACCATCTTGTAAATAAAGCTTTTATAAAATGAGCGAGCTTAATTAGTTTAGAATCCTTTTCGTTCTAAAAAATTAAAAACATAATTTTTACACACTGATCCTAAATAGTTATATGTACGTCTTGTAATCCTTTATTTTTGTGTTAGTTTCCTGTGAGCAAAACACATAGTCTATTTATTTTACTTAGTGTTTCTGTTTTTCTCTAGATAAGTTGGTTACTCTCAATATGTAATGTATGTATACACATAATTAGGTATATTTTGTATGCAAGTATGTTTACACACACAAAGAGGTTGGAGTTGTGTGATTTTTGTTTCATTGTTGAGTTTCCAATGTGAGTATTTATGGAAATTACTTGACAATTTTGAAAACAAAAAATGGAATTTTTGTGTGCCTTCCTAGACCTCTCGTTGGACCCCTCGCCTGGGCCGTCAAGTGTGTTCAACGAGACCTTTGATAAGGTACTTCGTGAGCTTGGATGGTTTCTATAATACCCCTTCTCTTTATGTTTCGTATCCAAAAAATTGCAACAAAGCTCTATCAAATTGACATCTCATTTTTTGTTTCTGGATCACTATTACCTTGAGTGTTTGTTCAATAATAGTGATTCGTGACTATGTGAGAAAAATCATGCATTTGAGTGGTGAGTACTCGAGACGATGTTTACTAGTAAAAGTAAAATAACATTCTTAATTTGTGAGAACTTAATACCATTTTACTGGTGTGGTGAGAACAACATTGTGAGATTTGGTTAGGTTGTTTTGGTAGTGTTCACAAATTAGTGGTTATTTGTGATACATTGTTGAATATGTTTCCCCACATTGATGGTTTGTGATACGTGGTTGAATGTGTTTCCCATATTAGTATTTAGTGAATCATGGTTAAGGATAGATTCCATGATTGTTCATTCACATTTTATTTCACTTTACTGATCTATGGTTACTAATCAAACCACGTTGAGTGGTGTTGGCTTTGGAGGAGAACCTGGTTCATGCGTTGAACTAAGTCGGTATTGAGGCAGCAAGCGAGGGAAACAATAGGTATTTAGGGAAGAGGTCCTAACTGATAGAGGTATTTGCATTTATATTTCTATTGAGTTTTATCTGTTTATTATTTTTAGTGGATTGTTTGTTGTTGAGTGGTTACCATAAGCAACTACCACATAAGCAAGAGTTCCATATGGGTTTACCTTATTATATCTATTATTATGCACGATCAGCTACCATGTTAGTATAATATGAGTTTCTATCATGTATGTACTAGTATACCAAATTTAGACTATGATTAGAAAGCTTATGTGATTATGTTGTTGCATGCCTTCTTTCCTTTTCTTGTAGGATGCCTTTAGCTTTTTGATTATTGTTGTTGCTATATTAAATTAATTTGTGTGCTACCTAATTAATTTTTATTACTTCTTCTTATTATTAATATTTGCTACAGTGTTGATGGATGAGTTCTGTTGCATCTCCAACTATAAGACTACTAAAGATGCATGGAATGCACTTGCTCTTGCTTATGAAGGAACTTTCCAAGTAAAACAAACAAAATTGAGATTGCTAACATCTGAGTTTGATTCCATTAAAATGAGCAACCCTGAAACATTTTGTCAATTCTATGCTCGCTTTTGTGATATCACGAATGCTTGTTCTAACCTTGGTGAGAAAATTCCACAACTAATACAAGTACACAAACTCCTAAGCTCCTTAACAATAAATTACAATATACAATTTACAGCAATAAAGGAAAGTAAGAATGTGGATACACTAAACATTGATGAACTTGTCAGGTCAATCAAAACCTATGAGCTTACTCTTAATCATCCAAAGAAAATCAAGGATGTGGCATTCAAAAGCTCCAAAACAGACATCTCTGACAGTGATAAGGATATGAATGATGAGTCATTAGTCTCGCTAGCATGAAAATTGAAGAAGCTCCTAAAAAAGAAGGGTCAATAGAATAATCAATCTAATAAGGGATAATCTAGTTGTTCAAGGGACTAAAAGTCAAGGGAAATCAAGCCTCCTAACTCTGATGGTAAGAATACTAAGCTCACTAATCCTTAATTTTACACTTATGGGGGCTTTAGTCATATTTCTATAAATTGTGAAAACAATAAAAAGAAATTTGGAAAATCATTTAATACTACACTTAGTGACACGAAAAGTGAGCATGATAATGCTAGTAACTCAGAAGATGATGACATTAACTATCGTGCCTTCACCATAACTACCAAATCACACCATAATGACTCTAACTCTAGTTCAGATGAAGAAAATGAGGAAATAAACTCTTCTTTCTTATTGTATGAATTTAACCTATCGAGTTATGAGGAACTATTCATGGATTGTCTAAGTGCTAGGGAAGTGAGGGATAAATTACTTGTGGAAGTAACTAAACTTAATGATATCATCAATGTTAAAAATAATTCCTCTAGCCTAGAGAAAGATAAAATGGAATTGTCTAAAAATATTAATACCTTGAATATGAGACTTGTAGAAACCACTAAGGGATATAAAAAGCTTAGGCAAGAACTTAGTATTGCCAAAGTGATGGTGAGGAATTTGACCATATGTGCTAAAAATTGACCAAAGTCTTAGACTATGGAAAGCTACATGGAGATAAGAGAGGTCTTGGATACATAGATGAACAGTCAACACCTTCAACATCAAAGACCACATTTGTAAGGTTCTTAAACTCTATTCTTACTGTTACTACTTATGCATAAAAAACTATTACACCTGTGGTAGACAAAGTTGTTAAATTTGTGTCTGTTTATCATCATTGTGGTAGGAAAGGTCATATAAGACCAAAATGTAGATATTTGATGAATGCTCCTAAACTTAATCATTCTTTCCATACTTCACATAGTATGACCCATAAGCATCATTCATCTATGCATGCTACATCATATTCAAAGATGAATGGAAATTATAATAACTTATTCATAAATTCAACTAGTATGCATGAAGTCTTAGGTTTAAAGAGGCAAGTAAAATTTAGTACTTTTAATGCTAGGAGTCATTATCATTATCCTACTATGCATATTGCATCTTCATTTGGGATGAATGAGAAAAGTACAGCTAAGTCCAAGAACACGCCTATGAAACCTAAGTTTGTTGAATCACAACCCAATGATATAGAGAAACCAAAATACAAGAAAATGTGGGTTAGGAAAGGTTGTTTTTTCCTAGTCACTTGACCGTATTTTATTCCTTCATCTAGGTAATTTTGTTAAAGTTCTTAAATGACCCTAGGTGAGCAATCTTTATTGTCATTATTTTACTCATTAGCTAAACTTAAAAAAAGAGAGAAGTAGAATCCTTATTTGGCCAACAGTTTATTGGACTTTTTCAATACTTACAAACATATGACCTTATTTTTAATGACTTAAATAATTTTGATATTTATTGTATAAATTATTCTACAATTTTGACTTATGCACCCACACATTTTCTTGTACATGTGATGATGGATGCTATTTTTTAATTAGGAATCTTCATGCTTAATGATTCTATTTTAAAAGAACTCTTATTTAAATATGAGACTTCTTAATTAGTGAGTATTACTAATCCTATTTGTAATAGAAAATATATTTATCAATCATATAGGAGTTTTCTTAATTAATGAGTATTACTAATTCTATTTGTAATAGAAAAAATATTTATCAATTACATAGGATTAAGGGTTTTAATTTTTCCTATAAATAAAACTCATTGCTCATTGTTTCAATTAACTACACAAGAGCATTATTCCATTCTTCTTAATTTCTCTCTCTTGTTTTTCAAATAAAAGTTCATAATTCTTTAGGCTTCTTTATTTAGTTAATCTATCAAATATTGGTGGTTATGTTTGATTGATTAATAAGCCTAATTAGTTTATGATATTTTGATTATATGTTCTTATAACTTCTTCTTTATTTTTGTTCTTAAATTTTTAGATCAAATAATTATTTTTGTTATATCATAGTTATTTGATTTGATTATTAATCTTTAAAGAAGCTATTTTTATTGAACTTGTGCTTAATCTTTTTGCTCTAGGATTTACTAGTTGATTCGATTTAAGTGGCATATGTTTTGAATTATCTAGTTAGAATTATTCATTATTAAATCCATTCTAGAACACACACGGGAACTTGTGTTTTTGTGTAAACCATTTTTCAGTTAATTCGGGAACATATTTGATTAGAGAGAAGCTTATTAGAACGTTGGTCTAAAAAACCGCTCACACTAATATTGGAAAATGTGAAAAAGAGTAGGGGCTCGTAAGTAAGGTACATTGAGGCAGTATCCTAGGGAGGGTAGCATAAGCCCGAGTTTGTACTTGAACATTTTTTTTTCATAGTAGAAAGTTAGCTGATCTTGTAGACCGGTGGTTTTCCTCTTAGGTTGTGGCTATGGCCTAGGTTGTTTCCACCTAAAAATATCTAATGTTATTCTTTTATTTGTGCACTTTATTTTTACACATGATTTCTTGTCTGACTTCTTTGTTTAGGTTATTAAATTTTAAATTAGTAAAAATTATAATAACTTATTCACCCCCTCTAGGTAAATTAGATCCATATCTTATAAACTTTCAATATTAAGAGTGCATCTTGTGAGAAATAGAGTCGAAACAAATTTGGATTCTTAACACTAGGTTAGGGGGATAAATGTTGATATATTTCTAGTAATTAGGCACGAATTGTGATGTGTAATTGATTTGTACGATGAACCTTGATGCTTTGAAGTGTTGGATGGACTTGTGCTTGAGTTTTTAATTATGAGCTAAAAAGAAACTAAAGCATGATAAATTTAGTTGATTTAAGTTTGTATTTTTGTTATTTATTTTTTTTAGTTTTAGTTTTGGTTGAGGACTAATAAAATTGAGGTTTAGGGGTATTTGATGAACATTATTTTACCTATTATTTGCTATGTTTTTAAGTGTTTATTTTACTTTTATCTTATTTTGGATGGAATTTTTGTGTTTTTTAGGTTAAAGTAATTTTAGAAGAATCTTGGACAAATATGAGTAAAAAGAGTAAAAATACATTGATTGATGGCAACTAACACAAGTCGAAATGAAACAGAATGTCAAAAACCCAAAATTCTATGCTCTCTATGGCTAAGACATATTTCATGCCATGGCAAGGTACTCTCGGGTTCCACCTGGTGATTATGGTATTTCTATGTGCGTCGTGGCTCAACAAAGTGTATGCTGTGACACAATGCTTTTTTATCCAATTGTGTGTTTCACAGAGATCAATGTGCATCGTGACTCAACATATACCATGCTATAACACAAGCCTCTCAGGTTGCAACTAGACAACCAAAATTAAATACATGTCGCGATGTAGAATAACGCATGCCACAATGCTAGAGCTTGAAGGTTAAAAATTGCTAGAAAACCCTAATACACATTCTATATGTGTTTAATCCCTAAATTAAACCTGTAAATTCACCCTAAACCCTTCATAAACAATATCAACCCATATATCCGACCACAACCTCCCATATCCATTCTTTACCATCCACAATACAGATACAGAGAGAAAACCTCCCAATTATAAAGTAGATCTAAAGATTTGACGAAGGTAGTGATAACTAATTCAGAGACTTGGAATCACAGATCAAGAAGGGTTATTTTTTTATTATACATTATTTTTCTCTTTGTAATCTATTGTCTTTTGTAGTTAAATTAATTTAGGTTAATTTAATTATAATTGGCTAAATTTTGTAATATAGGATTTTAGTATTTACTTCCAAGCATTGGAAGAATAATTTTATGGTTGAAAATATAAAAGTTTTTGGATTTATTTCTTATTCATGTTCTGCATATCTTTAATTATAAATTAAAGGTGGGCCAAGTCTTCATTTATAATTAAAGAAAATATTTTAGAACTAAGTATTAGACATTTTATCTGTGCTTGGGTGTGTACTAATAAAAAAGAGTTTAATTTAATTTCATTGATCAATTTCAAGCTCGATCTAAGAAGTTATTGATCGATTAATTTAAATTATCTTTAATTATAAATTAATAATGAACTAAATCTTATTTTGTAATTAAAGAAGGAAAAAGGGTAACAATGGTTCACTAACTTTGACAGAATGGCACAAATATTCATTAACTTTTGGGTGGGGTAACCAAACTCCAATAACTTTAGAAAGGGCACTAGAAGTCCAAAACTTCTAAAATTGTCAAAGAGAGATCACGTGAGGACAATATCATCTTTTACTTGCTTATAGCAATAGAAAATAGAAAAAAATCAGAAGATATTAATAGCTGTTTTGCAACAATAGGTTTGAAGCAATTCCCTTTTTTAAAGTTCTATAATCCCCAAAACATGTACCCATTTTTGGTTAGACACGTTTATAAAGTAAAAAAGCCATACGATAAGAAATGATCAACTCATAGTGACTGCGATGGAAAAAAGGCTCACCAAAAATTGATTGAACAAATTGTAATGGAAATGGGAACTCGTGATGAATGAGCTAATTCACGATGGAGGAGTTGAGATGGTGACTTTATTTTTCGAGGGAATAAGGATGACTTAAGTGATTTTTATTTTTTTTACTAATTCTGTTAAGCATAAATTAAAATGAGAATATTTTTCTTTTTAAAACGGAATATGTTAGCTCGCATGATCTATCTTTGACAATTTTAAAAGTTTTAGACTTCTGGCTAGTGCCTTTTTTTCAAATTAATGGATCATTGCTACCCTACATCTATTAAAGAATATATTTACCTTACTTTTACCAATTAATTAATTAATTAATTAATTTCAAACACAATCGAGAAAGTTATTGATTAATTGAGAATAGTTGGGGTTCACCGTGACCATTAGGGGTTTAGTTATTTGAAAAGAAAAAAATCAATAAATCTAATTTGTTATTTAAATTATTTAATTCATTCATTCTATAAAGGGTTATGCTCACTAATTTTTCATATTCATTTGTCATCCTTATTTTGGCTATAATTTAGTTTACTTGGGATATCCTAGTTATTAAATTAATTTATAGTATTTTCTCTCAACCTACGTTTGATAGAATGTTTAGAAATTTTTTTCATAACTAATTTAGAAAATAATTTAATTTTTTAGAGAAATTGGTCAATTTCTTTAGAGATTAAACTCATGATAAATTTATTATTAATCTGCTATTGATTTATATACTTGCGAGCAATTAAAATTTGTGCATCAGGTATTATGTCGTGTGTTAGTTGGGTGTTGTGGAGTCGCAATGCATGTTAGGAGGTTAAGCTGTTAGTAGTTGATCAAATCACGTGGTGATGGAGGCAACAAATGAGGGAAGCTTATGCATAGTTAGGGTTGGTGTCTTGATTGGTATAGATATTTATGTTTATACTTTTATAAAGTTGTATATTTTTGATTTACTTATTAGCGAATTGCTTGTGGCCAATTGATTGCCTTAAGCAACTCGAGGATGTTACCAAATAAAAGCTGGATCATACATAGGTTTATCTTGTTACATGTTGTGTTATGTATAATCACATACTGTGAGAATACAGTTATAATTTATCGAATATGTTCTCACATAAGAGGTATTGAAATGATTGGTTTTATAGTTTTTTCAATATGCTTGTCTGATTTACATGATGTGTGTTTTTTGTTATTTTTCATGGAAATACATATTGTTAGCATGGATAAGAGCCTGTACACCGTCTTTAGTGTGTTAATCACATATTATTTGTACTCATCTATTAATTTTTTTGGTGATAATTTGAATTAAGTATGTTGCTTTTATTGTATTTTTGTTTTCTTATTTGCTTAATTCAGTTGTTAAGTTTGCTTGGTTGAGTTGGAAAAGATATCGCAAAAAGATTTCATAAATTGATGTATCAATCCATGTAAGTCCTAGATGCTTATTTAGAACAGAAACATAATTCACATATACACAATTGTTCTAACGTATGTAACTTTCATTTACATAATTCAATTTAATAAATATGTCAAATATAATATAAGTTTGTTGAATTTGTTTAATTAATATTTTTGTTATTATTTAATATGTTAGTTAGATATGTACTGATAAGCATAATCTCATTGAACTTAACAAGAATTTTTGTTTTAAAATAATGTATATTAGCTTAATTATGAGACACAAAAAATATTAGTGCAAAATAAATGATTTGTTTATAAATGAATTTTACCAGATTTTATCCGTTAATTAAATCGTAAGTATGAACGGAATGAATTATCATTCTTAATATGATTAAAATAATTGTCAAAGTGTGATAATATAAAATTAATATGCAATAAATTATCAAACAACTATATATAAATATTAGTTATATGACATTTTAGTATTGTTTAGCGTAAAAAAAAAGCAAAAAGAAAAAAAGAAGAAACAATACGGACAACAAAACTTATTGTGAATTTATATAGAGTTTAGAGCCTAAACTAGAGTGCTATTGTATTGGGTCATAAATTTGGTCTCAAAATAGTAGCACAACTAGAAATCTACTTTAAACAAAAATAAGGAAAAGACAGAAATACCTCTCCCATCTAGATGAAAGCACACACAAACAAAGAAACAACACTCAAACTCACACAAACTCACTCACCAAAACCAGACGGCGCAGTCAACTGATCATGTCATGCTAGTAAAAAACCAGAATGGTGATGAAAAATTCATTTTGACTAGAGCAAATGAATGCATCAACAAATAAATATTCAACAGATCACACATAAAATGCATAAGGTAAAAAAATCTAAATCTAATTTCCCAATAAACTTAAAATTGAAATTTCAAATCAGATTCTAAAACTAATTGAAATATAAACTTCATAAATATTTAATTCTATGAATATAGATGAATTAATGAAACATAACTAAGAGAGATGCACCCTTCTAATCCAATTAATCTCAGCAAGCACAATTTTGGACAGAGGAATCACAGACAAATGTGAGAAAATTAACTTCAAAACTGATGTAGAGTGTACATAAAGAATAAAAGCAGATTAATATCTCTATTGTCCTGTTATAATATGATATAAACAAATTAATCTTATAGAAACTAATGAAAGAGATCTGTTGCTATCTGTATGCTATCAGATAATTTATTTGGTATATGGATTTTTTCTTGTTCGTTAAACATTAAGAAGAGAACATCTAAAAATGAAATAGAAAGTTGCAAATTTTCACGCTTATATGAGTTGTTCCTATTGATTTGTATTTGTACAACTCTTGAATTATTTAAGAAAATGTACCTATAACAAAAATATGTTAAGTTTGTTGTAGAAAATGTGATATTAGGTTAGATTCATTCATTAAGAAATACATCAAAAAACACAAACTACTTGGGAATATCTGAATACATGTTTTAACTTGTTATATGTATTCATCAACAACAAAATTACTACACTTAACACCTATCACTAATCTTTTAGAATTCACATAAGCAACACACCTACAACACATTGGCTACCAATATATAAGATATGTACATTGTACCAACAAATGGATGTTCATACTCTGCATATAAAAAGCTTTCATCTATGTACATAATCACCCAAAAATATTAATACATAACTTATGTACATTTATGCATATTAATATTACTTATGTACGTATGTACATATTGAATGATTCTAACACCCAGTAAATAATACAGGTAAGGAGATAAGAAGTTCTTAGAGACTCATGGTAAACATATTTTTTACTTATAATTTGTTACGTTTTTAAGCGTTAATTTTTTGTTTTATTCTAGAATTTTGTTACGCTAGAAGATATTTTTGTGCTTTGTAGGTTAATGAGAATTTTGAAGAATCTTGGACTAAAACAAACAAAAAAGTGAAAACAAGGGGAGAAATGGTAACTCGGACAAGTTAGAACGAACTAAAATATCGAAAATAATAAAATCAATGCACATCACGGTGAGGGACTCTCAAGTGTCAAATAAAAATCAAGTTGAATTTGTATGTCGTGGCCTAAAAATAGTCATGCTGTAGTATAGAGGTATCGGGTGGCATTTGATGATTAGGATTTCATTAGGTATCAAGGCATATAAATATGTATGATGTGGCACAATAGTCTCGAGCTACACTAAGGGATTTGATTTTTGTATCGCACCATGGTTCGTGTGTTTTAAATGGCCAAAAGTCCCAGTATGCGTTGTGACATGTTTTACTTGCTCTTATCTAAAACCTAGCCTATAAATATATCATAAAAACCCCTTTGAAAATAACCAGCCACTAGTAGCCAAAAATTTCATTCCACAATGCAGTTATTTGAGAGAAAACTTCGATTTGTGAAGTCTTTCTAAGGATTTGAAGAAGGGATCAACCAATTCAAAGATTTAGAGATCGCATATCAAAATGGGGTATTTTAATTTCTCTTTATAATCTGATTATGTCTTTTGTAATTGAATTGATTTTAATTAATTTAATTATGATAGATTAAATTTTTTGTTTTTGATATTAGTTTTGCTTCCATGAATGGAAGAATAATTTGTTGATTTTATTTAATAAAAGTCAATTTATTTCTTATTCATAATTTTTCCTGTCTTTGTTTATGGATTATTATTGGTATTTTTAATTTTTGAACTAAGTGACTAATTTTAAACTAAGTATTAAATACACAATCTGTGTTTAGTTGTCTATTTATGAAAAATAGTCTAATTTAATTGCATTGATTTTGTGTTAAATTAGGTAGTTAATTTATTTTCCTTAGATTTACCAATTAACTCATTTCAAGTCCGATCTAGAATGTTATTGGTTAAGTGAGAGTCATGGGGGCTCGCCATGATCATTGGGGGTTCTCTTATTTAAACAAGAAAAATCAATAATTCTAAATTTTGAAGCTTTATTAGGAAAATCATTTAATTCATTATTTCTATGAATGGATAGCTAGCTAATTTTTCCAAACTTGTTCATCCATATTAATTTGACTATAACTCGTCTACTTTATTTTATTTGTCTAATTATTTTAGAATTTACAATATTTCGTTAACCCGTTAATTATTATAATGTTTAGAATTATTTGTTTAGCTAATTAAGAAAATAAGTAATGTCTTAAAACAACTACCAATTACTTTTAAGACTGATCTCAGGGTAATCTTATCAACCAGTGATTCATATATTTACGAGTAATTAAAATTTATGCATCAAGTTTTCGATGCATTAAGTTTTTGTTTTCTTAATATCTTTGTTTCTTATGATTTTGTTAGTTTTCATGTTATCTTGAGTTATTTCAATTATTATTTTTCTTATCTCTTTTCATTTTATTTATTTATTTTAAGTGGTTTATTCTCAGGTGCTTTGATCTCTTTATTGTTTTTGTTGATATATGCAAGGTAAGAGATCCTTTGAGAATCAACTACCACCTTTCATAGAAAAAATCAATAGAGTAAAGGAGGACCTAAGGAGGATGAGTACAAAAATTTAGGAAGAAGAAGAGCTACATCAAGAGCCACTAGACATTGGGATGTTGAACTAAGGGAAATGGCTATGAATGAGTATACAAGGCCTTACCCAAGCCAAATTATTATCTTACCATATTGTTCCTATTAATTATTTTTATTTGAATTATTTAATGAATAAAATAATAATTGCTCTTTAACCTAGCATTAGGGTTTCATCTTTTTTATATAAACAACCTAATGCTTCATATTTCAAACAACCATCCTTATTCTGTTCTTTTAATTGTTTTGTGCCTTCTCTCTCAAAACGTTGTATAAAATATTAATCATATTTTGTTAAGCTCTTTCTTGAATTGATTTATTAAACATTGTGTGGTTATCTTTGATTGATTAATAAGCCCATTTATTTTGTGATACTGTGATTTTATGTTCATATAGCTTCTTTTTTATTAGATTTTTGCATGTTTGGATCAAATAATTTTATGTTATCATAATTATTTGATTTAATTATTTAATTTTAAAGAAATTATTTTTATTAAACGTGCTTAATTTGTTTATTCTAGGGTTTGCTAGATGATTTAATTCAAATGATTTCTTCTTTAATCTTATAGCTAAGTTTTTTTATTATCGAATATGCTCTAAGACATATTTTACACTCGTGCTATTTGTTCTAACTTTTCAGGTACTTATTGACAAGTTTGATTGCTCGTGTGACTCAAGAAATCAAAATATTGGTCCAAATTAATACACCTATATTGTAGAGACTGTGAAAGAAGCAACAACTTATAAGTAGGTTACATTGGGAGCTTTATCAATGAAAGGTAGTTTAAGACCTAGCATTTGTAATTGAACATTGGCTTTCATAGTGGATAGTGAGATGGTCCGGTCAACTAGTGGTTTCCCTCTTAAGTCATTGTTGTGGATTATGTTATTTTTACCTAAGATATTATGTATCAAGTTCTTATTTATTTTAGCTTTATATTAATTGCACACGGTTGCATGATTTTCCACTTGTGATTTTTTAATTAGATATAATTAGAAAAATTACCTATTTATCCCCTCTCAGGTTAATTAGATCTGTAACTTTAAACCAATTGGTATCAGAGTGTGTCATTAGATGTACTTAATGTTTTCCTAGGACCTTGTTATGGATCATTTGAGAGAGAGTTTTTTGAAAACCCATGCTCCTTTCTTTGATGGGTCTAACTACATATATTGGAAATCTTGTTTGAGAGCCTTTCTATGTTCTCTAGATGAGAGTGTATGGAATTATATTATTTATGGTTACAAACCACCTACGATTACTAAAGATAATATTGTCATACTTAAACCTAGGAATGAATGGACCATTGAAGATAAAAAAAACTAGTAGTAATTGGAATAAAAAATGAATTAATGTTATCTTTAGTGTAATGTCTGCTAATGAGTTCTATCGTATTTCTGATATGGATACTGCTAAGTGTGCTTGAGATAATTTATCCATGAAGACACCACCCAAGTTAAATGAATCAAACTTCACATGCTAGGCACTAGGTTTAAGAACCTTAAGATGGAAGAAACTGAAACCTTTTATGAATTCTATGTTAAACTATGTGATATTACTAACATCTCTCCAAATCTTGGAGAGAAAATTGAGGAATTTAGGTTAGTTTGAAAGATTCTTTACTTATTAATATATTGTTTCAATGCAAAGGTCACTGCCAATGATGAAAGCAAAGATGTTGAAACCATCAAAATAGGGGAACTTGTTGACTCGCTTCAAACCTTTGAGATGAGCTTTCAAACTCCTACAAAGAACAAAGGTATTGTTTTCAAAACTGTCATGACTGATAATGGTGATAATGAAAATGATGAGGGTGATGAATAATTGGAACTCTTAGTCTAATGTCTCAAGAAAATCTTCAACCAAGTTAACTCATAGTCTAATTAGCAACCAAACCATTTCAAGGATAAGAAATCAAGAGAACTCAAACCTATGAGTTCAGAAGGTAAGAAAACTATACCCACTGAACCATAATGTTTTGAATGCAATGGGATTGGTCATTTTGTAGTTGAATGTGCTAACAAAAAGAAGAAAATTTGAAGAGCTTTTAATGTTACACTTAGTGAGTCAAAAAGTGACAACAACGATACAAATGAATAAAAAAATAATGGCACCAATTATTTGGAATTTATTGCAACTATTGGTTGACATTCCAAAATTTTTGACATTAATTCAGATAATGAGGAAAGTGATTCTAAATTTCTACTTAAATTTAATGCTTATAGTCTTGATGATCTATTTATAAATTTAGTGGGTTATAAAAGACAAAAGGATATGTTAGTAGTAGAAATTACAAATTAAATGATAAAGTCAAATCTTATGAAATTAATTCCTCCATCTTAGAAAAAGAAAAATTGAGTTGTTTGAACTTTTTAATGTTTTGAATACAAGTCTTGTAGATCTTAAACAGGAAAACAATAATCTTGTGTAAGAACTTTGACAATCAAAGGAAGTCGTAAAGAGTTTGACCATTGGAATTGAAAGGCTAAAAAAAGTTCTTAACTATGGAGCTTTTTGGACACAAGAGAGGGATAAGTTAGACAGATGAACACTCTACACCATCATCTTCAAAAATGACTCAGTTTGTAAAACCCTTTAACCTTTCTTCTACACATGGCCTTGGTTATAAGGATGAGAGCTCCACACCTTTAACATCAAAAACCACATTTGTAAGGCCTTTTAACTATGCTCTTAATGTTACTACTTATGCATAAAGAACCATTGCACCTATGGTAGAAACAATTATTAAGTTTGTGCCTATCTATCATCACTGTAGTAGGAAAGGTCATATAAGACCAAAATGTAGGTTTTTGATGAATACTCCAAAATTTAATAATTTTTTCCATGCTTCTAGTTATAGTACTCATAATTATCAACCAACTATAAATAATATGTCCAATAATCACTACTACAAAAATGGGTATTAAAGTCGGTTCCTTGAACCGACTTTAAATGAAATGACTTAAAATTTAAAGTCGGTTCAATGCGTGAACCGACTTTACATTTAAAGTCGGTTCACGCGATGAACCGACTTTAAATTTTTTTGTTTACAAAATTTACTCATTTTCTATTATACTTAAATTAAAACATGTATTCCATCACTAAATAATAGTAGAAAAAAATAAAATCAGTTTAACAAATAGTTTAAATAATACAAATAATTGAAAAATAAAATATTAATTAATAGTAGAAAAATTACCATGCATGTTGTTCTATGTTATTAAAGATCATCATATTCTTCTCCTGATGTTATAATACAAACCTATATATACAATACAAAAATCTATACACATAAATAATAATACATAATAACAGAAACAAATATGAATAATAAGTGCGTAGAATTAATAGAAATACTTACAAGAGTAAATAAAGTGACAAAATGAAGGAAATGAAGAAAAAATTGTATTTTGTAAGTGAGAAATGAGTATAAAAAATTTGAGTATTTTGCTAAAAAAAAATAGGGGATCTAAAAGATTAGTTAGAGAGGAAGAAAATCCACTGATCGGTGCTGGAATTAGTGGTCGTAGGTGGTTGGAAAATGAGAAATAGTGGAGGAGAAGTGGAAGAGGTTTTGGGTTTTTGAGAGTTATATAGTGCTTGGAATAGTTTTTGTATGGGGAAGTGGACTCTACTGTGTTATACTACGTAGCGTCGGTTAACATGGTGAGCTGACGCTATCCATGTAGCGTAGCATCGGTTGACACTTGGAACCGATGTTATCCACGTAGCATAGCATTTGTTGACACCTGGAACCAACGCTACATCCACGTGTAGCGTCGATTCAACACGTCAATCGACGCTACGTCCTACGTGGATAGCATCGGTTCTATACCGAACTGACTTTAAATTCATTAAAAGTCATTTTTTCCAAAAACCGACTTTACATATTGACTTAAATACCCCTTTTTGTAGTAGTGAATTCCACTAGAACGCATGAAGTTGTTGATTTAGAGAGACAAGTAAAATTAAACACATTTAATTCAAGGACTAATTATCATCATCCTACCATGAATGTTGCATCTTCATTTGGGATGAATGTGAAACCTAAAGATAAGTCTAAGAATATGCCAATGACAACTAATGTAGTTGATTTCCAACCTAAATATATAAAGAAACCAAAATTCAAGAAAATTTAGGTTAAGAAAGATTGTCTCTTTTTAGTCACCTAACTGACCTTTATTGTTCACTTAGGTACTTTTATTTGAGTTCTTAATAAACCCTATGTGAACATCTTTAGTAGTTTTTTTTTGTTTTTTTATTGATATTTTTTTAGTTTAATAAAATAAAATAAAAATAAAAATAAAAAAATAAAAAAGGGAGGCGTAGATTTGTATTAATAATGAAATGGACTATATATTACTTTCACTTACAAACTTCTCTTATTGTAATTGAAATTTCATTGTGTAACTGCATATTTCAACTTGTGCATTTACATACCTTTTTCACATATGGTGATTGATGTTAACAAGAACTTACTCACACATGCATCGAACATATATATGTCATGCTCGAAGTTTAAGATTACATTTGTAAGATTTTAAGGCTTGAGCTAACCTTGACTGCAAAATTGTATTTGAGCTCCATTTTTAACTTTATAAAAAAAATCTGAAGATAGGCACCTAGTTTTGATAGAGCTACCTACTATGATGTGTACAGTTACTACATTAAGTAGAGATGGCTACCTTATAACTAGTATGAAAGTCATCATACTAGGCTTTTGGTTTGTGCATGATTCCTGAACAAAAAAGAAAAGAAAAGAAAAAGAAACAAGACAAAAAAAGCTTTGCATGCATAAAAAGAAAGAGTAAAAATGATATTACAAAAAGAAAATAAATAAATAAGTAAATAACCAATATATATATATATTGATTCCTACAGATTGAATCCAAAACAATTCTTGAATGAGGTATTCCACTCTAAGGATGAATCGAAAAAAAAATCTTTATTGGTTCTACTCCCTATTTTTTATGAAGAAAATGAATTACACATACAATCATATTCAATTTGATAGATTGTTTTGAGATTAAAGGGGATCTTCTATTATTTTGCACGTAAGGGGTTATTTCTTGGTTTTGTCCAGTCATAGTTAGAATGTGTACCTCGATTTAATATTTATACATGTTATTTATTTTTAAATTAACATTTAACCTGTTATAAAGATATCTTAGAACTCATATATAATAATTCTATTATATCATAATTAAACATCCTTATGTTTTCATTCAAAAAGGTGAAAACTAAAACCAAAAAAAGAATTGATTGTTCAAGTATTTAAAATAGCACACTAAACATGAAAGAAATATAATATATATAAAGTAAAGGTATGTATAATAATATCTATATATATTTTATTCATATTTCATATCTACGGGGTATTAGGCATCAAAATTTGGATATTTGCATATGAAAAATGATGGGCTTTTACTTGACTTATATTTAGTTCTATCCATCCTCTAATATATAATAAAATGATTAGTTAACAATTCTATAAATTTGAATAAAAAATAGACTATACATTTGACATAATTACTATGCTTAGTGTGTGACTCATTGGTTTTTAAGATTAAGATAAAGTAGGCTGGCCCTCACATAACATAAACAAATAATTCATATAACTAATAAAAAAGTATCTCGTATTTTTTCCTGGTTGTCTTGCGATTCCTTCTACAGCTTGGTCCGCAATAGTACCTAATGAATAATAACTAAATCGGAAACGGGTTAGTAATACCGATCTTACAGATAGTTTCATTTTATATTTGTAAAACTCTCGCAAGTATACAATCATTTTATAGAAAATGAAAAATATATTCTCAATGTCGATATAAGAAGGAATATATGTAGTTTTTAATTTATTATTCAAATTTTTAAAAACAAAATTAAATCCTAAATATTATGTCACGATATAAGAGAAAAAATAAATAAATAAACAAATTAGAGTAAGTAACATAATTTAGTGTCTTAAAATTAAGTAAGATAAAGAGTCTTCTACTTACTCTTTGATAAGTGTACCCTTAAAATTTATGTCGAGGATATAAGAGAAAGCTAAAGATTTCATTGTTACCTTACGTTTAATATATAAATAGTTAAATTATATTGTGTATAAAAATACATATATAATTGAAATGCTTCTCTTTATTGATTAATTTTTGACATTTTTAGTATGATATTTGACACAGAACTTTGAAACAATGATCAATCCAATTTATAAAATTTAATCTAATTAAAAACATAGCCAATAACGTGATATCATGTACTACTTATGAAGGAAAAATTGGTTAATAAACTATAATGGAGTCTAAGTACAGCAAATAATAAGAAATAAAAGCTTAATGTTTATAATTGATCAAAGAATTTTTTTGATTAAAATAACTAATTAATTGAGTTAATTAAAACAATTATTAAACATATAAAATATAAGTTAGGATCTACTACTTTTGGCTGTAATCCAATGATTCTTTGAGTTGTTTATCAAATCAAGATGGAGATATAAAGAGGGAAAGTAAGAACATGTATTATTAAAGTTAAGTATGATGAACTGTCTTCTACAACTTATTAAATGAGGGTAACAATTTGTAATTCATGTAATTTTTATGTTGGTATTTCCGTATGCAATTTATTTTACTTAATATATTATTATTTTTTATATAAGATTAATTATTATCGATTTAATATTGTATACATTCAATTAAAATTTATATTTTGTATATTTGTATGATATACACTAAAAAGAGCATAGCATATTCTGTATTTTGGATCGTAGTGTCTGTCGATATTAGAGTTAGTTAGGAATATAATGATTTATCTTACATTTGGTTTACACTTTTACATAACCTATTGGTTGCTTCCTATATATATTCGGAATGATACAATCGAATTGACTGATCTGTCCATTTCACTCAATTCCTTGCCTGAGTAAATCTCCCTTCTCCTCATGGTTTTTATGTATGGTATCAGAGCATCTTGCTTAGAAATTAATTGAGTTACTTCAATGGTAGATTCTACACCATCTCATAATTTTGGGAAAAATACTGTAACAAGTACCGAAGAAAATTTCTCTTCTGAATTTGTTCATGGATCACTCAATGATTCATCTGACATCTTTAAAGTCATGGATGCCTGATGAATAACATTGGTAACGTTGATCTTATAAATATTTTGATTTTATATTTATAAAACTCTTATAAATGTACGAATCATTTTATAGAAAATGATAATATATTTCTAAGGTTGATCTAAAGAAAGAATATATGTGGTTTTTAATTTATTATTTAAACTTTTAAAAACGAAATTAAATTATAAACATCCTGTCACGATATTTTGATTTTTGTTTCCTAAACTAATGAAATAAAAAAAATAAACATATATATGGATTTAATAAACAATAATGCAAATTTTTATCATTCATAATAGTAAAATATTTATGGATATAATAATTAAGTTAATTATACTTGCTTATATTATTTAGGTTATTAAAAATATAAATTGATATTCGTTGTTTTTCGATTTTTGGTATGAAATTGTCTTTATGCTGGACGGGATCCAAGTTCTTTTGTTTAATATTAATTAACTAATATCTTTAGGTATGACCTATTTATTAAGTATTAAATCTCAGTTTTATTTCTAAAAAATATCAAATTATCTAATCACAACTTTAGGCGGAGTTAATTAATTAGACTTTATTAAAGGTGTCTAAATTAAACTTAAGAATTTAATTATCCGAGTATTAACTTTCAAGTTTTAAAACCAATACTGAAAATATGTTGTCAATACATTTTCAAATAATAGTTCCTATAAAAAAATTGAAATAGAGCTTCACTCTAACTATCGTACGATTGTACCAACAAATAAAAGAGCACTACTCTAAATGAGATTAGAAAATTAAACCATAAAATCTAATTATCAGATTTAAGTTTGTAATGAAAAATAATATATTTCTCTCTAATATTCTTAATATAAAACCTTAAATAAAAACAAAATTAATGTATTTTATAGAAATATTTTACCTATTTAATATTTTGCAAGCATAACAACGTTATTATTATATCATATTTACAAACAACCAGTCATGTTAAACTTAATCATAAATAAATTAAACATAACATATAAGAATAAAACATAAAAAATAACTGTAAAAAATATCATTTTAAAATTATACCTCAAATGAATTCTTATAAAACTTTGATGCTAATTTTGTTGTTAGAAATATTCCAAATGGATTTACAATTCCGTTTATTAAATCAAAAACTAGAAATCTATAAAAGCATAACTAGTTATTCTCAAAAAGAGAACTTTAAAACTAAAAAAACCTTTCTAGAGAGAGAAAGAGAGAGAAGTTTGTGATTTTTGGGATGATTTTTGCAATTGGGAGAGGATCCTTTTATAGGTGAGGAAAAGGCCAAAATAAGTGTTAAAATATATCAAAAATTGATTTTGGTTGCATTTGGACATGTTGGCATGCGTGTGGGAAGGGGGTGAGATTTGTGGTAGATGGAAAGTTGGTGTGGGCAGGAAAGGTGTGGGCATGTGCTGGGCATGTGTTGGGTGTGTCTTGGCTTTGCGTGCACGGGACTCGGCATTTTTTGAAATTTTTGACCGTTTTGACCCCTTTGTCAAAAAATTTCATTTTTTTTACTTGTCCTTATTTTTTTCTCAACATATTTTTGATGTATTGCCTTTAGTATTTTTCTTCGAATCTTTAAGTTATTTTTAAATGAAAAAATTTAAAAACAATAAAAATACTCGTGATTTCGAAAGAACAAATTTATATAAAAATATGATAAAATCATACAAATATAAATCTATTTAATCAATTAAAGTACGATAAATCATGGTAATTTTAGTGCTCTTTAAGCACTCATCACAACCCTCAATCAGCTTCTTGCTAGTTTCTTAGCAAGAGAAGCAATAAAAACTAAAATAAAAACTAAAAATTAATTATCCTAAATCACTTTCGTGGATTGACACGATTACTTTTAGCATATGTTACAAGTCGTTAAACCCCTAGGTTTCTCTAGTGAATGAGTTTAAGTCTCGTGAGAGTTTTCAGTAATGATACCCATAAAACTTGAACTAAACAAAACAATCTTTAAAATAAAAAAAAATAAGAAGTAAAATAAAACACAAAAAATTTCATGCTTAAAATTTCATTTAAGTTTTATAATTAAAACCTTTAAGCATAGATTATTCTAATTTCTTAAACATTCAAGATTTACTACAATAATTAATCGAAAATCACTTTCATATTTTAATAAACAATGTTTTGTTTTCACTTCACCAAATTTCAATGTTAGGAATCCAAATTCGCTTCGACTCTACTCCTCATAATTCAATACTCTCAATTTACTGAATCCTATGACTTCAAGCACTCATACTAAGTCCACATACATATAAAAGTAGAAAGGCTCAAAATAGTGCATAACTTTGATATCATGAGAGGAATCGAATGTATAAATTATAAAGATATCGTATATACTATTTTCATGCATCAACCAAACTCATTAAGCAAGAATTTCAAGATATATGTCTTTTAGAAGTGTAGAAAAATAAATGCAATGACTTTTAGGGGAATTATTTCCTATATTTCTTTTGTACTAACCAACTTTCACAACTGTTTAAGGCTAAAAATGTTGTTCTATGTAGATTATACAATATATTCTTTATCTCTCTTTTTTTAAAGAGAGTTTTCAACATATGTTTTTAGAGTATACCCATGTACAAATTGTACATTTTTGTAGGATTTTCGTGAGTGGTTAATTTTGTGGTATTTCTATTTCATTTTGGTTTAGGTAACCGCAGATATGTCTCTTTTGGTAGAAGTCATGCATGAATGAAATAAAAGTATATACTATCAATTTATATTTAAATCATTTATTCTAAGAAAATGAAAAATAAATATACAATAATTTATTGAGATGAGAAAATTCATACATTAAATGCTAATAATACCTATAGATATCATCTAAAATTTTGAAGAAATAGAATAAGTTTTTTGAGTAGAAAAAAAATATTTCACTCAAAATAACGGAATTAAGGCTCAAATAATATCTCACAAGGGTAGTCTCTATTTTTTGATTCCTAAACACCGATTTTGGGTTTTTTTCATTTCATCATTTTATCATAAAATATTAGTTATGACACAAACTTACTAATTATCATATTACTCCATGATATGTTTTTTGAAAATTAATCTAATAATGCAAAAAAGACCTAATCATTGCTTAAACTTAATTTTTAAGACATGATTATTTTTGTGACAAAATTTGAATACTACTCTAATTTACTTAAATACACAAATAAAGAAAATAACACACATATAAAAGAAAACAAATAAATTAAAGGAAATAATTAATACAAATATACACAACTAAATAAGCAGAATAAGGACACATTGTTTATAAAAATATTAAATTTTGTCTAATTAGTGTAACTTTTAAATCCTACCACCCCTAACTTAAAATCTACATTGTCTTCAATGTAAAAAATAAAAATTATAAAAAAAGAAGGGATAGAAAAGTTACCAAATTACTTTATGTGTTAAGGATTTTGATTGAAGGAAAACACTAGTTGCATCCAACATCATATTTGAATCATACAAATAGGTACTCTAACACATCCTAACAAGAAATTATTTTATGCAATAAAATAAACAAAGTGCTCATAAAAGAAAAAAAATTAATAAAACAAACAAAATTTCTTAAAATTTCTTAAAATTACTTTTTAATGATGGATTGCCTCTCATCTAGCACTTAGTTTAATGTCTTAGCAAGATGCATCATCTGGTGTTGATGATCAATTTTTCAATATGGAATCAACGTCAGCCATGTTGTTTTTTCCTTCTAAATAAGGCTTTACATGGTGCCCATTGACTTTGAAAGTTATTTGTGTCTTTGGATTCAATAAATCTATTGCTCCATGTGAAAAAACTTAAACAATTGTGTAAGGTCCATCCCATCTTGATCTTAATTTTATTGGAAAAAATCTCAAATGAGAGTTAAATAAAAGAACTTTTATTCCAAGAAGAAAATACTTAGGAACTAGCCTCTTATTATGATAACATTTAGTACGCTCTTTGTATAATTTTGCATTTTCATAGGCCTTGTCCCTAATCTCATCTAACTCATTAAGATGGAGCAACCATTTTTCTCCTACTTTATCTAAATCCATGTTCAACTCTTTAATTGTCGAATAAGCGTTATGTTCGAGCTCAATAGGAAGGTAGCATGCTTTCCAAAAGATTAACTGATAAGGGCTCATCCAATTGGGTGTTTTGTAAGCTGTGCTCCATCCAGTGATTATTCTAGTGGGTACTAATTCACTTTTGTCATTTTTAACAACTGGTATCCCTGATTTCTTAGGTACCACATGAACTAGACTAACCCACATACTATCGGTAATAGGGTAGATAATTCCTTCTTCTAACAATTTAAGAATTTATTTTTTAACTACCTCTTACATGTTTGGGTTTAGTCTTATTTGGGCTTCTCGTACAGGTTTAGTACCATCCACCAAGTTGATCTTATGCATACACATGGTAGGAATAATGCCTCTTATATCCCCGATACTCCAACCTATGGCTTTCTTAAACTTCTTAAGCACTTTTACAAATTACTTTTCTTAGGCTTTAGTCAAGGTTGAAGAAATTATCGTTGGATAAATTTCTCCTTCTTCCAAAAACACATTTTTTAAGTGCTTAGGTAAGTCTTTGCGTTCAAGTTTAGGTGGATTGGCCTATTTACTAGATGGGAAATTGGGTATATTTAAAAGTGCACTAGATTTTTTCATTAGTTCATCACTAACTAATCATTCAAGGTACCCATTAGTTTCTTCATTTGAATCTTCTTCGACCTCTTCATGTGTAAGAAAAGTTTGAAGCTTGTCTTCTATTCTGGTTCGGGAAAAGGTGCTTTGGACAAGGTTATCCAAAGGGACAACATCAAATATTTCATCGATGGTAGAAATAGAAGGAAAAGGTGAAGAATCAAAAACTTTAAAATGAACAATCCCTTTTAAGGCTGTCATTGTCAAATTTCCATCTTGGACATCAATAATAGTCTTTTGTATTTGCCATAAATGGTCTACCAAATAGTATTGTGTGCTCTCTATCCAAGGATGGATTTTCTTGCATATCTAGAAACATAAAGTCAACAGGTATTATTAGTTTGTCTAACTATACTAGTACATCCTCAACTATTCCCATTGGATACTTAAGAGATCTATCTACAAGTTGAAGGGACATAGTTATGGATCTTAAATCTCCCAAATTGAGTTGTAAGAATATAGAGTAAGGTATCAAGTTTGTACTAGCAACTAAATTAAGCATTTCTTTAGCGACCTTCCCATCCCCTATAGTTATGTTTATGATAAAACTTCTAGAGTCTTTTAACTTAGGGGAAAGTTGGTGTTGAAGTACAACACTAGAAATTTCTGATACTACTACTCACTCATTAAGTTTATACCTCATTTTCTTATTGTTCAGCTCTTTGAAAAACTTAGCATAGGAGGGCACATTCATGATCACTTCTAATAATGGTAAATTGATATTTACTTTAGAAAGTATAATAAAAAGATCATAGAATTGCTTATCTTATTTGGATTCTTTTAGCCGGTGTGGAAAAGGTACTTGTAACTGGTGTGGTTTTGTTGTCTTTTGAATTTTTTGGATGTCAGATGACTCCCCAATGTGTTTTTCCAAAGGTTTGTCAAGTTTAGCACTTGTCTTTCCTTTTTGTAAGACCAGATTTTCACCTTCTTTGTTACCTGAACTATAAGGCATATCTTTAGATATTTCAGGTAAACTAGTATTGACTACCTTACCACTTCGAAGGGTTCTTACATCCTTTACTTGTTCGGGTTGATGGTGCAACTTTATTGGTTCTTGCCTTTGCATTTGTTCTACTAGTTGCCCAATTTTAGTTTCAATCCTTTTAACCAATGCCTCCATGGTGCTCAACCTTTGATTATTCATCAATTTGTTGTCATGAATAACTTGAATAAAAGCATTCAATCTATCCTCTAAGGTTGGCTTAAAAGATTGATTTGGTGGATAAGGGTGCTTTTTATTTGGCCTAAGTGTTTGACATTGGATGTAGGCTTGGTGATTGTTTGGTCTCCAATGATGGTTAGGGTGATTATTGGTGTTTGGATGATACCTTTGAAAGGAATTGACTTCCTTAATGGCATCCACACTAGAATCACAAGTATATGAACCATTATAGGCATCATGCCTAATTAAAAAACAAACTTCACACATCTTTTGGTTTGGCATTTGGTGGGTAGTGAGAAGCTGCACTTGCTTAGTCAATTCAGTAAGTTGCAAGGTCATTTTATTACCAGAGCCAACTTCATTAACTTCTATTCTCCTTATTCTAGTACTTCTTTATTGGGAATTAGAACCAAACAGCTCATAGAGACTATAGGTTTCTTCTACGGTCTTTTCTCCCATAACTCCTCCAGCAACATAATCAACCATGTATTAACTCTGCAGTGTCAATCCATTATAAAAGAATTGGTTTTATAGATATAATGGAAAGCTATGATGAGGACATTGAATGAAAAAGGAGTTTGAATCTTTCCCAAGCTTTATGAAAGGGCTCTTCATCCATTTGAGTAAACATTACTATCTTGATCCTTAGATCAATAGTCTTTTGATGGGAATAGAACCTACCCATAAAATTTTCATAAATTGCCTCCTAGGTTGTTAGAGAACCCGACTATAGAGTAATGAACCATGACCAAGCTTTATCCTTGAGGGTGTAAGGAAAACACCTCATCCTAACCTGGTCTTTATCAATTCTCTGTAATGGAAAGGTTTGGACAATAGCACATACACTACTACAAAACGAACTATTAAAGTCAGTAAAAAATTGACTTTAAACCAATTTAGTGTTGGTTCAATGAATCGAATTTAAATGAAATGACTTAAAATTTAAAGTTGGTTCAACGCGTGAATCGACTTTACGTTTAAAGTTGATTCACGCGGTGAACCGACTTTAATTTTTTTTTTACAAAATTTACTCATTTTCTATTATACTCAAATTAAAACTTGTATTCGATCACTACATAATAGCAGAAAAAACAAAATATGTTTAACAAATAGTTTAAATAATACAAATAATTGAAAAATAAAATATTAATTAATTACAGAAAAATTACCATGGTGTTATCCTATGTTATTCAAGATCATCATATTCTTCTCCTGATGTTATAATACAAACCTACATATATAATACAAATATTTATACATATAATAATAGAAATACTTACAAGAGTAAATGAAGTGACAAAATGAAGTAAATGAAGAAAAAAAGGTGTTTTGTAAGTGAGAAATGGGTATAAATTTTTTGAGTATTTTGCTCAAAAAATAGGGGATCTAAAAGATTAGTTAGAGAGGAAGAAAACCCACTAACCCGTGCTAGAATTGGTGCTCGTAGGTAGCCGAAAAATGAGAAAGAGTGGAGGAGATTTTGGGTTTTTGAGAGTAATACAGCGCTTGGAATAGTTTCTGTCTGGGGAAGAAAGAAGAGAAAATAATTTATCCACGTGTGTAGCGTCGGTTCTACATGTCAACTGACGCTATCCAGGTAGGATGTAGCATCGGTTGATGTGTCGAACCGACGCTATATCCTCGTGTAGCATTGGTTTGACACATCAACTGACACTACGTCTTACGTGGATAGCATCGATTTTACACCGAATCGACTTTAAATTCATTATAAGTCAGTTTTTTCCAAAACTTGACTTTACATATCGACTTAAATACCCCTTTTTGTAGTATTGATAATTCTCTAATGAAATGCAAAGGGTCTTCATTAGGGATATCGTAAAAGAAAGGCAACAAAGAAAAATGAATCTTTTTCAACTTATAGTTCCTTGCAACCTCTTGCAATTGTATGCCGGAAGTTTCATTGCCAATGATTGGCATTGCATAGTCCTTCATCATTTTTACCTATCTTCAGCATCTCCTATGGCTACTTGTAGTTGAAATTGATCCTCTTCCTCTTGTGTATCAACATCTAGCTCCTAAATTGAAAAATAGTAGAACTCTCTAAGAAATATTTCTCACTTTACAAAATGTATAAGCTTAAAGAAGACAAAAGATGTAGGGAACCTAATTTTTTTTAAATTTTTTTAAGTGAAAATCTAAGTTAATTAAGTTAATAAATTAATTTTTTTTAATGCTAAATTTAAAGAATGGACAAATTTTTTGAAATAAATGAATTTATATTATTTAATTTGAATTTTATTACACACATTCTTAAAATAAAAATAAAACGAAATGAAACGAAACAAACTAAAAGAAAGGAAAATACAATAATTGGTGACCTCCCACTTAGGACTAAAATATATTGTCTTCTAGTAAGATGTTGTTTGGAGATTTCAGAATGACAAACTCAATGTATCCTCTTCAATGAATTTATTTGATCCAATTTGAACATTCAGTTAGTCTTTGCTTTGTTTTTACAAATGCTCAGCTAATAGTTCCACTTGAACTTACACCTTTTTGATATAAGCTTCCAAAGAGTCCAACTGTTGATTGGTTTTAGACTGCTTATCTCTGCAGACTTGAATAAAATAAATTCAATTTTTCCTCTAGGGTTGGTTTACTGGGAAGGCTTCTTGGAATAGGCTAGTGGAATAGCTGGCCTGGTTGATTTGAGCTTTGGGCGAAATGAAGGTTGTTTTGCCTCCAGGAGAAGTTGGGATTATTTCTTCACCTAAGATTATAGGTATTTGAATTGAGGTCAAATCTTTGTCTATGTTTATATGCTCCCAAAAAATTAACCTATTTAGGTCAAGTTGATGTTTCTCCTTAATATAAATAGGCTTCAATACCATGTCCTATGTTGCTATACAAACCACAATGTTCATTATTGGTGTTGGTTTATGTAGTGAGAAGGGCAACTTGCTTGGTCAATTGAACAATTTGTTGTTGAACTTCATTGTTGGAATGGATTTCATGAACTCTAACTCTTCTTTCTTGTGAGCTTTTCTGTTGGGAATTCGCACCTAACATCTCAAAGAGGTTGTACGCCTCTAAAGTTGTCTTCTCTCCTATAGCTCCTTTGGAAACATTGTCAAAAATGAACTGGCATTACTACGTAAGTCCATTGTAAAAGAATTGGTTCTACAACTGTAGGGGAAAGTTATGATGGGGCATTAAGTGAGGAATAATTTGAATATATCATAGGCTTCATGGAATGGTTCTCCTTCCATCTAAGAGAAAGTGGCAATCTTTGCTCTCAACTCTCATATTTTTTGGTAGGAATAGAATTTTCCCATGAATTTGACGTAAATGTCCTCCCAAGTCATTAGAGAACCTGGAGGGAGTGACATCAACCAAGCTTTGGTCTTGTCCTTCAAGGTATAGGAGAAGCACTTCATTCTAAGCTGATCCTCGTTTAGAATACCGAGGGTGAAATTTTGGATTGTGGTATAAAAGCCATAGATTTATTTCAATAATTTTTTTCTTTTTATTCTGAATAATGTGTCCTTCTCCTAAGACTGAGAACGGTAAAAAATAGAATCAAATCACACCATCCCTGTAATAAGTGAATGCATTTTTCTCTCTCGAAGTTTTCAGAATTATTCGTAATAAGATATTGGCTACAATTGAAAAGGTCTTATCAATAAAATTTTCATTTATTTGAGATCTAGGCATAGGTAGAAATCCATTCTATAATTTCTAATGAAGGAAAGAAAATCTTCATTAGGCAACCTATAAAATGAAGGAAGTATGGAAAAATGAATATTTTTCAAGTCATAATTTCGAGTAGCCTTACCCAGCAAGATAAAGGCAGTTTCTGTGCCAATTATTGGCCGTGTAAACTCCTTCATGGTGGTTTCTCTAACATGTGGGTTTTCTCCCGTTTTTATTGGTTTTGATAAAGGATTAAGGCTTAGTTTTGTGTTTGGCTCAAAAATAGGCTGATGGTTAGAATCTAACCTTATGGATAGTTGTTTAAATTTATGAATATTATCTATGTATGATATTAGAGGATTTCGTAAGGATCTCCTACCATGTATAGACTAGTGAAAGCGTAAATTTCAAACATCTATCAATTAAAAAGTAAACGAATAATAAAATAACTATACAAAAATTAAGAGAAAATATACATAGTATTTAATACAAAAATACCAAACAAACAAGGTAAGTTAATCTCTAACTTAAATAACATAATTAGTACTAACCAAGAGTGCACTCAAGAAAGAATGGTGGGGTAAAGTCTCCTTAAAAATCCTCCTCCTAAACAAAGCAACGTTCTCACGAAAGATTAGTGGCACATAGTCTTCCAAGAACAAGTCTCTTAGATAGAATTACCTTAGATTTTTACTTTTCATGATATTATAAAGTTATTTTTTTAATTTTTTTAGAAAAGAAAATAATTAAACAAATTAAAGTTTAAATTTTTTTATTTATTATTTTCTATTTAAAAATCAGAAATTAAATTTTTTTAACACAAAATAAATAAAAAATCACAATTATTTACATTACAAAAAGATTTTAAAATTTTGATAAATAATTTAAAAATTTTGTTCCATCCCAAACAGCGTTGCTAAAAACTTGATGAAAAACAATAAGACTGATATCTGGTTAGCAATACCAATCTTGTAGAAATTTTTATTTTATATTTGTAAAACTCTCGCAAGTACACGAATCATTTAATAGAAAATGAAAAGTATACTCCTAAGGTGGATCTAAGAAAGAAATATATGTGGTTTTTAATTTATTATTCAAACTTTTGAAAACGAAATTAAATCCTAAACATCTTGTCATGATATTTTGATTTTTGTTTTCTAATCAAATGACATAAAAATAAACATTGATATGGATTCAATAAACAATAATACAAATTTTTATCATTCATAATAGTGGAGTATTTATGAATATTATAATTAAGTTAATTATGCTTCCTCATATTATTTATGTTATTAAAGATATAAATTGATATTTGTTGATTTTCAATTTTTGGTATGAAAGTGTTCTTAGGCAAGGCCCAAATTATTTTGTTTAATATTAATTAACTAATATCCTTAGAGGGAGCTTATTAATTAATTAAATATTAAATTTTAGTTTTATTTCTAAGAAAATAGAAAACCATCTAATCACAGGTTAGGGCAGAATCAATTAATTAGACTTTATTAAAAGTGTCCAAATTAAACCTAAGAATTTAATTATCCGAGTACTAACTATCAGACAATTGTACCAACAAATAGAAGAGCACTTCTCTAAATTAGATTGAATAATTAAACCTTAGAATCTAATTTTCAGATTTAAGTTTGTAATGAAAAATAATATATTTTTCTCTAATATCCTTAATATAAAATCTTGAATAAAAACAAAATCAATTTATTTTATAGAAATATTTTACTTATTTAATATTTCGCAATCATAACAATGTTATTATTATATCATATTTACAAATTGCAATTATGTTAAATTTAATCACAGAAAAATTAAATATAACATATAAGAATAAAACATAAAAAATAATTGTAAATAATACATTTTAAAATTATACCTCAAATGAATCCTTATAGAACTTTGATGCTAGCTCTATTGTTAGAAAACCTCCAAACGAATTTCATTTCCATTTATTGAATCAAAAACTAGAAATCTATAGAAGCATAAGTAGTTCTTTTCAAAAAGAGAAGAACTTTAAAACTAAAAAAAAGCTTTCTAGAGAAAGAAAGCAGAGAGAGAAAGAGAGAGAAGTTTGTGATATTTGAGATGATTTTTACAATGGAGGAAAAATGGTCTTTTTATAGGTGAGAAAAAGGTAAAAAAAAGGTGGGAAAAATCTAAAAAATTGATTTTAGAGGCATTTGGACAGGTTGGCCCACATGTGGGTGGTGAGATTTTCAGTAGACGGGCGATGGCAAGCACAGGCGTGCGCAGGACAGACGCGAGCATGTGCTGACACATATGGGACTTGACATTGGCGTGTGTTGGCACTTGCAGGACTCTGCACAGGCGTGTGTTGCGCATGTGTTGGCTATGCACGGGCGTGTGTTGGGTGTGCACGTGGGACTCGACATTGTTTGACATTTTTGACCATTTTGACCCATTTGTTTTTCCAATTTTTTCATTTTTTGAATTTTTCTCATTTGTTTCTCAACATATTTGTGATGTATTGCCTCCAATATTTTTCTTCGAGTCTTTAAGTTATTTTTCTAAAAAATAATAAAAATACCCATTATTTCAAAAGGACAATTTTATATAAAAATATGATAAAATCATACAAATATATATCTATTTAATCAATTAAAATACATTAAATCATGGTAATTTTAATACTTTTTAACCACTCATTAGTACCTTGGCCAATACCAGGTCCAATAGAATCAAGTGTAATGATCAATCCAACAATAATAACAGAAGTAGCATCTCTCCATTTATTTTATGAAGGGTGGTACAAATAGCAGAATTTCATTTCCAACAGAAATCACCTTTCTTTCTTTCTTTCTTTCTTTTTCATTTGGAATTTGGATTATTTCTATGTATTTGTAATGGGAAAATAAGAATTGAATGCACTCTCTACCGTATATATATAAATAGAATAGCCCATTTATTCAGAATGGTAAATGGGCTCCTTTATAAGTATTTAACGATGTTTTCTTTTATTACCAGTTGTTTGGTATTAAATGGGTAATAGACATACGACCTTAGATATGTAGGTACCCTACTATGGTATAGCGAGGTAACATGACTAATTCAACGATGACTTGGGCCCAAGAGGTTTGGTAAAACGCATTACCCCATCGACAGAATATCTTGTTTGTCCAAATGAGAGGTCCTAGACTTCAAGATCTAATGTGCTAACCCTGTTATGACAACCTAATCATATTTTTCCCTTCCTATGAATGACTTGAAGAAAGTTGCTTAAGAACTTAAAGCGACCCACACGTAGCAATCTTCCTTATATGCATATAACGACCTGATGTAACGCAGTGATCTTCATTATGTTGATATTAGTTTGCATACATTTTATTACATGTAGATAGTACTTTCAGGTTGCTTATACGTACCCTTCTATGTGTGTTAGGGGTGTCCAACGGTCCGATCCGGTCCGATTTTGGTCAAAAAACTTTAACCGGACCGGACCGTTTATATTACAAGGACCAGACTGGACTTGACCGTTTGAAACGGTTTTAAGTAATAAAAACCAGATCGGACCATTTGATTTATAAAATGGTTTGGTCCGGTTTGATTCGATTTTTTATACATTTAATGAAGAATAATGTGAAATTTTTAATATATTATTAAACCGGTCTGATCCGGTTCGAATGGTTTAAAATTAGTACAAATCGGACTGGACTGTTTGATTTGTAAAACCGTTCGGTTCGGTCCAGTTTAGTCCGATTTTACGGTTTGGTCCTGTCCGATCCGGTTTATGGACACCCCTAATGTGTGTAGGATGTAATACATATGTATATATACCCCTTAAATGAGGAGAATACATGATCCAATTCAATTGTTCAATTTCTTACTTCTCACTAAAAATCACTAGAATTTGACACTTGAAATTCTCTCCAAACATCACTAATACGACTCAATAAAAAATTACTTCCTCCAAAGCACGCGCTATTCCTTAAAAATAGAAAAACAATTCAGCAAAGATAAACCTTCCCTCAAGGCTGGGGGATAAAGAATTTTTGTGTGCCATTAATTATTAAAAAATGTTAAAAATAACTGCCATTATTGGTACCAAACCAATAGTGATTCATGCATGCTAAAGCCTCTAATTGGTAATGTGGCCAAAGAAAGAATTTTAATTTAATTAGTTTTTTTTATTAATCAATAAATTGGGCCAACTTCATAAGTATATTTTTTCAGATATAAATTGAAAGGGTCCAATTCAAGAAATGTTCAGAATGAGAAATATGGGATCATTTAGATTGTGTTTGCAGCTTTACAAGAATTTCAATATTTGAAACACGGGTAGAAACTATTTTAGTAAATTTAATTGCCTTAATTCCCGGACGATCATGCCAAAAATTCAAGTTCCCTTAGGATTTCCTTCTTGATCAATAAGAACTGCAACATTGTCATCATATCATACTATCATACCAGAAGAAACTTGGACAAAAAGAAAGAAAGTGATTTAGACAAATCTTTTAGTGCTTGGCACGAGAAAGGCTTTTTTGATGAATGAAGTATCGATTTTTTATGAGTCCTAACTATTAGCTATTTCTGTGCAGCTAAATGTGTAGAAGAAGGAAGTATATTGATAAAGATCAAGCATATCTGAAGCTTGGTCTAAAATTTCTGAAAAATTAGCTTTTTATGATTACATCAAAAATAATCCGACAAAAGAAGGATTATGCAGAGAGGGCTCAATGGATTTTTTCCCAAGAATTGAATACTTTTGTCTGTAAATACAGCATATTTGATTCCATCCATCAATTTTCTTCCCAATGAGTTTGGTATTTCAGAGTTTCTCACCTCATACTGTGATGAGCGCAAGACTCGCAATGCAAATACCGATCTTGCAAAATACTTTTGGTTTTATAATTTATAAAACTCTTGCAAGTGCAGGAATCATTTTATATCAAATGATAAGTATACTCCCAATGTTAATCTAAGGAAATAATATATGTGGTTTTTAATTTATTATTTAAAATCTTAAAAACGAAATTAAATCCTAAATATCCTGTCACGATATTTTGGTTTTGTTTTCTAATCTAATAACATAAAAAAATAAAGATACATATAGATTCAATAAACAATAATGCAAATTTTTATCATTCGTAACAATAGAGTATTTAAGGATATAACAATTAAGTTAATTATGTTTACTCATATTATTTAGGTTATTAAAAATATACATTGATATTTGTTGATTTTCTATTTTTTGTATGAAAGTGTCCTTAGACGGGACCCAAATTCTTTTATTTAATATTAATTAACTAATATACTTAGGTGGGTTAATGAATTAAGTATTAAATTTAAGCTTTATTTCTAAGAAAATAGCAAACCATCTAATCACAACTTTAAGCAGAGTCATTTAATTAGACTTTATTCAAGATGTCCAAATTAAACTTAGGAATTTAATTATCCAAGTACTAACTTTCAAGTTTCAAAACCATTATTGAAAATATATCGTCAATACATTTTCGAATAATAGTTCTTATAAAAAAAATTTGAAATCGAGCTTCACTCTAACTACTGGGCGATTGTACCAACAAATAAAAGAGTACTACTCTAAATCAGACCAGATAATTAAACCTTAAAATCTAATTTTCAGATTTAAGTTTATAATGAAAAATAATATATTCCTCTCTAACATCCTTAATATTTAATCTTGAATAAAAACAAAATCAATTTTTTATAGAGTTGTTTTACCTATTTAATATTTCACAAGCATAACAACGTTATTATTATATCATATTTACAAAGATCCAACCATGTGAAATTTAATGAGAGATAAATTAAATATAACATATAAGAATAAAACATAAAAGATAAGTGTAAAGAATCCATTACAATAATACTTTAAAAGAATTCTTACAACAATTTGGTGTTAATTCTGTTGTTAGAAAACCTCCAAATGAATTTGCATCTCGTTTATTAAATTAAAAACTAAAATTCTATCCAAACATAACTAGTTCTTCTCAAAAAGAGAAGAACTCTAAAACTAAAAACTAAAAAAGAAAACTTTCTAGAGAGAGAAATCTAGAGAGATAAAGAGCTTTCTTCATCCAGATGCTTTGGCACGCATATGCTACTATAGCAACATATTCTGCTTATGCTGTGGAGAATGTCACCATTGATTGCTTCCTCGAGCTCTATGCTACTACACCATCACTTAAGAGAAACATATAACTATAATTGCTTCTTCTGCCTTCTATATCTCCAACATAATCACTGTCAGTATAGGCTCTAAGATTTTCTTTTGGGATACTCCTAGAATTTCAGTACTTCTACCAAAAAATATTCCCAAATTTATTGTCCACATTCACATATCTGATAGCTCATTTTGTTGCTGCCAAGTGAGATGTTTACAATGGGGAAAAAAGTTCTTTTATAGTTGAGGAAAAGGCCAAAAAAGAGGGGAAAATATTTCAAAATTTTAATTTGGATGCATTTGGACAGGTTGGCACGCGTATATGGGGTGAAAATTTCAACAGGTGGGCTGTTGGCAAGGCAAATGAGTAGTTGGCGTGCACAAGACACGATGAAGAGTGTGCTGGCACCCACGCAACATAGCACGGGCGTGTGCTGGGCATGTGCCAACCATGTTCGAGCGTGTTATAGGCGTGCATGCCTGGTGCGCACGAGACTTGGCACGGATGGGTTGTGCCGCGTGGGATGTTGACATTTTTTATCGTTTTGACCCATTTTGTCCAAAAAATTTCCAAATTTTTGACTTTTTCTCATTTTTTCTCAATATATTTGTCATGTATTACCTCTAGTATTTTTCTTCACGTCTTTAAGTTATTTTTGAACAAAAATACCTGAAAAATAATAAAAATACTTGTAATTCTAAAAAGACAAATTTACATAAAGATATGATTAAATCATATAAATATAAATCTATTTATAAATTAAAGTATATTAAATCATGGTAATTTCAGTACATTTTAAGCAATCATCATACGGCTCAACAGTCAAATTATTTTAGTGCCCATCCGCCGGGAGGGTTTATAAATAAATATCGATATTTCATATCATTCTTTATAATAATATATATCATAAGCCCAATAAGTTGATTCGAGATCTCACTATCAACCCCTTGGCCAAAAAACAATATTATTTTTCAATAAATTCAGTTGATTGGGATAAAATTTTATCCCTTAAGAACCGTACATGCATCTTTTGATACATATGGTTCAACACAAATTGTGAAAAAAAGAATCAAAGTGTAGATTCTACAAAGAGAATCTAATTGATTAAGATCTATAACCAAAGGAACCGACTTGATCATTAGATTATAAGTTCATAACCCTATCCCATTCCCATTTTAGGCAAAATAGATATACTAATTCTTTGATTCTAGTTACTAAGATTGAGGAGAACAAGTCATTCGACAAGGTGACTCTGAAATTGTTGTGCCTTGGATCGATCAAGCTGTCGAGTATTGGAAACAAGCTATAGCATTTACTCTTGGTAATTATATTGAAGCGCAAAATTGGTTGAAGATTAAAAGGTGTTTCAAATAAGAAAACTATTTTTTTATTGCTAATGCTTGTTGGATATTTTGGTTTGACACTACTTCATACCCAAAAATAAGCAAGCTACGTCATTTCACTCAACCTTTTAAAAAGAGCTAGAGAGAGAATGATCCTTATAGTGGTTTCCTTGATCATAAGGGTAAAAAGTCTCAAAAGAGTCCACTCTTTCAACTTGTAGGAAGCCTTTGGCTTCAAGCTAAGACTTGTACATGTCCAATGTATGATTGACCTTAAGCTTCACTATGAACACCCATTTACACCCTATAGTGGTAAAGAAACCAGTTCCTAAGTTCCATTAAGTATTAAAGAATCAAACTAACATTATATAACATGCTTCTATTAAGGGACTTTCAAAACTTCTTTGTATGATTTTGGCTCAAGTAAAACAAATGTACCATGAATTGTAAATGCAAATAATTTTGACTTAACTACACCAACCTTAGACCTAGTGAGCATAGAGTGTGTATTAGATAGACCAAGATGAGAGAATAAAGAAACATTTGAAGGCAATTGAAGATAATCAACTACCAACTCAATGAAATTTGAAGGAGAATATGAGATATAAATGGGTTTAGAAAAGTTAGGCAAAGAAGATTAAGAAATTGGAAAATTATCTAAGGTGACATGTAACATTTAGAGAAACATATGTAACACTAGATCAAGGTGACAAAGATTGATAGGGCAGTAATCAACAAAAGGGGAAGGGGACATGGGTATAAGATTATGTAAAGTAGTATTGGGTGAAGATAAAGTAGTAAAAGAAAAAAAGAAAGCTAGGATAGGACATGTAAGGCCATAGTAAAAACATTAGGGTTTGAGTTATCATCAAAAGAAGCTAAGGGAAAAGAAGTTTCATTAAAAACTACATGCCTACTCGTATAAAACTTTTAATTTAACTGATATCAAAGAAAAAAATCATCTTTATTTATGTGCATAACCTAAAGAGATGCATTCAATAGACCTAGGCTCAAGCTTGTTTTGCCAGAATTCCTCAAACAAAGAAAGCATAGGCACCCAAAAACCCTAACATTTGACATATCAAATTCCTTTAGATACAACACTTCATAGGGTAACATTACACTAAACACTTTAGATGGAAGTTTGTTCGTTAAAAAGATAGATGTCCTAAAGGCATACACCTAAATTTGCATTGGAACTTTATATTGATACAATAGAGTTAACCTATTCTCAACTATATGCATATGTCTACACTACACTATTCCATTTTGAGATGAAGTGTATGTACATGTACATATATGAATAATCCCATCCAATTCAATAGCACGAATGACAGGTTTTAATTCTATATACACATCAATTTCAACACACATGATAGACAAAAGAAATTTCTTCTTAATCGTATGTTTAAGGCACAAAAACATATCATAGGTTTTATGAAGTGTATGTACATGTACATATATGAATAATCCCATCCAATTCAATAGCACGAATGACAGGTTTTAATTCTATATACACATCAATTTCAACACACATGATAGACAAAAGAAATTTCTTCTTAATCGTATGTTTAAGGCACAAAAACATATCATAGGTTTTATCCTTAGCAGGTAATGGAAAGAACCATATAAATCTACTATGAATATCAATAGTACAAATTAAATATTTGTCAATCTATAATGAAACCAATGGCTAGGTCCAAGTGTCCAATTACAACAAATCAAAAGCTGTATCACTTCGAACATGCTTTGACTCAAGAGGAAGACACTAAGACTTACCAAGGTGACATGTGCTAAAGAACATACTATCTTTACCAAGAGAAACAACATATACACCACAATGTTTCAAAACCTTGATAGTAGTGTCAAAAGAAGGACGAACAAGTTTCGTGTGCCACTTCATATTTCTAAAAAAATTTAAGATCAACAGTATAGGTAGAGGCTAAACAAGCACCTAGAGTAGAACCAGTTGAAGATGACGTATGAGGTAACTGTTGTATTGCTCCCACCAACTTATAGAGATCAATATCACTTTTACCTGCAACAGTATCTTGTTAGTAATGGAATCCTTGAAATAAAACATATCAAATTGAAATTCAATTAAAACTTTGTTATCAGCACAAAGTATTTGGACAGACAACAGATTGGAGGCAGCAAGAGAAGTATGCAAAATACTCATAGTAGGAGAACATTGATCATGTGTGTGCAAGAAACCATATCTTATGAAAAGAAACAGGAATCTTTGCACCATTTCTAATAGCAATAATTTTACAACCATGATAGAGAACTGTGTTAATAATTTGATTCTCATCAATGTCAGATGGTGACTAGCACCTAAGTCCATAAGCCAAGCATTACTAAAAGATGAGTTAGAGGCAACATCACCTGTTATAGCATTCATAGATAAAAGAGAGAATCCAGAAGGATTCTTCCCTTGAAGAACATCTCAAAGCAAGAAACATGAGACAGCTACACACCCTACCTTATCACAGATCTGACATATTGGTCTATTAGAGAAATAATTGGTCTATTAGAGAAATACTTCTTAAAGTTCTTATTGCTATTGGAATTGGAATTATTAACATTCTTGAGAAAACCTCTTGATGAACCATCATATTGATTCTGTTGCTTCAAGAAAGCATGAAAGTTCCACTGTGGCTTATTTCCATTTTACCGAGATGATCCAGAGAACTGCTTTGAATTGCTATATGACTTGGAGCCATTATTCCTCTAGAAATTTGCAAGATTTGCTTGCATTACAGTATCATGATCAATTCCATCTGAAGCTTTCAACATTCTTTCATACATTTCTAATTGATTATGAAACACTCCCATAGAAGGTCTCAATTGAGTCAAATTAAATGTATGTAACAAAAGAAATTAAGGTATCTTGGTCAAAGACCATTGATTATATAAAGTACTAATTCCTTCTCAAGAACAATCTCACATGCAGCTAGGAGATGATCTGAGATCGTTTTGGCTTTCAAAAAGTATTTTGCAGCAGATTGATTCTCAAGATTTGAAGTATTCCATGTAACTCTATAATTCTTTATTGAATTGTGTTAGAAAAAATTTATTCTAAGGCTAACCATTGACCTCTTGTTAAGATATGACCTAACAATTTAACATTCATGCCCAAAGTCACAGAGCTATAGATCCAACTCTTTACCAAAGAGTCATATTGTATCCGAAGAGAAAATAAAGGATTTGGAATCTATCTTTCTTGATCAAGAAAAACACTAGGCTAAGAAAGACTTCCATTTATGAAATCATTCCAAATGACGAACCATAATCACAGTCATCAATTGCTCACACCAAATCAGATAATTGTTATAATCTAAACGAACAGACAAAGCATGTTATTTGGTGGAATTATAGAATAACATTGAAGAAACATTTCAAGTACTAACAATTCACTACTTAAAATTGCTATTTATTGGTTTATGCATCACAGGAGAACTGGTGTCGTGAGGCTCATTGAGTAAGTCATTCGTACGCATAGTTTAAGGTGTCAACACATCTTTGGAGACCTCTGAGACACTTCTCTACTTCTATTTAGTCATTTTATCATTATTGAATTTGATTTTTTAACAAATATTATAGAAACCACTAAAATCATTAAAATCCAACTTAATGGAAACCAATAAAATAATATATATATGTTTGCTATATGATCTAATCACAACTAAAAAATCATGACTAGTCAGATAATGATAAACGATATCTAGTTGTTCTTTTGAATGCAAAATAATTTGTACTTTTTATCTTTTAAATGGATTGATGTTAATGGAAAGCCAATCAGTTAGGGATTAATTTGCAATACATGTGGTCATACTCTCTACCCTATCACCATGAATTGAAGTTTAAATCCAAATGTATAATTTATTTTTATTTAATAAAAAGAAAAGGAACATTAGTTTTTTTTTTTAAAAGTTAATGGTATGATTTAACGAGCTGATTGATTTTGATGTGGATGTGGAAAAAATTCTTAGTATTAAGAATAATCCACCACTATAATAACTGGTTTTTAAAGACAATTGTTAATCATTCCATAAAACTTTTTAGTAGGCTTGTTTTTTCAAACACAACTATCATGTATGTTAACATCTCCAAAAATAAGGTTTTTTTTTGGGCTAGTTACTAATAGCTAAAATAATAGATGTCTTAAAAAATAAACAATGGTCCCAAAAGACCTTTTGAAACAATTAGGTGGCGTTTGATTCACAGAATAGAATCAGAATCGGAATGGAATGGAAATGAAACAATGATGTTTGGTTTGACTTCTCGAATCAAAGAAGAAATCAGTATTACAGTGTTTGATTTGCCACTGAAATGAAATGGAAAAAACTGTATGACTTATTTTGGAAAAATCTTTAATAAATTGCCTATACAAACCTATATATCCTAAGAAGCTCTTAATCCTCTTGATGTAGCGGTGATAGTTTAGAAATTAACTCAATTTTTGCCTTATCAGCCTCAATTCCTTTTTTAGAACTTATATGTCCTAGCATAATCCCCTGTTGGACTACAAAATGAATTTTTTCCCAATTAAGTATGAACTTACATTCAATACAATGTTCTAAAACTAAAGTCAATTTATGTAATAAATCATCAAATGAGGTTCCAAAAACTAGAAAAAAAATCATCCATAAATACCTCAATGAAATTTTCTACCATGTTTGAGAAGATTGACATCATATTTCTCTTAAACGTGATAGGGGTATTACATAACCCAAATGGTATCCTCCTGAAAGAGAATGTCCCAAATGGACATATGAATATGGTCTTCTCTTGATCCTCTAATGCAATGGGTAAATGATAATAATCATAATGTCCATCCAAAAATAATAAAATTTATGCCTAGCTAGTCTTTCTAACATTTGATCAATAAATAGAAGGGGAAAATGACCATCTTTAGTGTACAAATTCAATTTTCTCAGATCTATACGTGTTCCTTACCCTATGATTGTCCTAGTGACTACTAACTCATTTTTCTCATTCTTTACCACTATTATTCCAGATTTCTTAGGTACCATGTGAACCGAGCTAACCCACCTACTGTCATCAATTGGATAAATAATTCCCACTTCTAATAGTTTTATAATTCCCCTTTTAACCACCTCTTGCATGATTGAGTTTAGTCTTTTTTGGGTCTTTTCCATGAATCTAGCATCATCCTCTAGATTAATCTTATGCATACATATAGTTGGACTAATGCTTCTAATATACCTAATATTCCAACCTATTGCTTTCTTGAATTTCTTAAGCACCTTACAAAGTTCTTTTCCTTGGGTTTTGGTCAAAGTAGAAGAAATAACATATGGATAGGTATCCCATTCTCTCAAAAACAAATATTTTAGATGCTTAGGCAACTCTTTGAGTTCCAACTTAGGTGGAGTATATTTTCTTCCTCATACAAGGTCTTAGGTAGATCTAAGGATGTACTAGGATCCTTTATTGGTTCAACACTATATAAAAATTCATGGTACCTCTTAGTCTCCTCGTTTTTCTTTCTTCATCCTATCAATAATTAACTTATATTGAAGTTTATCCTTCATCTCATCCTATAAAAGGGGGTTAAGAGCAAGTTTATCCAATCAATTAGTATATGTCATCAATAGAAATAGAAGGAATAGAAGAGGAATAAAAAAATTTGAAATTAATAGTCTCTTCCAAGACTATCATAGTTAATTTTTCATTATAGACATCTATAATAGTCTTGGTTATGGCCATGAATGGCCTATCGAGAAGAGTAATGTGGTCCTTGTCCATTGATGGGTTTTAATGCATATTTATCATCATGAAATCAATAGATATTATTAGTTTATATACATGTACAAGCCAATCCTCAAACATGCCTTTAGGATAATTGACATACCTATTAGCTAATTGAAGGGATATGGTTGTGGGCTTCAATTCCCCCAAACCTAGCTACAAGTATATTGAGTGAGGCTTGAGATTAATACTTGTACCTAAATCTAGCATAACCTTAACCACCTTCTATCTTCCAAAGTAATATTAATAATAAAACTACTATGATCCATTAATTTTGGTGGAAGGTTTTGTTAAAGTATCGCACTAGTAACTTTTGAAATAATTAATCTTTCATTAACATCACACTTTCTCCTCTCAGTGTCTAATTCTTTTAAAAAAAAGAATAGGAAGGAAAATTTCTAATGACATCTAAGAGAGGTAAATTAATGTTAACCTTAGAAATCATTTTCAATAAATTAGAAAAGTGATTATCCTATTTAGTATCCTTAAGATGATATGGGAATGATATGGGTAGCTGGTATCGTTCTAGTGCCTTGTGCTCTATAAGTAGGTCAAATGACTCTCCTTGATTCCTTTTAAAAAGCCTTGCATTTACATCTTTTATGTCCACACCTTCCTTGGGTGATACTTGCACTCCACCTATGCTTCCTACATTATTAAATGAATCATCAGATATTTTAAGAAAATCTCTATTCAGAAACTTACCACTCCATAGAATTTTCATAGTCTAAGTTTGTTGAGATTAACTAAGAAGCTTCCCTTTTTCTTGTCATTGCATTAACTTAGCTATTTTCCCAAATTTTTCTTCCACATTTTTCATAGATGCCTCTAAAGAGTTCAATCTTTGATTATTTTTCATTTTGTTATCTCGACTTACTTGAATGAAAGCATTTAAGTTGTCCTCCAAGGTTGACTCTTTAAGTGAATAGGGTGGCATCTTTTTGTTTAAGATTGGGCCTTCATTTGGATTTGGACATGGTGGGTTAGTGTTTTCTTCCCATGAGAAATTAGAGTGATTTCCCCACCCAAAATTATAGGTGTTGGTGTAAAGATCACTCATAGGTCTAAATTGGTACCCTTGCATAAAATAAATTTCTCGACTGGTACCTACATAAAGATCACCTACAAAAGAGCACACATTAGCAACATGCCAAAACATACAATAAACTCCACATACCTCATGGTTAGATGTGGTCTTGGTAGTTATGAGTTGAACTTGCTTTGTCGATTCTACAAGTTGTAAAGTCATCTCATTCTTAGAGCCTATCTCATTGACTCGAGCTCTTATCACTCTAAAACTCTTTTATTGGAAATTAGTACCCAACATCTCATAGAGATTATATAAGTCAGTAAGGTAATTATTCCTCTCACAGCTCCACCTACAATATTATCAACTGTGATTAACACTGTTGTGTCAATCCATCATAGAAAAATTGAGTTTGCACCTATAGTGGGAAATTATGGCGTGGATATTGAGTGAGAAGTAATTTGAACCTATCCTATGTTTCATGGAATAGTTCTCCTTCTATTTGAGAGAATGTAGTAATGTTTTCTCTCAAAACAGAAGATTTTTGTTGGGAATAGAATTTTCTTATAAATTTATTTTAGATTTCCTTTTAAGTTATTAGAAAACCTGACAAAAACGTCATTTGTCAAATCCTAACCTTCTCTTTAAGGTATATGAAAAACACCTCATTTTTAATTGATTCTCATTAATCCTATGCAAAAAAAATGTTTATACAACTGAATAAAAATCTATGATGAAGGCCAACAGATCTACATTAGGAATTTAATATAAGGATGGCGACATAAAGAAATAATATTTTTTCATTTATAATTCCTAGCCACTTCTTCCAACTGTATAGAAGAAGTAGTAATGCCAATGATTAGCATTGCATGTTCTTTTATAAATATCCCCCTTGGTAATGCATATCTCATTTTAAATAATTCTAGTATTAGTTCAAATAAAATTAATAAAAATAAAATTAATAAATAAATTAAACATAAGAAACAAAAATAAATAAATAACAAAAAGAACAAAAAATATAAAACAAACAGATAAAAGCAAACCACAAAAAAATAAAAAGTAGAAAATAAATAAGAGAAAAAGAAGCAAAAAAAAAAAATAGACAAAAAAATATATTTTTTATCTGCAATAAAGTTAAAATAAAAATTAATATACAAAAATACTAGAAAAGAAATAAAGTTTGTAAATAAATTAATAACTAAAAACAAGTTAATTAAAAGGAAAGAAGTTAAAAAAAACTAAAGTATTTTTTTGAATTTTGAAATTTTGAATTTAAAATGTTTTTAACTCTATAATATACTAACTAGTAAATAAAAAAATTAAAATAAATAACAAAATAGATCACAGATATTCACAAAATCACATAAATAAAAATAAAATCACGAAATAAAAAAATAACTAAAATCCTTAACATATAAAGTAATTTGATAACTTTTCTATCTCTTCTCTTTTTACAATTTTCATTTGTTACATTGAGGACAATGTAGATTTTAGGTTGGGGTGGTAGGATTTAAAAGTTACACAAATTAGACAAAATTTAAAATTTTTATAAACAATGTGCCCTTATTTTGCTTATTTAGTTGTGTATTTTAATATTAATTGTTTCCTTTAATTTATTTGTTTTCTTTTATATATATATGTATTATTTTCTTTATTTGTGTGTTAAACTCCACTCGTATATTAGAGTATCTTTTTTCAATAACCTCACACTTAATTGTGAGATCACTCTAATCATAGCTAGTAGAGGAGTTCATTTCCTCAAAAGCGACCTTCAACATGATCAATTCTTTGTCCCTCTCCTCAAGACTCTCTAAAACTTGTTTCCTAGGTTTTTTTATTAAATAAGCTTCCTGAGAAGTGATGAGTGCGTAAAAAGTACTAAAATTACCATGATTTAATGTACTTTAATTGATTAAATAGATTTATATTTGTATGATTTGATCATATTTTTATATAAATTTTTTCTTTTTAGAATCACGAGTATTTTTATTGTTTTTCAAGTATTTTCATTCAAAAATAACTTAAAACTCAAAGAAAAATATTTAAGGCAATACATCACAAATATGTGGAGAAAAAATAATAAAAATAAAAAACAATGGGAAAACTAGACAAAATTGGACAAAACGTTCAAAAATATCAAAAATGTCGAGTCTTGTGTGCAGCTAGTAAACACCCAGCACACGTCCGTGCATAGCTAGCACACAGCCAACACACGCCCGCACTGAGTCCTACGCGCATCAACGCTCGTTTCCCGCAAATCTCACCCCCTACACGCGTGTCAGCCTATTCAAACGCATCCAAAATCAATTTTTGAGATATTTTAACATTTTTTAAGCATTTTTCTCATCTATAAAAGGACCTTGTCCCCCATTACAAAAATCACAAACTTCTATCTTTCTCTCTCTAAAAAGCTTTCTTTTTTATTTTTTTAGTTTTGAAGTTCTTCTCCTTTTGAGAAGAACTAGTTATGATTTTATAGATTTATAGTTTTTAATTCAACAAACGAAAATGCAATTCTGTTTGGAGGTTTTCTAGAAACAGAATTATCATCAAAGTTCTATAAAAATTCTTTTGAGGTATAATTTTAAATGAATTACTTATAATTATTTTTATGTTTTAATCTTATATGTTATATTAAATTTGAGATATAATAATAACGTTGTTATGCTTGAGAAATATTAAATAGGTAAAATATTTCTATCAAATAAATTGATTTTATTTTTATTCAAGATTTTATATTAAGGTTGTTAGATAGAAATATATTATTTTTTATTATAAACTTAATTATGAAAATTAGATTTTAAGATTTAATTATCCGATCTGATTTAGAATAGTGTTCTTTTATTTGTTATTACAATCGTTCGATAATTAGAATGAAGTTCTATTTCTAAAGTTTTTATAAGAACTATTATTTGAAAATGTATTGAAAACATATTTTCAATAATGGTTTTAAAACTTGAAAGCTAGTACTCAGATAATTAAATTTTTAGGCTTAGTTTGGACACCTTGAATAAAGTTTAAAATATCTAACCCTACCAAAGGTGGTATTTAAATGTCTCATTTTCAATTTCATAAAAAAATGAATTAATTTAATTAACTAAATTAATTATCGATCCTACCCATAGGTGTTAATTGATTTGATTAATTACCAAAGAATATCTAACCCCACCGAAGGTGATATTTATATATATATATATATATATATAATCAATAAATATTAATTTATATCTTTAATAATCTAAATAATATGAGCAAGCATAATTAACTTAATTATTATATTCATAAATACTCTACTTTATAAATGATAAAATTTTGCATAATTGTTTATTGAATCCATATCTATGTTTATTTTTTTTTTTTTGTTATTAGATTAGGAAACACAAAATTAAAATATCATGATAGAATGTTTAGGATTTAATTTCGTTTTTAAAATTTGAATAATAAATTGAAAACCACATATATTCCTTCCTTAGATCAACCTTAGGAGTATACTTGTCATTTTCTATAAAATGATTCATACACTTGCGAGAGTTTTACAAATATAAAACCAAAGTATCTGTAAGATCGGTATTACTAACCAAATATCGGTCTTGTGTTCATCAAGAAGCTTGTTGTATGTATCAAGGAGTTCATTTTGATCATCTTCATTGTCTTCAAAACCAAGGTGGCCCAGAGAGATTGCATTGGAAGGATCTTCTAGAGTTTTTAAAGCCATAAAAGTAATAAAATTACACTTTCCTTATCAGCACTACAACTACTATTTGAAATAGTAACCTCAACTTTCATTGCCTATTTTCCTAAGTGATTTTGTTTTGAAGGGTACTTTACAGCAACATGACCTGACTTTCCACATTCAAAGCACTTTATCTGGTTGACAATGTTTATACCAAGCTCATAATTAGACTCATTTTCAAAGTCATCTTTCTTACCATACCTTAAGTCTTTCCTACTCGAGGTATCTTTCTTGAATCCTCCATATGGATTCTTTTTATTCCTAAAGAATTTAGTAAATAGTTGAGTAAGGAATTCCATTTCTTCTTCATTTGGGCTAGAGTTCACATCATTAACCAGTACTTTATTTATAAGAGTGTTACTACCACTTCCTTTGGTAGTTTAGAAGCAATGCTCTTTCCAATATTAGTAGCATGTTGACCTTTTCAAGGGAGAAAATATTGCATCTTGTAGCTTATAGATCAATAATAAGGTCATTAATAGTTAACTCGATGGATTTAAAGTAGATTTACAAAGAAGTATTCTTAGCATGAAACTAGAAGGGGAAACTGGCAAGGATCTTCTCAACTTTTTTTCTTCGTCAATTGGCCTACCAAGGTTGTGAGAAGAGTTGATGATGTCTAAGAACCAAGCATAAATTTTTCAAAAGTTTCATCCTCTTCCATTTGGCATAACTCAAAGTCTAGATTGAGTCTTATGATTCTAAAAAGAGTGCCTACCAACATTTCCTTCTTCTCCAGAATCCATCTAGAAAAAGTGAGTATGAATAAAAAATGAGTCAAATGAATCAACACCAGAGCAGTAAAGCCTAAATGGATGCTCTAGTTTGATACCAATTAAGAAAGTCTACGCAAACAACTTGGATAAGGAGTGGAAAAATTCATAAGACTAACCCCCAACTCATACACACAAAAAAATATAGAAGTTAAGCAAATAACAAGGAGAGAAATAAAGCATGCCCATTATTAGGTAGAATAAATTAATCTAAATAGGAAAGTAACCTAAGAAAATGAAATGAGAATATACATAATAAAATAATCAGTAGTAGATAAGGAAATAGGTTTTTTTCCAATCATAATGAAATCCTTATATATTGGTACATACTTGGATAGGATTATAATTACTCTAACTAAAACATAAGAGCATGCAAATATGTCCATATAACGAGACAAGCCTATATATACCTTGTCGAGGTGGTAAAATTCTCAAGTTACTTTTTCCAAACACTCAACAGCAAACATTCTACAAACAATATGAAAATTAGCTTACAACTTAACACAAATATAACTCTAATATCTCTATAAGTCAGAACACCTACCCTCGCTAGTTGTATCTACCTCCACTACTATCCAAGTAGGAAGTGATATTAGTAATCTAGAATTGTAAGAATCATAAAACAATTATACTTTTGAAAAGAACAAGTTTCAAAAATGTCAGAGTATACCATTGTTTTTATAATTAATCAAACAATTAAAGGAAGTAATATTTATAGAAAAATTTGAGTAGTGCAGGTGCCTCATTGCCCTCCTTTCCACCCATGGTAGAGAGCCTCACCAGGCATGGTGACGAGGGGGTGACGAGACCCCCAACATGCATACCAAAGTTTTGTTTTTTGTTTCTCCAAAATTACCAAGTAAATTTTCCAAAATACATGCAAACTAACTTAAACACAAAAAGTAATCTAACATGCATACTAACAAACCAATTCCTATGATGTGTAAAACATGCAAGAAACCAAAGTGTAACTGACTATATGTGTGTGTAATACTAACCATTAGTAACTGGCCTTACATATAGGAAGAAAAAACACTAAATAAACAAAATAGGCATGGTGTTTTGCTCATGGGAATGCCAACAAAACTCAAAGACCTAGGACTTACAATTTATTTCTCACTACATTAATAAATGAATTATTTATTTATTTTAAGAGTATATATGCAAACTATTTGGCAAAAACTTTTAACATCATGTTTTCTGTTATAATACAAGCAAACTAAAAATTTATATTTAAAGACTTATTTTTCTTTTATATATTTTTGGAACATTCAAAGTTACCCCTCTAATTTATATAATCCAATTATTTACATAGTTTCAATTTTAATTTCATTCTAAAAAATAATATTTTTTACATTATACAAAATTTATGAGTATGGTATTTTTGAACATGCAAAAAAATGATTTTTTTATGTTATAAAACATATTTATATTGCATTTTTGAACATATAAAATATATGTTTTTTTATGTTATACAAAAATACATATGTACCATATAGAATGTGTTAAAAATAAAGCTTATCTATAATGAATTATGTTATGCAATTAAACCTAGTAATTATTGCTAGATAACTAATATTATTATATGTTTATCAAATTTGAATTATAAATCACTCCAATTTATTAAAAAACAAATATTTAAAGTTCAAATAGGTAACCACCTACTAGCACACGTATTTTGTTTACTTCAGACTTAAGAAAGTAAAGATTGAAAAACTTACCAAAAAAATTAAGGTGTAAAAGGATAATATATAAGAAGTATAATATCTATATATATTAAAAGAAGTATTAATTATTTTTTTGTTTTTGATTGAAAAGGATGTTATATGCAAGATGAAGGGTAGTAATGGATCACTATCTATAGTTAAAATATACAAAAATCTATTAATTTTTGGATGGGGAATTATAAGTCTATTAACTATTGAAAAGTAAATCAAAAATAAAAAACTTTAAGAAAATGCGAAAAATGAAACACATGAACATACATATGCATATTTGTTTAGGTTTCTATGTATTTAAACCTATCCAAGTTCATATTTTTTGAGTTGCGATTGATTAAAAGAATACATAGTAACTCAAAAAATATACATAAATGTGTGTTCAAGTGCTCTATTTCTAACATTTTTTAAAACTTTTGACTTCTGGTTCACTTTTCAATAGTTAATCAATTTGTAGCACCCCACACAAAAATTAATTTAACTTTCATACAATTTGATCATAATTACTATATCATTGCTACACATTTTTCCTTTGTAGATATCACCTTTTAGTAAACTATGTTCAAATATAGTTCTTGATCAAGTAAGGATTCTTAATTAAGTAATATACTTATAGTCAAGTAATAACTCTTAAATAAGTAATATAATTGTTAGTCAAATAAATCAATACATATATATATTGGTTTTTTCTCCAACTTGATGTCACCATCATCATAAATTAAAAAACTGTAATATTGAAGTCATGTTGGTGAATCAAACCATCCTTTAGTCATCAATGCTCTCTCATTAGATCATATTTTATTGGTATATAATTTGGCTCTTTTTAAGAATTATTTTCATATTCTTGCTTTATACTGCTACCTTTCTTAAGAGAGATTTGACTATATTTTAGGTTTGGTTTTCAATGGTTTTTGGATATTGATATTTGTATTATCCATTTAATTATTAGTGGATTTTTTTCAATGTGTCATCATCAGGGAAATAGGCTTTTATATTGAAAGGACAAGCTACTTAATTTTTATATTGAAAGGACGAGCCACTTAATTCTTTATGTGTCTCTATTTCTCTAATTGCTTATTATTTTGCCCACAACTCATTATTATGTATTTGTATAACCAAATTTGACCCTTACTTTCTCTTTTGCTTTTGCCAACTTAGAACAAATTGCTAGTAGAGCTTTAGGTTCATCTGTTATTTTTTTGGATTAAGCAAGTTTGCATTTTTGGATTTTTTGTTGAGCTTTTGGGTATTTGATTTGTTTTTAGATTTTGGGATTGTGCTTTTATTTATTTTATTTTATTTTTCACTTTTCATTATGGTAAAATATTATATTGAGAAATTCAATGACATAAATAATTTTTAGTCTTTAACATTTGAAGATGTGGGCACTACTTGTTAAAAAAGGGTTTTAATTAAGGCACATGAAAGCAAAAATGAAATATAATCAGAATTTTTTAAAGAGAAGAATAATTTTATAGAAAATGTTCTTAATTTGATTCAGTTGTCCATATCTGATAAGGTTTTGCATGAGACTGGTGATGAGAAATTTGTTACTAGTTTGTGGCTCAAATTGAAAAGTTTGTAAATGATCAAATCTTTGACCATTTGATTATAATTGAAGTAGTGCTTGTATGCACTTAAAATGTCATAAGATGTTGCTCGTTTTTAGCATATGCTTTTGGAGCATATGAGTGAGGCACGAGTGCCTACTTTGAGAATGCGATACTTATTTGGTAGTTTGTTGAGTTTTGTCAAAAAAAAAAGATGTTAGTTTGATGAGTTCTATCAAAAAAGTGGCATAGTGAGATAACACACTATATATAGTTGATAAATTCTTAAAAAGCACTAAAATTATCATGATTTAATTTACTTTAATTGATTAAATAGATTTATATTTATATGATTTTATCATATTTTATATAAATTTATATTTTAGAATCATGGATATTTTTATTATTTTTTAGATATTTTTCCTTCAAAAATAATTTAAAGAATTTAAGAAAAATACTTGAAGCAATACATCACAATATTTAAAGTTTAGTATTCATTTATTATACAAATATGTGAGAGAAAATGAGAAAAGTCAAAAAAATGAAAAGTGGAAAAATAGACAAAATTGCCCAATCACGCGCATGCCCATGCCGAGTCCTGCGCTCACCAACATCGTCTTTCCAAAAATCTTGCACATGTCCTACCAAAAATTACGCGCGTCAGTGCCCCCCACGCGTGCCAATTTTTTTCGAACCAGTCTAATACCAATTTTTGAGATATTTTTCACTTTTTTAGCCTTTTCCTCACCTATAAAATAACCCTCTCACCCAATCCCAAAAGAAAAAACACAATTTTCTTAGCTTCTCTCTAGAAAGCTTTCTTAGTTTTTTTTTTAAATTTAGTTTTAAAGTTCTTCTCTTTTTTAGAAGAACTAGCTATGCTTTTGTAAATTTCTAGTTTTTAATTCAATAAACAGAAATGCAAATTCATTTAGAGGTTTTCCAGAAATAGAATTAGCATCAAAGTTTTGTAAGGATTCTTTTGAGTTACAACTTTAACATATATTGTTGTTTGTAAATATGATATAATAATAACATTGTTATATTTACGAAATATTAAATAGGTAAAACATTTATATAAAATAAATTAATTTTATTTTTATTCAAGATTTTATATTAAGGATGTTCGAGAAAAATATATTATTTCTCGTTACAAATTTAAATCTGAAAATTAGATTCTAATATTTAATTATCTGATCTGATTTAGAGTAGTATTATTTTAGTTATTGGTACAATTGCTCGGTACTTAGAGTAAAGCTCTATTTCAAAAAAATTTATAAGAACTATTATTCGAAAATATATTAACAACATATTTTCAATAATGGTTTTAAAACTTGAAAGTTAGTACTCGGATAAATAAATTCTTATATTTAATTTGAAAATATTGAAAAAAGTTTAAAAATTTTAACCTCACCAAAAGTGACATTTAAATTATTTATTTTCAATCTCCTAGAAAAAGTGAATTAATTTAATTAACCAAATTAATTATCGACATTGCTCATACGTATTAATTGATTTGTTTAATTAACAAGTAATATCTAACCCCACAAAAGGTTGTTTTTATATATAAAAAAAAGAATCAATAAATATCAATTTATATATTTAATAATCTAAATAATATGAGCAAGCATAATTAACTTAATTATTATATTCATACATACTACACTGTTATGAATGATAAAAATTTGCATAATTGTTTATAGAATCCATATATATGTTTATTTTTTTATGTTATTTGATTAAGAAACATAAAAATCAAAATATCGCGATAGAATGTTTATGATTTAATTTTATTTTTAAAAGTTTGAATAATAAATTAAAAACCACATATATTGTTTCCTTAGATCGATATTGTGAGTATACTTATTATTTTCTATAAAATGATTCATACACTTGAAAGATTTTTACAAATATAAAATCAAAATATATATAAGATCATTATTATTAACCTGTTGATGATCTTCTCTCATCAAGATTTTGGTGCTACTAGAGAAGGAATAATATTTTTAAATTATTTATCAAAATTTTGAAAAAAAAATTTTGTTGTAAATATTAGTGATTTTTTTAATTATTTTATGTTAAATAATATATTTAATTTCTGATTTTTAATTAAAAAAATAATTTTTATTTTATTTTTTAAATTTTAAATTTTAAATTTTCTTTAAAAAAACGAAAAAACATTTTAAATTTTAATTAAAATGTAAAAAAAAAAACTAAATTTATTAACTTAATTAACTTAAATTTTAACTTAACTTAACTTATTAACTTAATTAACTTAGATTTTTACTTAACTTAATTTATTAACTTAATGAATTTAGATTTTAATAGCATGAAAAGTAAAAATCTAATAGAGTTCTATCATGATACTAGTTCTTGGAAGTCTCTATGCCACTAGTCTTTCGTAGGAACGTTGCTTTGTCTAAGAAGATAGTTTTTAATGAGGCCTTTCCCAACTATTCTTTCCTGGAACACTCTTAGTTAATATCGATCATGTTATTTAACTTAGAAATTATAATATAAAATATACAAAATAAGAAAATAAATTTTTTTTGAAGCTATCTCCAAAATTTCGAAGTTTTTAATCACAATATGTGATAAAAGGAGTTAGTTGTTTTATTAGATCTAGGTACAACTATGTTTTGATACCTTAGTTATTTGACTTGTACTTAGAAGTGGGTTATCTAAAACCCACAATCATGTCCCTAGTTTTAAGTAAATAAAATTTTGAAAATCCATAGGGCATAACTTAAAAAGCATACATAGATAAATTTGTCCTAACTATAGATTTGATTGACTTAATAATGTGAATATGTTGAGTCTACTTAAAATAAAATCCCCCAAGTTACATCTTGCTAAGATGTTAAACTAAGCGTTGGATAGGAGGTAACCCATCATTTTATATAATTTTCTTTTATTTCTTTTATTTATTTAACTTATTTTGTTTATTTTAGTTTAATTTCATGTGAATAATTTTAGAATTGTTAAAATTAAAACTATTTATTGAGATGTTAAAAGTTCACAACAATCTGTCTGTGTGAACTTTAATGATGAAAATGATGAATATACTTGCATTTTTCATCACTACTTGCACATTCTTAGGAAATAGGTAATTTTTCTTCTCTTTTCTCTTTATCTTTAATTTACAATTATCACATTGAGGACAATGTAAGTTATAGGTTAGGGGTCATGAAAAGTTACTATTCTTAATTTCAAAATTTTAATAATTTTAAAACTTTTCATGTTCATTTTTTCATTTTTTTTTTGAGTGATTTTTTTGTGGTTTAGTAATTTTTAAAATTTTAGGATTAGTTTTAAAAAATTTCTCACAAAAATTTATCATTTCTTTAAATCAAATTTAAGTAAATAGTTAAGTTTTTTGCACCATTAGATTATTTTTTTGAAAACATATCATAGAGTATATGGTAATTAATTAGTTTTTATCATAAGTAGTATTTAATGATAAAGTGTGAAAATTATAATGAACCCAAAATCAATATTTAGGAATTAAATAGTGGAAACTACCCTTATGAGATAAAATTAGAGCCTAATTTACTTTATTCTGAATTAAATATATTTTTTCTACTCCAAACACATTTCTTATTTCTTCAAATATTTAGATGATCTCTATAGGTATTAGCATTAAATTTTAGCATTTCCACAACTAGTAAGGTGTCGTATTTTGTTTTTATTGCTTAGATTGAATGACTTAAGTAGAAATTGATAGTATATGTTCTTTCATTTTTCATGCATGACTACTACCAAAAAGAGACATATATAGGATTACCTAAACCAAAATCAAACAAAAAATCCACAAAATTAACCACTCACCAAAATCCTACAAAAATGTACAATCTGTACATGGATCCACTCTAAAAAAATATGTTGAAAAATATCTTTAGAGAGAGAGAGAGAGAGAGAGATAAATAGTATAATCTACAAACTATGACCCACATAGCCTACAAAGTTATGAGAAAAAACTAATTACAAAAGAATGTTATAGGAAGTAAATCCCTAAAAATTCATCGCACTTTCTTCATTTCTATGAGGCATATATCTTGAAAATTTTATTTAATGATTTTGATTAAGGTATGAAAATAATTTTATGATTTCTTTACGAAATCCTAAAACATTCTATTCATTTCATCAAATTGATGGTATGCACTATTTTTGAGTCTTTCTTCTTTTATAAGTATGCAAACTTATTAGTTCATTTCTAAACATAAACTCTATTTACATACGTCTTAGTATGAGTGTTTGAATCCATAGAATTTAGTGTTTTGAGAATATTGACATGTAAGGATAGAATCGAAGCGAATTCAAATTTATGACATTGAAATTGGGTAAATCTAAATTGAAACATTTTTTAAATGAACTAGGAAAATTATTTACAACTAATTATTATTATAAACTATGAGTGTTTAAGAATTTGAAAATAACTTATACTTTAGATTTTAATTATGATATTAAAGGAGATTAAAAAACATGAGACATTTTTATGATTTGTTTTATTTTGTTTTGTTTTCTTGTTTTATTTTATATTATGTTTAAGTTAATTTTTAATTTTTTTATGTTATAATTTTAGTTTTTTATTTTTTATTTTTTTATTTGTTTATTTTTTGTTATTTCTTTTAAATTTTTACATTTAGTTCAATGTTTGTAGGTATCATTACTCAAAACCCTCACGAGACTTAAATTTGTCAACTAGGGAAACCTAGGGATTTAAAGGCTTATTTTATAACTAAGTGCAACTCTTTCAATCCACGGAAGTGATTTAAGATAGTTTAATTTTTAGTTTTTATCACTTCTCTTGCTAAGAGACTAGCAAGAAGCTGGTTGAGGGTTGTGATAAGTGCTTAAAAAACACTAAAATTATCATGATTTAATATACTTTAATTAATTAAATAGATTTATATTTATATGATTTTTTCATAATTTATATAAATTTATATTTTTAAAATCACGGGTATTTTTATTATTTTTTAGGTATTTTCGTTTCAAAAATAATTTAAAGACTTGAAGAAAAATATTATAAGCAATACATCCCAATATTTAAAGTGTACTATTCATTTATTATACAAATAAGTAAGAAAAAATCAAAAAATGGACAAAACTGCCCAGTCACGCGCATGCCTATGACGAGTCCTGTGCACGTCATGCGTACGTCCTGCCACAAATCCCATTCATACTAGCGTCGTCTTGTCGTAAATCCCATGCATGCCACACGCACTTCCTACCATAAATCCCCCGCCCTAATGCACTCGACGCGTGCCAGTTTTTTCCAAACCTGTCTAAAACCAATTTTTAAGGTATTTTCTTACTTTTTTACCCTTTTCTCACCTATAAAATAACCCTTTCCCCCAATCCAAAAAAACACAATTTTAATAGCTCTTCTCTCTCTCTTTAGCTTTCTCTCTCTACAAAGCTCTCTTAGTTTTTTTTAGTTTTTTTAGTTTTAAAGTTTTTCTCTTTT